>CM076581.1:296207509-296807509 GCA_034641835.2 Pinus albicaulis
TTTAGTGCAAAATTGGCTAATTCAGAAATTCCCGTAATAGCTATATGGTTGATATGGTTGCAGGACACTTGGGAACGAGTTGAATGCATGGATGGACAGCTTGGCAACTAGGACTAAGCCACCTATGCTTAGTTCGAATAGAACAAGCTTTATTAGGCCCATTTAGTTCTAGTCAATCATGACTAGTCATTCAGAAATCCCATAGAAATAGGGCAGTTTTGAGATTCTACGGGATTGACCATATTTCTTGGGATAAGAATAATGAATTCGACTTAGATAGGTGGATGAGAAGTAGATGGGTTTGTTTGAGTAAAAATAGATCAGTTTGTTCATGAGACTTCTTATTTAAAGCCAAAGCTTTGATGGCTTATGTATTAGGATTATTATTGACTTATATACTTTTATATTGTGACAATTTTGGATTGAAAAGTTAATTTGAAGACTTGTGCTGTTATCAATTTGCTGTTCAATGTTATGGATGTGTGACTGAAGTTAAGCTTCTGAGATCATTTATCAAGTGTGCAAGGAAAGGGTGGAAGGGCCCCCATTCCAAGCTAAGTACACTTTCTTGTTAACTAGTTTTATTTCTTTGTAATTTGATGATTGTAGAACTGGTTTTCAAAGCTTTATTTCAGATTGTTTAATGATTCATGCACAGTGATTGATTTCATTAGTTTATAACTTATTCATCACTTTATCAAGTTGGAAAAACAGATGTATCAAGTTGAGCATCCCTTCTATGAAAATGATGAATTAAAGTTGGTTTCTTTTGTTTGTGTGCAAGCAGTTTCTTGTTGAGATTTTGATATTAAGATGAATGAATTATAATGGAACACTTTACATGTCTCTTAAGTTAAGAGCTTCTTTCATTCATAATTTATCCATCTTAAGTTCTTGGTTTTAATCTCTGATTCATTAAAGTGGTAATTGAGGTGAAATGAATTTCTTGAGTCAAGAACCATTTCAATATTAATCCTCCTTTTAAACTAATTGAGTTGGAGTTGTAAAATGTATTACTTTCAGCATATCTTTCAAGGTTGATTATATCTGATCTTCACATATAGTGATCTTGCCTCAAAGCATAAACAACCCGGATTGATAATAAATATTGTGTTAGTTTAGGTACATAAATTAGCTCAACATTTTGGCGCCGTTGCCGGGGAGGCAAATATCGGCATAGTCAATAGAGAAAAAAAATAAAAAAAACACAAAAACAGTAGTTACACTTTTTAGTTATGTTTCTTTATGCCTAGACATAGAGATCCTCATGGTAGATTTATTAAAAAACCCCCACAAATAGAGATAGGATCATCAAACACCCCAGTTACTGGTAATCCAATCATTGAGGAATTGGCAGAAAAACAAAGAAGTGGACAAAGATTAACTTTGATTGAGAGACAAATTTTGTTAGCTTGGGAAGCAAAGCAAAAACAATCTTCAACTTCTGGAAAACAAAAAGAAATTATCAAAGGAAAACAATCTTTATTTCCATCCATAAATCCTCTTATCTTTGACCAACCTGAAACTCCACTTAAAATTGAAACAAATCAACCAATGGCAGAAGAAGGACATGGATCTGTTATTCTCACTCCTGAACAACAAGCTCAATATGAAAGACAACAAGCGGAATGGAGAAGAAAGAGAGAGGAAGATGCAAAACAAGAAAATGATAGAAAAATAAAAAAATGATCAGAAAAGACAAGAAGATGAGACTACCTTTGGCTTTCCAATAATTGACACAAGTGCAATATTAGGAGAAGAAGTGAAAATGAAAAATATTCCACCTTCTGTATTGCCGAATTTTTATGGAATGTCAACAGAAGATCCTGATTCATTTATGTTTGAATTTGATATTCTATGTAGAACATATGGATATACTGATGACATCCATAAACTTCGTCTTTTCCCTGCAACATTAAAAGCAGCAGCCTTGAAATGGTTTATGGGTTTAGGAGAACATACAATAACTTCTTGGGATGATATGAGATCAGTCTTCCTTCAAAAATATCAAGCTTATTGCAGATCTAGAGATTCAAAGGAAGATATTTTTAGAATGACACAACAAGAAGATGAAAGTCTAGAAGAATATTTGGAAAGATTTTTGTATAATCTACAGAAATCTAAACAACATTCTCTAAATCAAGAAACCATTTGAACAATCTTTCTCAAGGGTATAAGGGATGAATACCTTGACATTTTGAATGTGATGGGTAAAGGAGATATCTCAAACCTACCATTCGAAGAAATTGTTGACTTATGTCAAAAATATTCTAGAGGAAGAGAAAAAACAGGAAGAAGAGAAGTAAGTTCAAAAGCAGCAAAGTCAGCTGCAGGAGGGATAACAAGAGCTGAAATAGGAAGTTTATTGGAAAATTTCAAAACAGATCTTTTAAGTACATTAGGGACACAAGTAGATGTGCTAAAGGCAAATAAGAGTAAAGAAGAACAAGACCAAGCTTTAGCAATCTTTTGTCCCAAATGTAGAAACAAACATCCATTAAGAGAATGTCCTTTAGATAGTGTTAAGAGTATTCAGGTTTGTGGTCTTTGTATGGAAAAGCATTCCACAAAAAATTGTTTAAAATTGAAAGAATTACAAATGAATTCAATGGAAGAAGTGCCAGGAATGGAAGGTTTTTATTATGTAGCACCACGAAGACCATGGCAACCTAGAATGCCTCAACAAAATCAGCAACAATTCCCTCAACAAAATTACCTTTATCCACCTCAAAATCCTTGGACACCTCCAATGCCATGGCAAGCTTGGCCTCCACAACAATATCCACAACAACCTGCACAAGGTTGGAGGGGATATGGTTATGGAAACCAGCCACCTCAACACTACCAGCAACAATATCAACAGCCATTTACATATCCACAATATCCTCAATCCATACCATTTCAACAACAAAATTCTGCATATCCACAATCCATGCCATATCCGCAGCAGAATCCTCCACCGTTGTTGACCCAACCACAACAGTTGCAGCTACCCACAAATCAACCCGGACCAACTCAATTACCAGCACAACCAATTGCAAATCCGAATAATAAGGTGGACAAAACTGCATACACTGTAGAGGAAGCAACATGTTTTCCCACATATTCAATTCTTCCTCTTAATGAAGTCCATCTAAGGTCTGGAAAAGTGCTTAAAAAGGATTCTCCTCCAATTATAGAAGAACCAACCAAACAAGGAGAATCACCTGAAACATCACAAACTAAGATACAAATTCAGAAAGGAACAAACATTACAACTCAAACACCACCTTATCCTGAAAGGTTAGTGGAACAACAAAAAGAAATAACCCCTCCCTGAATTTGATATTTTAGATGAGTTAAAAAATGCTTATGTAAAAATTCCTTTGTTGAAGGCAATTAAAGAAATACCAATATATGCTAAAACAATAAAGGAATTGTGCATTAAGAAAACTCAGAGAAAGAAGAAGGATCCTACTACAATCCAAGTCATTGGTAAACTAGCAAGTCTCATGTCTACAGAAACCAAAATAGAAAAATATATTGATCCTGGTATCCCTATGGTTACTATATCAATAAATAATTTCTCAGTGCCAAACACATTAATAGACTTGGGAGCAGCTATAAATGTAATGACAATGGAGACCATGAAAACTTTGCATTTGAACAACATTAGATCAACCTCTACAATCTTAGAATTGGCAGACAGATCTAAAGTTGTTCCTGAAGGAATATTGGAAGATATTATAGTCTCTTTGGATTCATGGGAGTATCCTGTTGACTTCCTTACTCTGCAACCAAAATCAAATTTGGGAGGACATCCTCTAATCTTAGGCAGACCATGGTTAGCTACTGCTGATGCCTTTATAGGATGCAGATCAGGAAGCATGATTATTTCACATGGAGAAGAAAGGAAACATATTGCTCTTTATTCACCTACACGGTCAACTTCTTTAGAATCAGTACTTGAAGCTCAAGAAAAACAGCAAACTAAATCAGTTTTAAGTATAAATAAATTCTTTGATTTAAGAGAAGAAGAAGACAATGAAGACTTAATGGATCTTTTCATTTCAGAACCAAGTATTTCAGAGCAGCTTAGAGAAGTCCAGTATGAAGCTGCAAATAACCTTTTGAATCAATGTTTTCAGGAAACCTGTACTATTCAAACTTTGCGGAATTCTTTTATAGACATCTTTCCTGTAAACACAATCTCCAATCCAACAATAAAAACAATTGAGGTAAGTCCTGGAAAACATTTAAACATTGGAAATGAGTTGCAATCAGAACAAGAACAAGAGGTAATTGCATTATTACAGAAATATTCAAAAGCTTTTGCCTGGGATTATACTGACATGCAAGGAATCCATCCTAACACATGTGTCCACCACATCTATACAGATGAACAAATTAAAACTGTAAGACAACCACAAAGACGAATGAATCCTATGATGAAAGAAATAGTGAAAGATGAACTGCAAAAATTGTTAAATGTTGGATTCATCTATCCTATTTCAGATAGTCAATGGGTTTCTCCACTGGTTATTGTTCCAAAGAAAAATGGAAAGTGGAGGGTATGTGTGGATTATGGAGAACTAAACAAAGCTACACTCAAAGATCATTTTCCTCTACCATTTATTGATCAAGTGTTAGACTCATTGGCTGGAAAGAAATTCTTCTCTTTCTTAGATGGGTTTAGCGGGTACAACCAAATTAGAATAGCAACAGAAGACCAAGACAAGACAACATTCACTTGCCCATGGGGAACCTATGCATATAATGTTTTGCCATTTGGTTTATGTAATGCACCTGCAACTTTTCAACGAGCAGTGCTTGCAATTTTTGCTGATCTAATCCATGAATGTGTAGAGGTTTACATGGATGACTTTACAGTTTATGGAAACACATATAATGATTGCTTAAATAATCTTGAAAAAGTGTTGAAACGATGCATTGAAACAAATTTGTCATTAAGCAATGAGAAATGCTATATAATGTTGACAGAAGGAATAGTTCTGGGACACCATATTTCTTCTTCAGGAATTAAAGTGGATCCAGCAAAAATCCAAGTCCTAGTAACCTTAATGCCTCCTACAACACAGAAAGAGGTAAGAAGTTTCTTAGGCTATGCAGGCTATTATAGACGATTCATTGAAAACTTCAGTAAAATAGCCCAACCTCTGTTTAAACTATTAGCAAAAGATATTGAATTTCACTGGACAAATGACTGTCAAAATGCATTTCAAAATATGAAAGAAAAATTATCAGTTGCGCCCATTCTCCGTGGACCAAATTGGTCTTTGCCATTTCATATATCAACTGATGCATCTGATACTGCAATAGGTGCCTCCCTTGGACAGAAAGAGAACTTGTTCAATTATGCAATATACTTTATAAGCAAGAATCTAACACTGCAGAATTGAACTATACAGTCACCGAGAAAGAAATGTTAGCCGTTATACATGCAGTAAACAAATTCAGACATTATATAACAGGATATCAAGTTTTCATTCATACAGATCATTCAGCAATCAAATACTTGATGAATAAACCTATAACCAACGGAAGAGTAACAAGATGGTTACTGTTACTGCAAGAATTTAATATCACAATACAAGACCGGCCAGGCAAGGAAAATCAAGTGGCTGACTTTCTGTCCCGCATACATTCACCTAATGATCCAAATCCAGTTGCAGATAACTTTCCCGATGAACATTTGTTTTCTATCACGGTAAAAACACCATGGTTTGCAGACATGGCAAACTATTTATCTTCTGGAAAGTTACCAAACCAATTCACTAAAAAGCAAAGACACAAAATTATTAAAGAAAGTTCTAGGTATAGTTGGGTAAATGGTGATTTATTTTATACTGGTCCAGATTTGATAATTAGAAAATGTGTGCGAGAAGATGAAATATTAGATATTCTAAAGGCATGTCACGATGAACCATGTGGTGGCCATTTTGCAGATAAACGAACAACATATAAGGTGCTGCAACTGGGCTACTACTGGCCATCCATCTTCAAAGACTCTAAGAAATATGTCAAGCAATGTGACAGTTGCCAAAGAACAGGGAGACCAATCACAAGAGATGAGATGCCGCTGAAGCCACAAGTCCTCATAGAACCATTTGAGCAATGGGCACTTGACTTTGTTGGACCCATCAATCCATCATCAAATGGAAAGAAGTACATCTTAGTATGTACTGATTATGTAACCAAGTGGGCAAAGGCTAAAGCAGTGAATAGAGCAACAGAAGATATAGTGGCCAACTTTCTTTTTAAAGAAATCTTTGTCAGATATGGAGTACCTAGACAAATTGTAACAGATCAAGGAACACAATTTACATCAAAACTGGTACGAGATCTAACAGAGAAGTACAAGATCAAACACAGAACATCTACACCATATCATCCTCAAGCAAATGGGCAGGTTGAATCAACAAATAAAGTCCTAGAGAATATCATGACAAAAACAGTAAAGCTAAACAGAAAAGATTGGTCTGAAAAATTACAAGATGCACTATGGGCCTATAGAATTACATGGAAGAATACAACTGGTTTTAGTCCATACCAGTTAGTATATGGAAAAGAGGCCTTATTGCATATAGAGTTTCAGATACAAACATACAGACTAGCAGCTGAATTAGGACTAGACCTGACAGAAGCACAACAGCAGCGGATCATGGAACTGAATCAGTTAGATGAGCATCGTCAACAAGCCATAGAACATACTACATTGGTGCAACAACAAAGAATGAAGTGGCAGAACAGATATATCAAGACAAAGACATTTCGCAAGGGAGATTGGGCATTACTTTTTGACTCCAAGTTCAAAGATTTCAAAGCAAAGTTCACAACACACTGGCTAGGCCCATATGAAATTGATGAAATCTTCGACAATGGAGCAGTAAAGATCAAGACAATTGACCAGGATTCCACCTCCTTTATAGTGAATGGACATAGGCTCAAAGTTTACAATAGGCCTATCAGTAAAGAAGCATTTATGAAACAACTGACAGAAGATACAGAACTGGAAGTCATGGCACACCAAGTTCAGCCATCTTCCAGTCCTGTAGTTGAATAAAAATGAAAAAAAAATATAAAAAAATAAAAATATAAAAAATATATAAAAAAAAATAAAAAAAACATAAAAAATAATAATTTGTTTGCTAGTGAAAACCAGGCAACTGGCACTATGCAAACATGAATTCATAGGGGAAAATCAAGGCAACTTGGACTCTATGAATTCCTTTTCTTGTTCTACTGTTCTCACATAATTTCAATACAGGTACTCTCCATCAACAACTGACTTGAGGACAAGTCATATCTTAAACAAGGGAGAGACTTGTATTAGATCTTTAGCTGGAAAGCTGAAGTATAGAAGAAACTTGTATTGTCAACAGAGGGACCTGAAAGAAGAAATCAATACAGAGGGACCTGAGAGACCTGCCAATGTCAAAACAACATGTGCATATTATGTAAGCAGTGCAGAGGGACCTGAAACAAAGAATCATTATAAAGGGACCTGATTTTCAATTCAAGAACCAGAGCATGAAGGACAAGGAGCAGCAATAAAATTCACTTTTTGATTCATCGACAAAATCTGACTTCATTCCACCTGTACAAACATCATCCAGGGAAGTATATATATAGTCATTTTGTGCTTGAAATTCAAATTTTTCTTAGGAATTTTTAGTTTTTTGTTGAGTTAAAGTTAGTACCTGAGGATATTCAATATTCCCTATACATATCCTATATTCATAATTCCCTATACACATCCTATCTTCATAATACCCTATACATATTCCATTTCATTCATATACACATTTCTCATACATATTCCCTATAATCCTAAATATTTTTCTTGAGCAAAAGACCAAGCTAGGACAACTCTTTCCACCTGCATACATAAATCAAGCATTAGTATGGTGATGATTTTAAACATGACCTAAGATGGTCATTTTAAAATCATAAAGATATGCATAAAAAGAAAAACAAATAATGCGCTATACAAAAACTATATACCATAAGTGTAAACAAGGAATGCGTTAAAAACCATACAAGAATTGAGCACAAAGGATATAAGGTCAATATGCACAAGAGATAAGGTTAATGGCATATAATTAACGCGCATATGGTATAGGCAAAGGTATATGGCGCATATAGAATAAAGGACGAGCATAATGGTTATGATATGGTTGACAGGTTTGACAGGGTATAGTATAATGATAATTGCACAGGAGTATCATTACACGTATGAACGCACGCTATGGTAATAAGTTTATGAAGAAGGTGGAATGATACGGGTGTATCATTCAAAGTGAAATGCGTTGAAACGTGCATATCATATCAACACAGCCATGTAATTCAAACATAGCGTGCACGGTGGGTGATAACACAGCCATGTCATTCAAACATAGCGTGCGCAGGTGGTGGTGTACGTGTTTATAATTCAAACATAAAACAAGGCGGTGGTATCCTTATGATACAGTCTGTCGACTGGTCAAAGAGGACAGCCATACCAACCTCAAATTATAACGCCAACAGGCACGGTACAACCATGAACTCGGTCAATTCATGACCGCTTCAACCTCATTCCTCATTGCCAGAGCTCAGAAGAGAAGGCGTTTTGAAGCAACAGAATAATGAAAATCGCTCCGGGGAAAACAAGAGGGCAGATTTAAGGAAAGAAATTGCTTCGGGTTCGACGATCAGAGATCACAGATTTCCAGGATTGAGTCAGGTAACAAGTGAAGTTCATTAACACTCAGGGATTATGGAATATCGTTTGACATTAATTTTTGATCATGTATTTTTGACACCAGCTCAGTTAACCGAAACAATAGGGATTTGGAGCGCCCGGTTACACTCCACGCGCTTGTGACAGTCAGGTAATTTCAAAACCCGTGATTATCTCCAGATCGACAACACTTAAGGTTTGCTGATAGAGTGTGATGCGCAGCATTTTGAGGAAAATCCGTTGCATGAATAACACGTTTTAATTGAAGTAGTATGGCGGAGGGTTGTTGAATTGCGCACTAAGCCGTGTTCCTCTGAAGTATGCGCACCAATATTTTCACAAACAGTTAGTGTGTAAATGAAAAAAACGCCATAAAACATTTTGCTGCCAATGCATTTTGTTTTGACAGGGATCGGATGCCTAATGGTCATTGAATTATGGTTGAAAAAGAGAGTCGGGTTCGTTGAAGCCATGTTGAGGCCGAGAGCTTGTTGCATAGTTGCATTTTTATGATGAGTCTGCACGAAATTTTTGTTTGCAAACACCTTTGCTTAAGTCCAAACAGTGCGAAAAATTTCGATTAGGCCGAGAGCACTCTTTGATTTTTCTTAATTTTTTTATATATATACACAAGTAAATCACGATTGTGTGGTTTATGATACTGTGTGTATTTAATAAAAAAAAAAAATAGAGACCAGTGTATTAACAGAGATATACAGGTGTTGCTTGTATTCAACAGGGAATTCAGAAGAGTGTTATTGCAAGGGAATATATCAGAGGTTAAAAGTGCAGAGTTGAGTTGAGTCAGAAGAGGAAGGTAAGCTTCTTTGCTTACTGAATTTCATTTAAAAAAAAAATAGTCATAATTTTTATTAAAATGAAGTTAGTAACAGCAGAAGCCTACATTGATTGGTTTACAGAAACAATGGCAAACAGGGTAGAGCCAAAATTTCAAATAGAAAGCTGGGGAAAAGAGACCATAGAAAAACTCTATCAGGCAGGAATGATAGGCTTTCTACAGAAATTTAATGGCGATTCTGAGGAGATAACCAAAGATTTTATAAAGAATTTCAATCAAGACCAAACTCGAATAGGAGAAATCATTGTTCCAGTAACCCAAGAATACTTGTCCAAAGCCTTAGATTTGCCAATGTTAGGAGAGAAGTATTACAAAGGGCTACACATCAAGGAGAAAGCATGGACTTTCTTCCTTGAGAAAAACCGGAAGGGAACATTTGATAGGACAAAAGGTATACCCAGGGAATGGTTTAATGAGCCATGGAGAGAATTGGTCTTGATTATTCAAAAGTTTTTGACTTGTGACCGAGGATATAGTGTTGCCCATTTATATCATGTTAAACTTCTGCAGCACATTAAAGGGGAAGATAGGATTAATTTACCTTATTTTCTATATAAAAGCCTCTTAAGAATGATTGAAACAGCAAGACATGAAAACAGGCTTAAGGCAGGACAAATGTATCATCAAGGATTGATTAAAATCCTAGTTGAGTATCAAGTGAGATTGCAGGGCATAGTGTGGAGAGAATTCATGGTTAAAAATCATTTTACTGAACATATTACAGAGGTGCAAGAGAAAACAGAGCAGGAAAGTAAAGGAGTGATGAATTCACCCTTATATCCTAGAACAAGAGCCAAACAGCAAAATAACATGGCCATGGATTATGAAATATCTGTGATGTCTATTCCCAAAAGATTTACAAATAAAAGTCCCATCAGTTTAGACAGGGAAGAAGAAACATATTTTCCAAGACCACAAGAAGAAAATAATGTTCCACAAGAAGAATTTGATAGGGATTCTGCCTATGATGATGAAGCAGCTGCATCATTAATGAAAACAACTCATGATTTTGAAAAAGAAATTAATGATGGGAAAATCAGGGATTTAACTGATCAATTAGAAATTAGTAAAATTGTGGAAAAACAGTTAAAAGAGGAGAACAAAGCAAACAGGAAAGAAAATGCTAAATTGGTCGAAACAAATGAAAAATTGAAAGAAGAGTTGGGGAGATTGAAAAGGAAGAATGATCTAATTTCTAAACAAGCATTTAAATGGTTGAAGGAAAAGAACATGTGGCAGGCCAAGTATGAAAAGCAGAAGGTTAAAGCAGCTTTGTTCAAAGAAAGACATGACACAGGTTTGGATTATTTGGCAAGGGCAGCACAACAGGAAGCATCGACAGGTACAACATCTACTTCAAAAAGAAGGAGGTCAAAGAGGAACAGGCAAGCATGGGGACATGCTTGATGATAAGCAAGGGAGAGATGTTGGGCCTTAGTTTTGGTCTTATTTTGCTCAAAAGAAACTTATTAATCCATCTATTTTCCATCGATTTTCCATTCATTTATTCCATTTTGACATATATTTGATATTGATTCAGGTATTTAATTTTAATTTTTCAAATTCTAAAGTTTTTATGAAAGTTTGATTTTTAGTGCAAAATTGGCTGATTCAGAAATTCCCGTAATAGCTATATGGTTGATATGGTTGCAGGACACTTGGGCACGAGTTGAATGCATGGATGGACAGCTTGGCAACTAGGACTAAGCCACCTATGCTTGGTTCGAACAGAACAAGCTTTATTAGGCCCATTTAGTTCTAGTCAATCATGACTAGTCATTCAGAAATCCCATAGAAATAGGGCAGTTTTGAGATTCTATGGGATTGGCCATATTTCTTGGGATAAGAATAATGAATTCGAATTATATAGGTGGATGAGAAGTAGATGGGTTTTTTTGAGTAAAAATAGATCAGTTTGTTCATGAGACTTCTTATTTAAAGCCAAAGCTTTGATGGCTTATGTATTAGGATTATTATTGACTTATATACTTTTATATTGTGACAATTTTGGATTGAGAAGTTAATTTGAAGACTTGTGCTGTTATCAATTTGCTGTTCAATGTTATGGATGTGTGACTCAAGTTAAGCTTCTGAGATCATTTATCAAGTGTGCAAGGCAAGGGTGGAAGGGCCCCCATTCCCAGCTAAGTACACTTTCTTGTTAACTAGTTTTATTTCCTTGTAATTTGATGATTGTAGAACTGGTTTTCAAAGCTTTATTTCAGATTGTTTAATGATTCATGCATATTGATTGATGTCATTAGTTTATAACTTATTCATCACTTTATCAAGTTGGAAAAACAGATGTATCAAGTTGAGCATCCCTTCTATGAAAATGATGAATTAAAGTTGGTTTCTTTTGTTTGTGTGAAAGCAGTTTCTTGTTGAGATTTTTGATATTAAGATGAATGAATTATAATGGAACACTTTACATGTCTCTTAAGTTAAGAGCTTCTTTCATTCATAATTTATCCATCTTAAGTTCTTGGTTTTAATCTCTGATTCATTAAGTGATAATTGAGGTGAAAATGAATTTCTTGAGTCAAGAACCATTTCAATATTAATCCTCTTTTTAAAACTAATTGAGTTAGAGTTGTAGAATATATTACTTTCAGAATATCTTTCAAGGTTGATTATATCTGATCTTCACATATAGTGATCTTGCCTCAAAGCATAAACAACCCGGATTGATAATAAATATTGTGTTAGTTTAGGTTGGTACATGCTGCTTATGTGTTAGGCCAAGAGCCTTATGTGTGAGATCTTGTGGAACTCCTTGCAAGTGTGCAAGAGTTTCTTTCCTTGGAGCAAGTGATCCATCGTCCTCTTCATGAGGTGCTTGAGGTGCTGTTGTCATGACTGCATTATTATCTCCTTCCTTCTCCTCCTCCTCTTCAATAACTGAAATTGCCTCATCATCAACAAGAGACCTTATATCTTGGTCATCTATTGAAGGAGGAATCTCCATGCTTTCCTCTTAAGAAGAAAATCCTTCACCCAAAGGAGATCTTGCCCTTGGCAAGGCATCAAACAAACTTACACCTTCTTCCATAGTCTTCAGAAATGGAGTTGGATTCATAGACCCTTCCAAGTCATGCAAAATATTTGTCTAATGTGGTTTGATAGTGTCAACAGAAGATGTTACACATTGAGCTTCATCAAACCTCTCTATCAATCTTGCAATAAACCTTGCATAAGTAGGTGTATTTTCATTCTTCAAAGAAAAAGACTCAAAAAACCACCAAGCATATGCTTTAACTTCAAAATGCAGTGCTGCTGCTTTGATGGCTTCAATCTCTGAAACTTGATGTTGTTGCACAAAGTTGTCTAGCTCCTCCACCCAAACCCTAACTGGACATTTAGGTGATCCATCAAAGATAGACAGATAGAATATACCCTTACCATGCTGCTACTCCTTTGTGCCTTTTCTCTCCTTTATCTTGTAGAACCCTTCGAAGTTCAAGTTATCCTTGAACTCATTGGATTGATCTTCATACTCCTGCAAATACTCTCTAAGAGTCTCCTTCTCGGGTACACCTCCTTTCTTCCTCTTCATGAAGAAATAACAAAAATAAAATTGAAGCTTTGGTGATATGGATGAGTGCATATATCTATGAGATGAGGATTCATAATGCTCCTCATGTATAGATCTTGTAGATCTTATTGGAAGATCTTTCTGCTCTTGAAACTTTCTAGGAGTTTCACTGCTCCTTCTCTCTTCTTCTTGTTCAACCTGCTTGGAGAGGTTCTTACTAGATCTGCAAAGTGATGAGAGTAAATTCATATTCTTCATCATTTTTACCTTGCTCCTTGCTGTACATCACTTTGGCTTGAAGCCACAGGCTGAGCCAAAGATCTTGCTTTGATACCACTGTAATATCCCAAAATCGGGACAACTCAGCAAGCCTGTTGAAATAACGCACTTCTGAGAATTATGCACATATAAATTAGTTTGCAGCTCCTGGATCCCTTAGATCTGCTCATCTAAGATCTAAATCCAAAATGAGAGATCCAGCGAATTTATATCAACCTAGAGATGAGATCGACCTCCTTGGCATCAATTTCCTTTAGTCTTACTTATTCTTCATTAGATTCGATATCCATAGGCATCCTCTGTAGATCTTAGGCCACCTTAGTCTATTGTTCCTTAGGTTGTTTGTTCCTGGGCGACGATCTTCTTACTCTATTCTGCAACTTTTTGGACAACGTTGTGCCTGTAGGTGTTTGTCTCCTAGGCAACCTAGACCCTATAACGGTTACTGGCACTGTAGCCTTCATTATGAATCCCAAGCCTTTGCAGATAAATTCCTGCTCAATCTCCTCGTAGCTCTTCTCTAACATACATTAGCTTTCTCGACGCTAACAATTCTCTCTTCTAAGTCTTAGCGGGAAAAGTGTTCGAATGGAGAGCGTGATCCCTAATTTAGAGTGAAATTTGAATTAAAATCACATCATCTCCTTTAGATCATCCTCATAAATGTTGATTTGGCAAAATATCCACCCATACATGACCCTTAATTGCATCCCTCCCACTCCTTTAACGACCAAGTAGTTGTATAATCAACTGTTACTATTCCAACGGTCACTTTTTGGACGAACTCCACTAGACTCACCCTTTCGATGCAGTCCCACCTCCCTTGGCGCAGAACCCTCTAGTTGTGCCTGCTTTCGTTCCATTGTTCAATACTTCTACTTCGAGGAAGACACCATTCGACTGAATCATTTTTAGTATTGCGTGCCACTTCAATTAGGCATTCATAAGTCTCCTCCCCCAACACAAACTTGTTGATCGGATCTTTCCAAATGGAGTGGCGATAACTTCCTTGGAAATGTTCCAACTGTGAAGCCCAATCATACTGTACCAACATCCTTGGCTCCTTGGTAATATGAAGCACTCCTGCTTTGACTTCTTGAAGATCCTCGTTAATGCACTCACAACCATCACTGAAGCTATAATTTAATAAGAATCCTTCTATCATCTCATCCCAATCTATAGTGCCATGGCGCAGCTCTGGTTCAAGATACCACTGTTGAGGTATCGTATCCAAGGAATGAAATAACATGCACCCACTCTGGTTGAGGTTCAGTTCCCCAAGTTGCACTCCAGCGAGATAAATGCTCGCGAGGATCTTTCAGACCATCATACTTCTCTATGATATTTGTGTCTACTTGACTAAACCTCAACCTTAAATTTTTGCAAAAATCTCTCCATCCTCCTAAGCTTTCTTTGTGTGCACCCCACCATTGAGTTAGAGTATAACTTAATGTGAATTCCAAATCTTCATATCTTTGGTCCTCAGGAACATTTTTCTTGAATTATTCTAGAAACAAGACAAAATTCCCTGTTCCATCATAAAAAGGAAAGTCGTGTACTTCCAACTGAACAGAGTGCAAAGATTTGGTCACTTTGTTACAGCTCTTAGTAGTAACTTCATGCAAGCGATTAAGCTAATTCTCCAACTCTTCATCAAAATCTGAAACACATGAAATATCACACTCCCAGCATCTTCTTCCATCTGCGGTGGGATTAATCCAGTATTCATATTGTGCAGTAAGTTTATATATATGGTCGATCTCAGCATCCCCATACTCATGATGGACATGATTGATGTAGCCTGCACCTTCGGAAGGATACAATGGCACAACAATTCGGGTACCATATGCCTCTTCTTCAAGTTGATTATGCCTCTTCTTTTCAAATATCATATGCCTCTTCTTCAAGTTGATTATGGCATCCATGTCGTAAGCCCAATCGAATCCCAACAATGCAGGATAAGGATTGATATCATCAATGATCTCAATAACTTTGAAGTTTACTAACACGCTCGCTCCCTCAATATCTACGTTGATCCCCTGAAATCGCCCCATAGGAATGATGTTCTTCTGATTTTCCTTCCTCGGCTGAATTGGTGACCATTGCAGCTTAGGCATTCCCGTTTTCTCCCATGTATGTTTCAGCAGAACGTTGGCATATGATCCTAGATCCAAAATGACATGATCCATCTCATAGTCTCAGATCTCCGCAGTCAAACACATCTTTTGGCTAGTTATTTTCATGTTCGTGTACACTTTATTTACTAAGCGTTATTCTAGTTGCAGATTTTCCTTGCTAGCGCGTTTATCTATCAGCTCTTATAACCCTTCTATAGTCTTTTTTTCCTTTATTAATTTCATACACATCTATAAGAAGGATGCCAAGATAGACTAATCAGCTTCCTTTACTTCAATATCCTCCTCAGGCTTATCCCTCAATGGAAATAGTTGTCTCTGCAACGTTGATGTCGAAGATTTAGGAGTCATAAATGTCTTCTTTGCTTCCATGAATGTCTCTTTCTCACGTTGCACATTAAACCAAAAATTCTTATCTTTAGCTTTCCTTACCCACGTCTCTATCATAGTCCTCTTTTCTTGCATGCGGTTTCCTCCGATATTTACACCATTGTTTGTTACTATGTTAAAACAAGGATCTTCTTGGCACAGTTCAACCCTCATCATTTGTATATTCTAAGCCGAATGTTGGTTTCACTTCTCCTTCATTTTAGCTAAAAAAATGGGACAATATTTGATTTCATGACAAAATTCTTGACAATATTTATAGGAAGCTACAATATGATTTTGACAATACCTGGAAAAATGTCCTGGTGGTCCTGGTTGTAACATATAATCTTCCCCCATCCATGACCATCGCCTCCTCCTCAGCCACACCCTCGGCCAAGGAAAACTCCTCGCATAGCCGACGAACCCGAAGCTTCGTGACCTTATACCTGCATTCTGTATTCACTAGGACTGTTCTGCATCATTAGATATATCTCTTACAATTTTTTTCATCGTACCCCACCAAACTGAAAAAAGTGCAGAACAATTGCTTCGGTGATTTGACAAAATTTTGCAGTAGGTGAAAATAGTATGTGGAATTTTGGTTTGTAACTTCACATATGCTACACCATACATGAGGCCCTACAATTGGCCCAAAACTCAATCTAGGCTTTAAAGAAATTGACATCCCAACACCCAAATAGTATCTATAAACAAGGTACTACTCTTTATAGTGACCCTCTTCCTTGTACTTGATACACCACAATTCTAACCTTATATCATATCTAACCTCCTTTATCTTATTTAGATCCTGGAGTTCCATGTTCAAGCTCGCCAACTGATTATGAATCTCTTGCACTCCTATGCTTGTATCATCTACTGGCGAAGCTTCAAGCTTGATCCAGAGATGTGGATTTTCTTTCTCTTAGGGTGAACCCAAACTCTGATTTGAAAGCTCTTGCGAAGACCACCTTAGAAGTTTCTTAGGGAGGCTTTATTTCAGTAGGAATATTATTATAGAGCTTATTGAACCTCTTTATGAATTATATTACATCCTCATTGTGTCTATTTTTTAGAGCATTGAACTCGGTGAGAACTTGTCCATGGTCCCTCTTTTCTCCCCATTTTAATGTGAAGAATTTTTCCATTTCTTCCCAAGTGTGGATTGTGTTGTCGGCTAAAGACTTGAACCATTTCTGGGCTTCTCCATCCAAGGATTGGACAAAAAGCCTTAACACCACATTGAAGTGCTCTACATTCACATTCTCAGCAAAGGCGCAAAATTTTTCAATATGTCTGTGTGCAGAAGTATTATCTTCCCTGGTGAAACGAGGCAGGAGCTTTAAATAATCTTGTGGAATTTCATTCAGCAACTGAGGTAGAGCCAATGGAGCATACTTGTTGAGGAGGAAACCAGGTACAACCATGAGGGGCAGTGGTGGTAGGTTATGAGGATGAGTTGGCTGAGGTATAACATGAATGTGGTGAGTAGAGGTTTGGATATTTGTCTGTAAAAAGCTTTGGAGTGTTGCAACTTCTTTAACTTATTTAGCCTCGAGAGTAGGGTGCAAGGGAGGTAGAGAAGTTTCAGTAGATTCGGCCTCATTTTTTAATGACTGAACTGGCTAAAGAAGAGGCTTCTGGAGAATACCAAGTACACAGGCTATGCAGCCAGGGCCATATATGTCAGCTTTCTGAGATGAGGAAGGAGAATATTCTAGAGAAAATAAGGGTAGGTCAGCCTGGCTTGGTTGCTTTTCCTTCCAAATTCTCTTAAATGTGATCTTTTTGGGATCAAATACAGAAGGGGTTTTCAACTGGGAAGTATCTGATCAAGTATGAGGCCTTGTGTAAGCCAATATTACAACTGATTTTATCTTTTATAATAGTGGAGTCACCAAGGTGAGGGCTATGCAACTCTCAACCCTTCATGCTCACCTGATTGAAGGGTGAAGATAATGTCGTATCCTAGGGAAAATATTTTCTAATTCGTTCCCCGGAAACAACGTCAAAAAGATGTTTTTGATCCTAGAGACAACCTTGAGCTGCAAAAGGCCACTACCTAGGACATCTTGAAATCAAATGTTAGATGTAGACAATTTTAAGGGTTCCTCTGATAGAATATGGATTAAGAGGATAATGATTGTGGTGGTTCAGGAATGATGAAGACTTTGGAGTTTGATTCATGTAAATTTCCCTATACTATGAGAGGGCTCAGGAGGCTACATGGCTTGGTGGATTTTCAAATGGGCCAAGTATGAAATGATGAGCAAAGGCTTTCACAATATCTAGAGGTGCTGAGAAGGAACAGAGGAGGAACCTGCGAGAGGCATGCTTAAAATTCTTAAGAATTTGTCTCCCATGAACTCAGAGGAAGCGGATGTAAGTGGAATGTAACCAACAATAGATATTCGTGGAGCATGAATTAAGGGGGCATAACAAGTTTAACACATGAGTTCTATTCATACATGAATTCATGAATAAAAATGAATTCCATCACCAACTACATTACATGAATCATCAAAGCAGCAGAACATTGAAAGATGGTTATACATAAACAGAAGATTACTGATAAACAAGATAATACATATACATACTACTCATTTCTCCATTTGGAATCCAAATAAAAAATGTTTTATATCATATTATGTTAAAAAAAACTCTCCCAAATATATGTCTCAGAGTATAAAGAGCACATTCATACAAAACTACAACAAAAATTCTCCAAAATTCATAACCTTTCTTTCATATCTAAACTCTCTACATATAGAGTTCTCCTTGAGGGTTTATGATTGAATAAACTTTCATGATCGACACACACATGTGAAAATCAAAATATCATAACCAAATCATAGAGTGTGCATTGAGGAATCACTCCTGTAATAAAAAAATCAAAACAGAATCAGGTGAAATCAAGATTTCAATAGCAAAACATCATAATCAAATAGTAAAAAAAACAACATAGTTGGCCACGAAGGCCAAATCTTGTAATCTTCAAATGGGGCAGTGAGGAGTAGCCATGAACAGGTGGGAAGTCTGGCTTCCATCACATGATTCCACTTGCTGTCGAAAGCCCCCACCCCTTATTCTCATGATTTCCATTAACCGTTACAAAACTATTTAGTGGGGATTTCTTGGAAAAAATAAATATACCATATTTGCATTTGTCACACCAAAAACCCATGATGTGTTTGACTTGCAAAACCAGAGACCATGTTCAAAGGGGGGTCGAACTAGATCATGAGTCATCGGATGTGTGATAGGGAGCAGAGATGAAGGGAAGATGGAGGTAACAACCCCTTTTCCTTTATAATGGCAAAGCTAAAGTGGGGCCTACGACATTAACAAACAACAGGATGGTTAACACTGAAAAGAGTGGGACAAAGGCCGTGGAAGGGCTTTGATGACATGGCAAGGAGGTGGGGCCACCCAAAAATCACAATCGGGGATTCAGGAATTTGTTATTATGAGGAACGGGGGGTAAATGTTGTGATTTGCGATGTGCAATGTGCGATGGGCGATGAGAGGAGAGGTGACGTTGCAGAGAGGGTAGGTCCCATTTACATCACCATCGGGGAAATGGTGAAGGTGAAGTTAACAAAAATGTAAGTTTAATGCAGTCGGTGATGTGAAAAAGTAAGTGGTAAGTGCTCTTTCCTCTTTTGAATATGGGGTGTCCGCCCGACCTGTGCTTCAAATGCTTGGGATTCACTTTAGCTGTTCCTGCTCTTCATTTTCTTAACTCTCCATGTTGCCTTATTCGTTCATAAAAACCACAAGCCAACAACCACAATGGTCTCATCTATGTTTTGTTCAATTTTCTTTCTTCATGAAGGAAATATCATCATCTTTTACCAACTTGACTATTGCATTCCATTGACCCAAATTTCCACTACCGGAAACACTGTACCAATTGGGGTGGACTACCCTAGTTCATTTAAGAGTGTTGGCGCTAGAATTTTCAAAATTTATAATCTTATGGGGGTTTTTCCTCAACTCCCTCTGCCCAACACTCCTTCATCTCCTACCACTTCTCCTATGCATATGATCTTTTCTGGAACCTGTGGTCCCCATATACCTTCTGATCTGTGGGTGGTGTCATGTGTTATTATAGAATATGTTTAATCTAGTGAGCACCTTCTGCCACTTATTGTAGAATATATTTTCCCTTCGGTAGTCCTGCTAGTATTTCCTGACGATGGTCATAAAATCCATCATTAGACTCCTCCGTCCACACGGGCTGCCTCTCTGCTTCTTCTACGTCTCCCTTGATGATGAGCCTTCCTAGTTAGCCAACTTGGAGGTCATGGATCTATCCACTGATAATCATAGGGAGGTTATGCCTCTTTCTACCTCTAATATCCCTGAATTGGAACATGTAGAGCTGGGCATATCAAATATTGAATTGACTCAGGGGGCACCTCCTTGGCCTTCCTTGGAAGTACCACCCATGGACCGATTCAAGTCTTGGGCTTCGATTACTGAACTTTACAACAAATTTCCCTTACAACCTGTCGATGAGCATCTTGTACCACCATTATTTCATGATCCTCCCTTATGTACTCTGGATAATTTTGAGAGTATGACTATGTTAGCTTGTCCCTGGCATGGTCAACCTTTCCGAGTTGGTCGATTTGACTTCATTTTCTATGGTTTTATACTTGTAAACCATATGGTCTCTTCCTCCCATAATTTTGCATCTAGAAACCTTTGGTCTCTTCTTGGCTGTGGGCACACCTTAGCGTGACCTATTGGATTGCGTCATGCTTGTATATACTATATATAGGTGTGAGTATGATCAATTTATTTTTTCTTCACATCATCATCTACCTAGTTTCTGCATGTAATTCATGTGTCTAGTCTTTTCTGTATAGATGTCAACGCCCCTCACTCCCCTACAGAGGCTTTGCAGATGGTACAAGCCTTTACACTCGGAATGTTGCTTCTACCATTTGGGTCATATTTTCACCCACTAATGAGGTTGTGAGTTTTGGGGTTACTTTTCTTCGCCCTTTCACCAAAAAAATGCTTGATTATAGTGTTGACATTTAGCTATTAACCAAGACTAGGCATATTGGCATACACCATCTCATTTTCCAACTTGACTCTTAGCTCATAGTGTCTCAACTCAAGCATATTTACTCTGTAAGGAATCCTACTCTACTTTTTTACTTTTTAAGGGTATTTCTCATAGAACTTCCATTTGATTACATATATACATATTGCTCAAGACCAAAATCGATTGGCTGATTCATTAGCTAATTATGTGTTAGATTGGCATTTGTCACATTTATAACATTTTAAACCATTCACATGAACAATTAAACATATATTGTGCATACATAGTAGAAACAACACACATAAGCTAATATTTTATTATATCAAAATTCTGAGTACATAGTTCAAAATTAGGCAACTGGGGCCTTGGATACTATGTCATACACATGATAATACATAAAAAATTCACAACCATGTGCCATTTCCCCCACTCTATGGTGCTAATGATAACATAGAATCACATTCAGGATGCAGTGGAGTAGACCACAATGATGATATGAGGCCACTCCCATGGTGTGCATATGCATATGTCGAGGAGTTTCATCCAACCTCCTCAAAGGAATCCCCAATGCCAGTCCCTCGACATTTCAAGTAAACTCATATAGCTCCTCATCCTCATCTTCAATCTCCTCTACTGGTGTTGGGGCTAGGGCTTGTGGTACATGTCTCCTCAATGGAGAATATCTGACTGGGTGTATAGGTTCCAAATCTACATGTCAAAAACCATATCATCAGTCACTATGCACTCTAATTAAAAAACCAAAAAAATCAAATATTTCAAAATCCTAAAAAATTACAAAACATAAAAAAATCCAATTTTTTTACCTCTCCAATCAAAACCTTCACCAAGGGGCAAGGCTATGTTGGTATCTCCTATGAAATCCACCCCATAATATGGTTAATCATCCAATGGAAATACAAATACTCTCATCCATTTCCAATATGTGTCTGTGTACTTATAGCTAGTATGCACTTCATCATCTCGTGGTAAAATTATACACCATCTATCCATATGGGGTTGTATTTCCGGTGGAGAGGTTTCATAATCCATTTTTTTGGCCTCATCACTTCAATCCTCTAAAAGAATAACATTACCAGTAAGCTCCCATGTCCAAAAGTGTCACTCCTTCCCCTCTTTAGCTTTGTAAGTTGAGCCTTCACACTGGTCACCATCCCATCACACCATTTGAAAAGGGTGGGTTTTAAACAATGTATACACAACTCCAACTATGGATTTTTCACTGCATGGGGTGCCACAGATCCTACTACTCAGGTCACAATATAGGCTAGCGTTTGTAGGGTCAAGTCCACTATCTCCTCTGTGAGGATGTTTCTTTTGTCTTCCCATTCCACTTTCCTGCAATGGGAAACTCTCATACTTCTTATTGTTGCCCCTGTATTGCTTCAAACCCCTATCAACACAACTTGATCCCCCTACCTCGATAAACCGGTGAGAAAATATATATATGATGGTTCTATGGTGAATCTCTTTGGCCCAACAATGAAGTGTTGAGTGTCCACATACCACCACCATATAATGTATGTCAAGAGATATCTTCATTGGCCATGCTTGGGATTATAAAGAATTTGAGTAACCCACAATCCCTCAGTGCATTCATGGTTCGATTGTAGGCCATGGCTTAGATTTCATTCTCTGTGTGTTTCCACTCTCTCCATTCACACACCATGGTTACTCCTACACCCACATATCACTTATCATACAATGTTAAAATCGAGAAAAAACACAAGAAAACAAGTTTAAAGGAAAATTATTTACAAATTGCCCATTCCCCCCAGTCGTGCCCTTGACATAGGAAGATCACAGCCTTGGCTGTAGTCCAGCCCGTAGCATGCCCATGGTCAGGCCTGTTTGGCTCGAAATTTCCCGTAGCAAGCCCATGGCCAAGGGAATTGTTCCTCTAAAAACCCAAACTTGACTTCAAAACCATTGTGGCTTGACATATAAGTGCAAGAATGACTGAGAGAGAAGTGATTTATTACTTACTTGCTTGAAGATGGTTTCTTTCTCCTCCTTGCTATTGCTCTCAAACCCTTGGAAGCTCTTTGCTCTTTTCTTAAAAAAATTCATAGTGATCAAATAGAGAGGTATGAGTTCCTTTTATAAACTCTTTTGGCATCTTGAGGAATATTCCTTTTTTTAATTTTTGGGTTAAAGTGGGATTTTGAGCTTTATGATATGTTTTTCATTCTACCTTTTGTAGGAGAACTTGGGAGTTAGTTTTCTATTTTGTCTTCAGAGGTTACGTTTTATTACACTGGGCCTAAGGTATGATGCTTCTACTGGAATATAGTGGTAGGTCACTTTTTCCGATTCTACATTTTGACCATCCACATTATTTATGCCTTAGGTATGACCTTGTCAAGTTGCAACTTTCACCAACTCCTGTATGTGTGTCATAGCTTCGCGGTGGAGCTTACATGATCATGGATACCCTAGTTAGCACTCTCTTGTTGTATTGTTGTCCATGAAGTCATTTTTTATTATCTCTCAAAATCCCTCCTTCTCACCCTCCATGAATTCGAATTTGAACCTCATTCCCTCTTTTTTGCCATATGTTTTTCCATACCTGAGAGGATTCCACACTCTATCCCTTGTGATTGCCACTTTTTCTCATTCTATTTCAGTAGATTGAACCTTAGTTTCTTTGTCCATCGTCATCACCTACTTGTCCTACCGTCCACATTCACTTGGTGTTTTACCCTTTCTTGGAGGAAGAACTGCAATGAGTGGTCCTATTAGCCATCCTCGTGTCCAACTTATGTCATGAGCTATTCCACCACTACCAAAACCAGTTTAATCCCTTTATACCACTCGTTCTTCCAGGAGAAGCCTTCTTTAATCTCTTTTGAGACTCCTTAACTTAGAAAAGATTGTCGAGAGAACTTGTTTACTTCACACCCATTAAAGTACCTAAAGTGTTGTCTAGCCAGTATAAGTTTAACCCTTTTCTGGATTGGGATATAGTACTTGCGAAAAATGAATGCCCTAGTCTACTGTGGCTAGGAGCCTCCCCCTTATACAGTTTTATCTCTTTTTTGGGCTTGGGGGGAAATTTTACGAAAAAGGAACTTATAAAAATATAAGGGAGGGAAAATATATATTCATTTTTCGTCCATTGGCAACGTCAGTCACATCACCCTTGAACACGAAAAATTTCTGGATCATTATCCTATAGTTGGCTTTTAGCTTGCCTAGGAGTCGTACCATCCATATGAGTCTCTTTACTCCTCCAACTGGTTACTCTTCCATTCATACGGAGCATGCCTCAATGCCTCTTGCATCGTTGCATGATATCACATGGTGCTCATTAGTCATGTTTCCAAGTCACTCTTGTGTCATGTTGTTGTCTATTCAAGGGAAGTCTCAACCTGTGTCGGTCATCTGCAGTAGCATGTTGACCTTTTTGAGTCGACCATCCCTGTGTCAGTTGTACTTCATCACTTCATGACTTCATCTATATATCACTTCATCATATTTTGTTATGTGTCAATTGATGGGGGATACATTAAGACCCTCCTTCAACGGATCTTCTCCTATCGACTTCAGCTCATTATCAAGGAGCTTGATCTAGGAACCGGTAGTACCTTGGAGCTTTTAGACCTTAGTGGAAGGCTTCCTTGGGATTGAAAGTGGGTTCACATCATTGTCTCCTGATTGGAAATCTCACTTGTGTTTGACGTCGACTTATTTGTTCACATTTAGAGTACTATACTAGGTACCTTGGGATCTATTTTCCTCATTGGTGGAATCCCTCGCATCTATTATTGGTTTACCTCATTGGCTGGTAATCAGGCGGTTTATACCATTGCTCGAATTCATCTCATCTATTTGCATGAGTAGATTTGGACCATCAGGATCATGTCGAAGACCCTAGGTTAGGGACATTCCACTCTTATATGCCATCCTTCCTAGGTTGTGTTGGAGTTATGTACCATTTATGTACTTTGATGGCTATCTGGGGCACTTCTCTATCTGTTATGTGTGCATAGTCCTACTGATGTATGTTGTGACATAGATCCAAGATTGTATTTAGTGGCTATGCTCTTTTAATTAAGTCACATGGATCCACTGTGTATGTTTGTCGGGGTCATGTTCTAATACTTCATATCATGGATCGACAGTGTATTTTGGGTGGCCATGTTCATTATTTTCTTATGATTGAGAAGTGGTATGCCCGCCTCGGCGATGTTATCAGCATAGTTGAGAATTTAGCTTCAGTTTTTTCTGATCTGCATTCTTGGCTATGTTTCCCTACTGCTGCTTTGAACTATGATTTTTATTATAGTTTATTTCATCCATCAGCTTCTTATTCTAACCTCATACATTAGGGGGCATTTTTTATCAGCCTATTTTTCTACCCCTGGGTCACTGAACCTTAGCCCTCATAGTCAGATGTCTTTTTCCTGACTTGGGGTGACCGTTTTTGCTATTTTATCCCTTAGCTATGGGCTGGAAGGCTTGTGACCATGGCCAATGTCCTGTAGCTGCTACTTATGCCTCTTTTTCCTATGTATAAGGCCCTAATCTGCCCTTTATGTTCCTACGACCAATGGAATCTTCTAAAATCACTTGGTCCCTAGGAGATCAGTTCGATTACTCACTTGTTCAGGTTGGCCAAGACTCATCCATTAGAAGCTTCTGTAACTTCTCTTCATCCTGAGAATCCACATTCATTCTTCAGGGACCTATCATCTACCTATTTATACTGGATCGTTTGAGAGGTTCAGGCTAGATTAGAGAACCTAGTTTTGGAGAGCCATACTTTTGATGTGCTAAGATCTTGATCTTATGCTACCACTTTGCTACCACATTGAGAGCTTGTGAGGTATTATTCTTATGTGATTTCTATCAGTAATTGGATCTAGTGGGGAAACTATGTCAGATCATGGAGAGGAGATGATGAACTAAAGTTATAGAAGTGTTGTATCATTTTTATTAGTTTAATGAAGATCTATGTTCTCTCCCTTACATAATTGTCTTTTAGATATTGTGATTGGTTTATGTTATCATTTATCTAATGATATTCCAAGGAAGATCTCTTGTCTTCCTTGAATATTTGTGATATTACATAATAATGATATTCCAACAATTATTCCTTGGAATATCATTTATCTAATGATATTCCAAGGAAGATCTTTTGTCTTCCTTGAATTATTATGATATTACATAATAATTAGAAATTTGGCTATACGATAAGAATAAATTATTTTGTGAAGTTCTCATTACTTTTGTTATTTTATTTCATAATGAATTTTGGAATTGCGTGATTTTTAATTATGGAGAAATATAGAATAAATTCAAAAGTATTTTTTAATTTTAAAATCAAAAGGAACACACCCTATTTTATCCTCCTCGTATAAGGGAATCTTCCTCCAATTGAGAGAATGGCTATGAATAGGCACTAAATGTAAAGTGCTATGCGGTATTACGAATTATGGATAAAACACATTCCCTAAATGTGGTGCTATGCATTTAGAACAATAGATCAAAGACTTTTCAGACACTTTTCCTAAGAGTAAATAGACACACAGAAATATGGCCAAACTTACTTGAAGTCTGTTAGCCACCTATAAAAATTTTCCATATCAAATGGTGGCTAAATATTTTTTTAGCCTTTAAGAAACAATTCATGTCCAAATTTTTAGTTCTTGAAATATTATGAAGATCTTTAACCTTTGAGTTATTCTTAATTGTTGTTTCCCTCACAATCCTAAAGTACCTACTGTTTTACCAAAGAAAACTGCTTATGAAACCCCATTTTCCATCATTTTCACTCCTCCTGTCACTCACAAACAATTCCATTGTTCATCCTTTTTTCCTCCATAAAATCCTCCATAAACCCTTCATCTAACCTCTAAATCATTCCAAAAACCCTTTAAAACCTTTTATTCCCCCTTATTTGGTTTTAAAATCCCCTTATTTCCTCTACTGAAACCCCTAATTTGGCCTTCAAAACCTTTTTTTTCGGCCTAAAAAGCACTTTTTCACATTATATAGGTCTTAAGCCCCTGAGGGCTTATTTCCTTCATCCCCTTTGTTTCATATGACCTAAAGCCCTGCAATCGGGTGCTAAGTTCTAAAAACCCTTTCCTGAACCCCTTTTCCTTTGTTTTTTCCATTCCCGACATGAATATTTTAAATAAATCTGGGCCGTCGATCTCTGCAGATCAACAGCCATCGGCTCATTGCATCACAAGTCCACATGGGTCCTTCCTTTTTCGTGTCTTTCAAATTTCCAATGAGATCCCTCAGAGCAAACCTCATCCGTTGATCCACCATCATCCGACATTCCGGATCTCATCGCATCGCGCCCATCCATTATGTTGCCCTCCGCCGATGCGATCCCCGATTTAATCTGGACCATCGATCATCCCTCTGATCCGACGGTCAGTACACCATTTCATCACAAATTTTCCCTTTATTCTTTCCCTTTTCCTCCTATGATGTTGATCCCACGATTTAATCTCAGCCGTCGAATCCACAAGAACCGACGACTGAGATTTCATCGCGCTTCGCTCATAGGCCCTCCTTCATTACACCCTCTGATCAATCCCGACTATTGATCTCACCCTCTGATCCGACGGCTCGTGCTTAATCACACATTGCAAACTCCAAAACTCCGATGCGATGAGCCCTTCTCCTCCGATCTGCCGATTTGATTTGAACCATTGAATCCACAAGAACCAACGGCTAGGATATAATTACGCTCCACCCATAACCCTTCACCATCCCAACCTCCTATTAAATCTCCACTGTTGATCAAGTTTGATCAGACGGTCCACATTACTTCTGCTCTTCAAACCCCACCCTTCTCATTTTCCCCCACTGACAGATCTCCGCCGTCCATTCCCCTGATCCAACGGTTCACATTTAAACCCTCGTTGACCCCACCTACCTTTCCGCCCATGCATCTTGCCCTCCATCATGTGCAATCTGCACCATTGGATCTGCTGCACCTCATCTGACGGCTTATGCTACGTTTCGCATAATTTTTGCACCTGAACGTTAACATTCCAAAAAATGCGAAATGGGCGGTATTGGGAGGGACACTTGTCAAAAGGTGTATGGAATCACATTTTTTTTGTGAAATCCGCCTACCCCCCTAAAGGCCGCGCGAAAACCATTAATGGTTTTCCACCAAACCACTGTCCTTCGCATTGTTATTTTCACTTTCGATCCCAGCTGTCGATCTCCGAGATGGAACAGCTCTTATTATAACACGACCTAGTGCATTTGGAATTTACCAACTCTCCCAAACATTTCACCGATAAATCTCAATCGTCGATCTCTGAGATTAGACGGTCCAGACTTAATTTCGCCCTCATTTGTTTCCCACCCTTTGTTTTCCCAATAACCCCACCAATTAGTCTCAACCTTTGGATATTCTTATCCAACGGTTCCGATTTAACCTCGCTCCTAAACCGCCCAAAGTAGTTTAAACCTATTTTCGCAGGATTTTTCATGATTTTTGTTTGTTTTGTGCAGGTTATGTGGGGTTTTCTTAGAGTTTTAAAAATAGCACGAAGGCAAGGAATCACGATTCCTAACCTTCAGTACAGGAAGGGATCTAATGGATCCTTCATTTAAAAAAACCCCTCCACCTGCGTAAACCTTCTATGCACCTGCAAACAACAAAAAACACAGTAAAACATCAACTAAACAAAGAGTACCAGTGCCAAAGGTGAAAATCAGAGCATAAAGTGAAGAATGAAGATTTTAAGGCAGAGTTTAAAGGTATTAAGGCGGAAATTCAATAAAAAAAGGCCTAATCCACAGTCAGCAAGGAATAAAAGACCAAAAATGAAGATCAAGGGCTAATTAGGCCTAAAACACATACCAACGCAGATTAAAGATGTTTTAAGGTAAAACAAAGAGAAATATCAGTCCAAAAGCCCTCCACTGCCACATCAGAGGCCAATTATCCTCTTTAGCTACCAAAGAGCCACCTGCAGCTTCCATAATTCAAATGAAGGCATAGTTATTGCCCAGACAGAAGATATTTGCCTAAAGACAGCTGAAAAGTTATTTCAAACAAAAGAATAAATTTTAAACTATCAATGAAGTTATCGTAAAATATAAAAAAGGCCTTAAAAGTCAAACTTTTTATCCACTAGGCCTAAAAAACATAAACAGAGTAAATGAAATAGAGATATAATTCAATGCATTCCTTCCTTATGCCTTGCATGGTTTTCAAGGCTAGGAATTTCATTTAGTATAGAATTAATGACACTTGAACCCTAGAAACTCTTCCACCTCCTCATTTTCTTATAAAATCTAATTAAGGAGCACATTGTAAAGGGTTGGTTGTTGGACTTTGATGTAATACTTGCTGCTCGAACTTTCTACATGTAAATAGTTCTTAGAGGCTGTTGAAGCTCTGTTTGTAATCAAAGAAGTTAGGCTGAGAAGAGAAGTTGTTGCTGTACTAAAACATTGGACTTGAAGTATATAACCAGATTGTCATCAATACACAAGATGATTCATGGGATCCTGGTCTATACCACTGGTGATGTGCCTCTCATTGTACTTGTTTTTCTTCTTATGTTTTCCATTATATTGTCCATTTTTCTCTGATAAATAATAGCAAATATAGAGCTAGGATTTACTCTTAAAAGTACCCTACTCTCACTGATAAGCTTTATCTTTACGTTTTCCTCTTTTGTGTATTTAAGAATGATTTAATACAGTCCAAACAGTCAAGAATGTTGGTGAGCCCATGTCTTACCGTCTAAACTTTAAACATTGTTCTTGAATGATATTTTTATTACATGCTAAGTAGAGTTAAGCTAGGAAAGTTTATGGTTTGCCCTGTCTTCTAGTTCTTTCTCCAAAGGTTGTTTGAAAGTTTCCCTAAGAGTGTGCTGAAAGAAAGCCTAGATTTTAATGATATCTGACCTGATCTTAAGTTTCACTTTGTTTCCTTATATGTTTTCATCCTTTCTGAAAGTAGTCATGTGGATTACTGGATTTTTTGCCTGATAAGTTTGCTTTAGTACAAGTTTGTCTAAAGAAGTCTATGGTTAGCCCTGTCCTTTGGTTTACTTAAAAACAGTTACTTAAAAGGCTTTTCTTGTTTGGAAAGTTGATAAATCCTTGTTGAAATTATTGGCTTTTTCCTCCTTCACAACACTCTTAAGGTTCCATCCCATCATTTAATCTAAAGGATATTTTGATATAGATGACTTGCCCCATGGACCACTCTTGATAACTGTTGTACAATTGAAACCTTTTATGACTCCATAGCCCAATGGATTAAGTGTTGTTTCATAGCTATCCTATCAGGCTGAACCTTGTTTTGATTATTCACATCTTCACCCCTCTGAAACCCTTTCATTTTCAGGACTTTCCACTCAATTAAAAATCATACCCGACCAACCAAAAAAAAACAAAAAACCTTTGTTCTTCATAACTAGACTAATATCATATTAAAGCCTTAAATATAACATATTTAAACACACTTATAGAGAGATCCCTCTATGTATTCAGGAGGGCTAGATCCTAGAATCCCAAAGTGGTTCATATGTAGGCTCTGCAACTTTGTATTTTCCAATCTTGCAAATTACAGCGACCCTAACATTCTGGCGACTCCGCTGGGGACTTCTGAGTGAAATTACATATTATACATCCTTAAGGACCTCGGAAGAGCCAAAAACATTTTAGATTGGTATATGGTGGTGTACCATAAAACATTTTACCTCCAAAAGAGCTAAAAATTTCCACCTGGTGACTCCACTGGCTTCCAGTAGGCCTAATATCCCTCCAGTCTTTGTAAATCCCTTTGGGAATGCATTGAGAAAACCAAATCATAATTTTTGTGGACAGAAAAATTGAAGTCATCCACCTGGCGACTCCACAACTCTTAAAATACCAAATGACTCCACCGGTAGAAGACTCTGAACTGGTTGACAAGATACAATGACCTCTTTTCTGATTTACAAACATGGATTTAGACATATACCTAGAAGGCAAACTAATGGTCATGATGGAAAAAATGATGTACATGCTTAGAAAGAGAATAGAAAGGTATGAGGCTAATTTAAATATTGGTGATCCAGAGAAACCTATGCATTTCCTTGGGCAAACACAAGCTCAAACACTACAAGACATGTATGATGAACAAGACATGTATGATGAGCAAGATTATAGAGAAAACAATGAAGAAAAACTACTAATCAAGATGGAAAAGACTATGTACATGATTGGAAAGAGAATAGAAAGGTATGAGGCTAATTTAAATATTGATGATCTAGAGCAGCCCATGCTTTTTTCAAATCAAACACAAGTTCAATCATTTCAAGACCTAGACAATGAGCAAGATATGTATGATGATCAAGACTTTATAGAAGATGATGAGCAAGGTTACAAAGAAAGTAATGAAGAAGGTTGTTAAGAAACTCCTGATTGCCTCCCTATATCTTGTACTATGTTGTTAAGAGAACTTCATGATCAAATTGCAAATACTAATAGTGAGCAGTACTTTGAGGAAACAAGTAGCCACTTAGGAAAAATAGAAACTGAAATAGAAGCTAAATCAACACATACAGGGACTCTCCCTCTATGCTATAACTCATTTCATATTTTAAGAGAAGAGTGGCATCCTGATAATGTAAAAGAAACAACTCATGAAACTTATATGCAAACTGAGTGTCATAATAATCATGAGGAATTTTTTTAAATGGAAGAAGATCAGGAAAAAATAGAAAATCCTCAAAATTTCCCTGCAAACTTAAGTGAAGATTCACTAAAAGAGGCTCAAGAAGACATCCAGCCTCAAAACAAGTTAACACAAGAGAAAGAGGACTGCTTTTCTTCTATCCATGCTAAAAAAGAAATCCCTCTTTTGACAGAAGAAGAAATTGATCATGTATTTTACAAACAGCCAGCCTCTGAATTTTTTTATAAAACAAACCCTCTTGCTCATTTACCTACTAAACCTTGTTGTCTTGAACTAGAAAATAAAATTGTAGATCAGAATAAAGAAGGACCTGCTGATAACCCAGTATGTCTTATTGGTAGTATTACTAATATTTATGATTTTCCTAACTTTGATCTATCTAGTGATGATGCTCCCCAAACAGAAGTTAATCTTGCAGGACCACCATTAGCAGATTTATGGGAAGAAGATCAGTTCCTTCAAATAAGTAATGAGCTAGTACAAACTATTTATGATACTAATGAAGAAATTTATGAAAGCATGGAAGTAAGTAAAGATTCATTGGATCTTTACTCTACTTCATCTCAGACCATCAGTAATAATTTCCATGTGATTGGGAATCGACATCCTTTTAGCTCAAAGGTTGAGGAGGAAAGCAATGAAGAGATTGTTGAGCAGGTTGAAACCAAGGAGCCTTCCCATGAAAAAGAGGAAGCAAGTAAATGTACCACTGCTCAAGAATATAATAACCTCTTCACATAGCTCAGTCCATTAAAACAGGACACACCAGGACTACTAGAGGACAACCCTACAGTGTATGGTGAGTCCTCCAGTTCAGACAATAATGAAGCTGAGGAATTTTGTCTTCCTCAAAAGAAACTTTGCCTTGATCTAGTGGAGAAAGAAGAGATGATTCTGGTTGAAACACATCTTCTAAATACTCTTAACCAGGCATTATTTCAAGATCCCTATGTTGATTTCCTGAAGACATCTAAAGAAGGGATAAAGGTTGCAAACAACAGTATTTCACCAAGTGCAACAAAATTTTTTAGAGCTGCTGCTAAAGAACCAAGAAAATGGGAGTGGCCCTGTTTGTCTTACATGCTCAAAGAGATGAGCAAAGACCAGTGATGGAACCATCTGATTGATTGGATGTATTGGAAAAGAGAGTTTGTAAGTTAAACATGTAAATATTTAAAGAGTTAGATTAGGTTAGATAGGAATGTCAATAAAGCTCAGTTTTGAGCATTTAGTTAGTTGTTGATTTCTGCTTTGAAGAATACAAATGAGAAAAATACAAAAAAAAATAAAAATAGAAAAGAGGGAAGATTGTAAAAACAAGAAAGGTACAGCGCCATACCAAAAAATAAATAGAGTCTGAAAGTATGCAAGCTAAAATGCCACTCCTAAAAACACATTTCTAGTTAGTCATACAGCCTAATCATGACTAATTAGCTTTTCAATTTACTGCTGATAGGTTAGTAAATTAGACCAGCCAAACAGCTTAATATTGTCTTATAAGTAAGGTAGATTAGGATAGAGGAAACAAATGTTCAAACAAATTCAATATTTGAACCTATCAAACTCAAGAGAATAATGGCTCTAATTAGATTAAATATTGAGCCAAAGATAGAAAAAAAACCTGGTTCTAAAAAGCTCAAAACTTGAACCAGAAAAGAAATAAAAAAGACAGCTCAAACAAATTCAAAACAGAGCTAAAGAAATAATGAAGGATGTTTTTTATTTTCTGACCTTAGGCCTTCACAATTTTGTTTTTCTGCAAATTTTAGTCTATGTGCAGCTTTTTTTTATGTCATATATCACAGCAAGTCAGACTGCTTAATCCTAGCTTGGTCGTTTTTAAAAAAAATTCCTGTTTTAGAATTTAGAGAATAAAGGTCTGTCAGAGAGTCTAATCTTGATAGATAGTAGTTAGGTAGAAAAACTTATGAGTTCAACTCCTTAATCTGAACTCCTAAAGAAATAAGATTAGACTTAGATTAGTTTCCTATTTTTCAAAATAATAAAATGTTGATGAAAAGGTTTGCAAGTCCAAGTGCACCTTCCGAAGAAAAATGTTAGGAAGTAGGTTGTGTAGGTAGTTTTTTGGGGAAGAAATTTTCTACTGATATCAAATGTTCTAGTCATCTTTCAAGCAGCTGATTAAAGAAGAGGAAAAGGTTTTCAGGGTGCAAAGCCACTGATGTACATCCAGAGAATATTGTTCTGAGGTTCTTGACACCTCCAAGAAGCTGCCATCCCAAGTTGGAGCCGTTGTTAGCCACCTATAAAAATTTGCCATATCAAATAGTAGCTAAATCTGTTTTTAGCCTTTAAGAAACAATTCATGTCCAAATTGTTAGTTCTTAAAGCATTATGAAGATCTTTACCCTTTGAGTTAATCTTCACTATTGTTTCCCTCATAATCCTAAAGTACCTGCTGTTTTACCAAAGAAAACTGCTTATGAAACCCCATTTTCCATCATTTTCACTCCTCCTTTCACTCACAACCAATTCCATTGTTCATCCATTTTTCCTCCATAAAATCCTCCATAAACCATTCATATAACCTCTAAATCATTCAAAAAACCCTTTAAAACCTTTTATTCCCCCTTATTTGGTTTTAAAATCCCCTTTTTTCCTCTACCGAAACCCCTAATTTGGTCTTAAAAACCTTTGTTTTCGGCCTAAAAAACACTTTTTCACATTATATAGGTCTTAAGCCCCTGAGGGCTTATTTCCTTCAACCCCTTTATTTCATACGACCTAAAGCCTCGCAATCAGGCGCTAAGGTCTAAAAACCCTTTCCCGAACCACTTTTCCTTTGTTTTTTCCATTCCCGACATGAATATTTTAAATAAATATGGGACATCGATCTCTGCAGATCAACGACCATCGGCTCATCGCATTGCAAGTCCACATGGGTCCTTCCTTTTCTGTGTCTTTCAAAGTTCCGATGCGATCCCTCAGAGCAAACCTCAGTCGTTGATCCACCTTCATCCGACGTTCCGAGTCTTATCGCATCACACCCGTCCATCATGTTGCCCTCCGCCGATGCGATCCCCGATTTAATCTGGACCGTCGATCATCCCTCTGATCCGACGTCAGTACACCATCGCATCAAAACTTTTCCCTTTATTCTTTCCCTTTTCCTCCTTTGAAGCTAATCCCCCAACTTAATCTCAACTGTCGAATCCACAATAACCACGGCTAAGATCTCATCGCACTCCACTCATAGGCCCTTTGTCATTACACCCTCTGATCAATCCCGACCATTGATCTCCCCTCTGATCCGACGGCGCGCGCTTAATCGCACATCGCAAACTCCAAAACTCTGATGTGATGAGCCTTTCTCCTCTGATCCACCGATTTGATCTGAACCATTGAATCCACAAGAACCAACAGCCAGGATCTAATTGTGCTCCGCCCATAACCCTTCACCATCCCGACCTCCGATTAAATCTCTGCCGTTGATCAAGTTTGATCAGACGGTCCACATTAATTTCGCTCTTCAAACCCCTCCCTTCTCATTTTCCCCCACCGACAGATCTCCGCCATCCATTCCCCTGATCCAACGGTTCACATTTAAATCGTCGTTGACCCCACCTACCTTTCTGCCCATGCATCTTTCCCTCCATCACATGCGATCTGCACCATTGGATCTGTTGCCCCTCATCTGATGGCTTATGCTGCGTTTCGCATAATTTTTGCGCCTAAACGTTAACATTCAAAAATAACATGAAATGGGCGGTATTGGGAGGGACACTTGTCAAAAGGTGTATGGAATCGCGTTTTTTTTGTGAAATCTGCCTACCACCCTTAATGCCACGCGAAAACCATTAATGGTTTTCTTCCAAACTGCTATCCTTCGCATTGTTATTTTCACTTTCGATCCCAGCCGTCGATCTCTGAGATCGAACGGCTCTTATTATAACGTGACCTCGTGCATTTTCCATTTACCAACTCTCCCCAACGTTTCACCGATAAATCTCAACCATCGATCTCTGAGATCAGACGCTCCAGACTTAATTTCACTCTCATTTGTTTGCCCACCCTCTGTTTTCCCAATAACCCCACCGATTAATCTCAATCGTTGGATATTCTTATCCAACGGTTCCAATTTAACCTCGCTCCTAAACCGCCAAAAGCAGTTTAAACATATTTTCTGTAGGTTATGTGGGGTTTTCTTAGAATTTTAAAAATAGCACGAAGGCCAGGAATCACGATTCCTAACCTTCGGTACAGGAAGGGATCTAATGGATCCTTCATTTAAACAAACCCCTCCACCTGTATAAATATTTTGCGCCCCTGAAAACAACAAAAAACACAGTAAAACATCAATTAAACAAAGAGTATCAGTGCCAAAGGCGAAAATCAGAGCATAAAGTGAAGAATGAAGATTTTAAATCAGAGTTTAAAGGGATTAAGGCAGAAATTCAATAAACAAAGGCCTAATCCATAGTTAGCAAGGAATAAAAGACCAGAAATGAAGATTAAGGCCTAATTAGGCCTAAAACATAGACCAATGTAGATTAAAGATGTTTTAAGGTCAAACAAAGAGAAATATCAGTCCGAAAGGCATCCACTGCCACATCAGAGGCCAATTATCCTCTTCAACTACCAAAGAGCCACCTGCAGCTTCCATAAATCAAATGAAGGCACAGTTATTGCCCAGACAGAAGATATTTGCCTAAAGATAGCTGAAAATTCATTTCAAACAAAAGAATACATTTTAAACTATCAACAAAGTTATTGTAAAAGATAAAAAATGCCTTAAAAGTCAATATTTTTATCCACTAGGCCTAAAATACATAAATAGAGTAAATGAAATAGAGATATAATTCAATGCATTCCTGCCTTATGCCTTGCATGGTTTTCAAGGCTAGGAATTGCATTTAGTATAGAATTAATGACACTTGAACCCTAGAAACTCTTCCACCTCCTCATTTTCTTATAAAATCTCCTTGAGGAGCACATTTTAAGGGTTGGTTGTTGGATTTTGATGTAATACTTGCTGCTCGAACTTTCTGCATGTAAATAGTTCTTAGAGGATGTTGAAGCTTTGTTTGTAATCAAAGAAGTTAGGCTGAGAAGAGAAGTTGTTGTTGTACTGAAACCTTGGACTTGAAGTATGTGACTTGAAGTATGTGACCGGATTGACATCAATACACAAGCTGATTCATGGGATCCTGGTCTATACCACTAGTGATGTGCCTCTCATTGTACTTTTTTTTCTTCTTATGTTTTCCATTATATTGTCCATTTTTCTCTGATAAATAATAGCAAATATAGAGCTAGGATTTACTCTTAAAAGTACCCTACTCTCACTGATAAGCTTTATCTTTACATTTTCCTCTTTTGTGTATTTAAGAATGATTTAATACAGTCCAAACAGTCAATAATGTTGGTGAGCCCATGTCTTACCATCTAAACTTTAAACATTGTTCTTGAATGATATTTTTATTACATGCTAAGTAGAGTTAAGCTAGGAAAGTTTATGGTTTTCCCTGTCTTCTAGTTCTTTCTCCAAAGGTTGTTTGAAAGTTTCCCTAAGAGTATGCTGAAAGCAAGCCTAGATTTTAATGATATCTGACCTTATCTTAAGCTGCACTTTGTTTCCTTATATGTTTTCATACTTTCTGAAATTATTCATGTGGATTACTATATTTTTTGTCTGATAAGTTTGCTTTAGTAGAAGTTTGTCCAAATAAGTCTATGGTTAGCCCTGTCCTTTGGTTTACTTCAAAACGGTTACTTAAAAGGATTTTCTTGTTTGGAAAGTTGATAAATCCTTGTTGATATTATTGGCTTTTTCCTCCTTCACAACGCTCTTAAGGTTCCATCCCATCATTTAATCTAAAGGATATTTTGATATAGATGGCTTGCCCCATGGACCACTCTCGATAACTGTTGTGCAATTAAAACCTTTTATGACTCAATAGCCCAATTGATTAAGTGTTGTTTCATACCTATCCTATCAAGCTGAACCTTTTTTTGATTATTCACATCTTCAACCCTCTTAAACCCTTTCATTTATAGAAATTTCCACACAATTAAAAATCATACCCGACCAACCAAAAACAAACAAAAAACCCTTGTTCTTCATAACTAGCCTAATATAATATTAAATACTTAAATATCACATCTTTAAACACACTTGTAGAGAGATCCCTCTCTGGATTCAGGAGGGATATATCCTATAATCCCAAAGTGGTTCATATGTAGGCTCTGCAACTTTGTATTTTCCAATCTTGCAAATTACAGAGACCCTAACATTCTGGCGACTCCGCTGCGGACTTATGAGTAAAATTACATCTTATACATCTTTAAGGACCTCAGAAGACCCAAAATTTTTTTAGATTGGTATATGGTGGTGGACCATAAAACATTTTACCTCCAAAAGAGCTAAAAATTTCCACCTAGTGACTCCACTGGCTTCCAGTAGGCCTAATATCCCTCCAGTCTTTGTAAATCCCTTTGGGAATGCATTGAGCAAACCAAATCATATTTTTGGTGGACAGAAAAATTTAAATCATCCACCTGGCGACTCCACAACTCTTAAAAGACAAAATGACTCCACTGGTACACGACTCTGAACTGGTTGACAAGATACAGTGACCTCTTTTCTGATGTACAAACATGGATTTAGATGTAGACCCAGAAGCCAAACTAATGGTCATGATGGAAAAAATGATGTGCATGCTTAGAAAGAGAATAGAAAGGTATGAGGCTAATTTAAATATTGGTGATCCAGAGCAACCTATGCCTTTCCCTGAGCAAACACAAGCTCAAACACTACAAGACATGTATGATGAACAAGACATGTATGATGAGAAAGATTATAGAGAAAACAATGAAGAAAAACTACTAATCATGATGGAAAAGATGATGTACATGCTTGGAAAGAGAATACAAAGGTATGAGGGTAATTTAAATATTGATGATCTAGAGCAGCCCATGCTTTTTTCAGATCAAACACAAGCTCAATCATTTCAAGACCTAGACAATGAGCAAGATATGTATGATGATCAAGACTTTATAGAAGATGATGAGCAAGGTTACAAAGAAATCAATGAAGAAGGTTGTCAAGAAACTCCTGATTGCCTCCCTATATCTTGTACTATGCTGTTAAGAGAACTTCACGATCAAATTGAAAATACTAATAGTGAGCAGTACTTTGAGGAAACAAGTAGCCACTTCGAAAACACAGAACCTAAAATAGAAGCTAAATCAACACATACAGGGACTCTCCCTCTATGCTATAATTCATTTCAGATTTTAAGAGAAGAGTGGCATCCTGATAATGTAAGAGAAACAACTCATGAAACTTATATGAAAACTTAGTGTCATGATAATCATGAGGAATTGTTTGAAACAAAAGAAGATCAGGAAACAATAGAAAATTCTCAAAATTTCCCTGCAAACTCAAGTGAAGATTCACTAAAAGAGGCTCAAGAAGACAACCAGCCTCAAAACCAGTTAACATAAGAGAAAGATGACTACTTTTCTTCTATCCATGCTAAAAAAGAAATCCCTCTTTTGACAGAAGAAGAAATTGATCATGTATTTAACAAACAGGCAACCTCTGAAAATTTTTATAAAACAAACCCTTTTGCTCATTTACCTACCAAACCTTGTTGTCTTGAACCAGAAAATAAACTTGTAGATCAGAATAAAGAAGGACCTGCTGATAACCCAGTATGTCTGATTGGTAGTATTAATAATATTTATTATTTTCCTAACTTTTATCTATCTAGTGATGATGCTCCCCAAACAGAAGTTAATCTTGCAGGACCATCATTAGCAGATTTATGGGAAGAAGATCAGTTCCTTCAAAGAAGTAATGAGCCGGTACAGACTATTTATGATACTGATGAAGAAAGTTATGAAAGCATGGAAGTAATTAAAGATTCATTGGATCTTTACTCTACTTCTCTTAGACCATTAGTAATAATTTCCATGTGATTTGGAATCAGCAGCCTTTCAGCTAAAAGGTTGAGGAGGAAAGCAATGAAGAGATTGTTGAGCAGGTTGAAACCAAGGAGCCTTCCATAGCTCAGTCCATTAAAACAAGACACACCAAGACTTCTAGAGGACAACACTGTAGTGTATGATGAGTCCTCCAGTTCAGAAAATAATGAAGATGAGGAAGTTTGTCTTCCTCAAAAGAATATTTGCCTTGATCCAGTGGAGAAATAAGAGATGATCCTGGTTGAAACACATCTTCCAAATACTCTTAGCCAGGAATTATTTCAAGATCCCTATGTTGATTTCCTGAAGACATCTGAAGAAGGGATAAAGGTTTCAAACAGAAGTATTTCACCAAGTGCAACAAAAATTTTCAGAGCTACTACTAAAGAACCAAGAAAATGGGAGTGGCCCTATTTGTCTTACATGCTCAAAGAGATGAGCAAAGACCAGTCATGGAACCATCTGATTGACTGGATGTATTGGAAAAGAGAGTTTGTAAGTTAAACATGTAAATATTTCAAGAGTTATATTAGGTTAGATAGGAATGTCAATAAAGCTCAGTTTTGAGCATTTAGTTAGTTGTTGATTTATGCTTTGAAGAATACAAATGAGAAAAATACAAAAAAAAAAAAAAATAGAAAAGAGGGCCGATTGTAAAAACAAGAAATGTATAGCCTCATACCAAAAAAGAAATAGAGTATGAAAGTATTCAAGCTCAAATGACACTCCTAAAATCACATTTCTAGTTAGTAATATAGCCTAATCATGACTAATTAGCTTTTCAATTTACTGTTGATAGGTTAGTAAATTGGACCAGCCAAACAGATTAATCCTGGATTATCGGTAAGGTAGATTAGGATAGAGGAAACAAAGGTTCAAACAAATTCAATATCTGAACCTATGAAACTCAATAGAAGAATGGCTCTAATTAGATTAAATCTTGAGCCAAAGATAGAAAACAACCTGGTTCTAAAAAGCTCAAAACTTGAAACAGAAAAGAAAAGAAAAAAGACAGCTCAAACAAATTCAAAACAGAGCTGAAGAAATAATGAAGGATGTTTTTGATTTTATAACCTTAGGCCTTCACAATTTTGTTTTTTTGCAAATTTTAGTCTATGTGCAGCTTTTTTTTATGCCATAGATCACACCAAGTCAGACTGCTTAATCCTGGCTTGGATTTTTTTTTTTAAATTCCTGTTTTAGAATTTAGAGAATAAAGGTCTGTCAGACAGTCTAATCCTGACAGATAGTAGTTAGGTAGAAAAACTTATGAGTTCAACTGCTTAATCTGAAATCTTGGAGAAATAAGATTAGACTTAGATTAGTTTCCTGTTTTTCAAAAGAATAAAATGTTGATGAAAAGTTTTGCAAGTCCAAGTGCACCTTCTGAAGAAAAATGTTAGGAAGTAGGTTGTGTAGGTAGTTGTTTGGGGAAGAATTTTTCTACTGATATCAAATGTTCTAATCATCTTTCAAGCAATTGATTGAAGAAGATTAAAAGGTTGTCAGGGTGCAGAGCCACTGATCTACATCCAGAGAATATTTTTCTAAGGTTCTTGACACCTCCAAGAAACTGCCATCCCAATTTGGAGCTGTTGTTAGCCACCTATAAAAATTTGACATATCAAATGGTGGCTAAATATATTTTTAGCCTTTAAGAAACAATTCATGTCCAAATTTTTAGTTCTTAAAGTATTATGAAGATCTTTACCCTTTGAGTTAATCTTCACTGGTGTTTCCCTCATAATCCTAAAGTACCTGCTATTTTACCAAAGAAAACTGCTTATGAAACCCCATTTTCCATCATTTTCACTCCTCCTTTCACTCACAAAAAATTCCATTGTTCATCCTTTTTTCCTCCATAAAATTCTCCATAAACCCTTCATCTAACCTCTAAATCATTCCAAAAACCATTTAAAACCTTTTATTCCCCCTTATTTGGTTTTAAAATCCTATTTTTTCCTCTACCGAAACCCCTAATTTGGCCTTAAAAACCTTTGTTTTCGGCCTAAAAAACACTTTTTCACATTATATAGGTATTATGCCCCTAAGGACTTATTTCCTTCAGCCCCTCCATTTCATACAACGTAAAGCCCCGCAATTGGGCGCTAAGTTCTAAAAACCCTTTCCTGAACGCCTTTTCCTTTGTTTTTTCCATTCTCGACATGAATATTTTAAATAAATATGGGCCTTCAATCTCTGCAGATCAATGGCCATCATCTCATCGCATCGCAAGTTTGCATGGGCCCTTCCTTGTCCGTGTCTTTCAAAGTTCCGATGTGATCCCTTAGAGCAAACTTCTGCCATTGATCCACCTTCATCCGACGTTCTGGATCTCATCGCATCGCACCCATCCATCATGTTTCCCTCTGCCGATGCGATCCCTGATTTAATCTGGACCGTCGATCATCCCTCTGATCCGACAGTAAGTACACCATCGCATCGCAACTTTTCCCTTTATTCTTTCCCTTTTCCTCCTCTGACATTGATCCCCCGATTTAATCTCAGCCGTCGAATCCACAAGAACCGACAGCTAAGATCTCATCACGCTCCGCTCATAGGCCCTCCGTCATTACACACTCTGATCAATCCTGACTGTTGATCTCCCCTCTGATCTGACGGCCCACGCTTAATCGCACATAGAAAACTCCAAAACTCTGATGCGATGAGCCCTTCTCCTCCGATCTGTCGATTTGATCTGAACCATTGAATCCACAAGAACCAACGGCCACGATCTAATCACACTCTGCCCATAACCCTTCACCATCCCGACCTCCGATTAAATCTCCACCGTTGATCAAGTTTGATCGGACGGTCCACATTACTTCCGCTCTTCAAACCCCGCCCTTCTCATTTTTCCTCACTGACAGATCTCCGCCATCCATTCCCCTGATCCAACGGTTCACATTTAAACCGTCGTTGACCCCACCTACCTTTCCACCCATGCATCTTTCCCTCCATCGCATGTGATCCGCACCATTGGATCTACCCCCCCTCATCCGACGGCTTATGCTGTGTTTCACATAATTTTTGCGCCTGAATGTTAACATTCCAAAAAAATGGGAAATGGGCGGTATTAGGAGGGACACTTGTCAAAAGGTGTATGGAATCGTGTTTTTTTTTGAAATCCGCCTACCCCCCACAACACCACATGAAAACCATTAATGGTTTTCCACCAAATCACTGTCCTTCGCATTGTTATTTCAAATTTCGATCCCAGCCGTCAATCTCCGAGATCGAACGGCTCTTATTATAACGCCACCCTGTGCATTTGCCATTTACCAACTCTCCCAAACATTTCATCGATAAATCTCAACCATCGATCTCTGAGATTAGACGGTCCAGACTTAATTTCGCCCTCATTTGTTTTCCCACCCTCTGTTTTCCCAATAACCCCACTGATTAATCTCAACCGTTGGATATTCTTATCGAACGGTTCCAATTTAACCTCGCTCTTAAACCGCCCAAAGCAGTTTAAACCTATTTTTGCAGGATTTTTCATGATTTTTTTTTGTTTTGTGCAGGTTATGTGGGGTTTTATTAGAGTTTTAAAAATAGCATGAAAGCCAGGAATCATGATTCCTAACCTTCGGTATAGGAAGGGATCTAATGGATCCTTCATTTAAACAAACCCCTCCACCTGTATAAACCTTCTACGTGCCTGCAAACAACAAAAAACACAGTAAAACATCAATTAAACAAAGAGTATCAGTGCCAAAGGTGAAAATCAGAGCATCAAGTGAAGAATGAAGATTTTAAAGTAGAGTTTAAATGGATTAAGGTGGAAATTCAATAAACAAAGGCCTAATCCATAGTCAGCAAGGAATAAAAGACCAGAAATGAAGATCAAGTCCTAATTAGGCCTAAAACACAGACCAACGCAGATTAAAGATTTTTTAAGGTAAAACAAAGAGAAATATCAGTCCGAAAGGCCTCCACTGCCACATCAGAGACCAATTATCCTCTTCAGCTACCAAAGAGCCACCTGCAGCTTCCATAAATCAAATTAAGGCATAGTTATTGCCCAGACAGAAGATATTTGCCTAAAGATAGCTGAATAAGTTATTTCAAACAAAAGAATACATTTCAAACTGTCAATGAAGTTATTGTAAAAGATAAAAAAGGCTTTAAAAGTCAATCTTCTTATCCACTAGGCCTAAAAAACATAAACAAAGTTAATGAAATAGAGATATAATTCAATGCATTCCTGCCTTATGCCTTGCATGGTTTTCAAGGCTAGGAATTGCATTTAGTATAGAATTAATGACACTTGAACCCTAGAAACTCTTCCACCTCCTCATTTTCTTATAAAATCTCTTTGAGGAGCACATTGTAAAGGGTTGGTTGTTGGACTTTGATGTAATACTTGCTGCTTGAACTTTCTACGTGTAAATAGTTCTTAGAGGCTGTTGAAGCTCTGTTTGTAATCAAAGAAGTTAGGCTGAGAAGAGAAGTTGTTGTTGTACTGAAACATTGGACTTGAAGTATGTAACCGGATTGACATCAATACACAAGCTGATTCATGGGATCCTGGTCTATACCACTAGTGATGTGCCTCTCATTGTACTTGTTTTTCTTCTTATGTTTTCTATTAGATTGTCCATTTTTCTCTAATAAAAAACAACAAATATAGAGCTAGGATTTACTCTTAAAAGTACCCCACTCTCACTGATAAGCTTTATCTTTATGTTTTCCTCTTTTGTGTATTTAAGAATGATTTAATACAGTCCAAACAGTCAAGGAATGTTGGTGAACCCATGTCTTACTGTCTAAAATTTAAACATTGTTCTTGAATGATATTTTCATTACATGCTAAGTAGAGTTAAACTAGGAAAGTTTATGGTTTTCCCTGTCTTCTAGTTCTTTCTCCAAAGGTTGTTTGAAAGTTTCCCTAAGACTGTTTTGAAAGCAAGCCTAGATTTTAATGGTATCTGACCTGATCTTAAGCTGAAATTTGTTTCCTTATATGTTTTCATCCTTTCTGAAATTAGTCATGTGGATTACTGGATTGTTTGTCTGATAAGTTTGCTTTAGTACAAGTTTGTCCAAATAAGTCTATGGTTAGCCCTGTCCTTTGGTTTATTTCAAAACAGTTACTTAAAAGGATTTTCTTGTTTGGAAATTTGATAAATCCTTGTTGAAATTATTGGCTTTTTCCTCCTTCACAACACTCTTAACGTTCCATCCCATCATTTAATCTAAAGGATATTTTGATATAGATGACTTGCCCCATGGACCACTCTTGATAACTGTTGTACAATTAAAACCTTTTATGACTCCATATCTCAATGGATTAAGTGATGTTTCATACCTATCCTATCAAGATGAACTTTGTTTTGATTATTCACATCTTCACCCCTCTGAAACCCTTTCATTTTTAGGACTTTCCACTCAATTAAAAATCATACCCGACCAACCAAAAACAAAAAAAAACCCTTGTTCTTCATAACTAGCCTAATATCATATTAAAGCCTTAAAGATCACATTTGTAAACACACTTATAGAGAGATCCCTCTTTGGATTCAGGAGGGCTAGATCCTAGAATCCCAAAGTGGTTCATATGTACGCTCTGCAACTTTGTATTTGCCAATCTTGCAAATTACAGAGACCCTAACATTCTGGCGACTCCGCTGGGGACTTCTGAGTGAAATTACATCTTATACATCCTTAAGGACCTCGGAAGAGCCAAAAACATTTTAGATTGGTATATGGTGGTGTACCATAAAACATTTTACCTCCAAAAGAGCTAAAAATTTCCACCTGGTGACTCCACTGGCTTCCAGTAGGCCTAATATCCCTCCAGTCTTTGTAAATCCCTTTGGGAATGCATTGAGAAAACCAAATCATAATCTTTGTGGACAGAAAAATTGAAGTCATCCACCTGGCGACTCCACAACTCTTAAAATACCAAATGACTCCACTGGTAGAAGACTCTTAACTGGTTGAAAAGATACAGTGACCTCTTTTCTGATGTAAAAACATGGATTTAGACATAGAACTAGAAGCCAAACTAATGGTCATGATGGAAAAAATGATGTACATGCTTAGAAAGAGAATAGAAAAGTATGAGGCTAATTTAAATATTGGTGATCCAGAGCAACCTATGCCTTTCCCTGAGCAAACACAAGCTCAAGCACTACAAGACATGTATGATGAAAAAGACATGTATGATGAGCAAGATTATAGAGAAAACAGTGAAGAAAAACTACTAATAAGGATGGAAAAGATGATGTACATGCTTGGAAAGAGAATAGAAAGGTATGAGGGTAATTTAAATATTGATGATCTAGAGCATCCCATGCTTTTTTCAGATCAAACACAAGCTCAATCATTTCAAGACCTAGACAATGAGAAAGATATGTATGATGATCAAGACTTTATAGAAGATGATGAGGAAGGTTACAAAGAAATCAATGAAGAAGGTTGTCAAGAAACTCCTGATTGCCTCCCTATATCTTGTACTATGTTGTTAAGAGAACTTCATGATCAAATTGCAAATACTAATAGTGAGTAGTACTTTGAGGAAACAAGTAGCCACTTAGAAAACACAGAACTTGAAATAAAAGCTAAATCAACAGATATAGAGACTCTCCCTCTTTGCTATAACTCATTTCAGATTTTAAGAGAAGAGTGGCATCCTGATAATGTAAAAGAAACAACTCATGAACCTTATATGCAAATTGAGTGTCATAATAATCATGAGGAATTGTTTGAAATAGAAGAAGATCAGGAAACAATAGAAAATCCTCAAAATTTCCCTGCAAACTCAAGAGAAGATTCACTAAAAGAGGCTCAAGAAGACATCCAGCCTCAAAACCAGTTAACACAAGAGAAAGAGGATTGTTTTTCTTTTATCCATGCTAAAAAATAAATCCCTCTTTTGACAGAAGAAGAAATTGATCATGTATTTAAAAAACAGCCAGCCTCTAATTTTTTTTATAAAACAGAACCTCTTGTTCATTTACCTACCAAACCTTGTTGTCTTGAACCAGAAAATAAACTTTTAGATCAGAATAAAGAAGGACCTGCTGATAACCCAATATGTCTGATTGGTAGTATTACTAATATTTATGATTTTCCTAACTTTGATCTATCTAGTGATGATGCTCCCCAAACAAAAGATGATCTTGCAGGACCATCATTAGCATATTTATGGGAAGAAGATCAGTTCATTCAAAGAAGTAATGAGCGAGTACAAATTATTTATGATACTGATGAAGAAAGTTATGAAAGCATGGAAGTAAGTGAAGATTCATTGGATCTTTACTCTACTTCATCTCAGACCATCAGTAATAATTTCCATGTGATTGAGAATCAACAGCATTTCAGCTCAAAGGTTGAGGAGGAAAGCAATGAAGAGATTGTTGAGCAGGTTGAAACCAAGGAGCCTTCCCTTGAAAAAGAGGAAGCAAGTGAACGTACCACTACTTAAGAATATAGTAACCTCTTCACAAAGCTCAGTCCATTAAAACAGGACACACCAGGACTTCTAGAGGACAACACTACAATGTATGATGAGTCCTCCAGTTCAGACACTAATAAAGATGAGGAAGTTTGTCTTCCTCAAAAGAATCTTTGCCTTGATCTAGTGGAGAAAGAAGAGATGATCCTGGTTGAAACACATCTTCCAAATACTCTTAACCAGGAATTATTTCAAGATCCCTATGTTGATTTCCTGAAGCCATCTGAAGAAGGGATAAAGGTTGCAAATAACAATATTTGACCAAGTGCAACAAAATTTTTCGGAGCTGCTGCTAAAGAACCAAGAAAATGGGAGTGGCCCTGTTTGTCTTACATGCTCAAAGTGATGAGCAAAGACTAGTCATGGAACCATCTGATTGACTGGATGTATTGGAAAAGAGGGTTTGTAAGTTAAACATGTAAATATTTCAAGATTTAGATTAGGTTAGATAGGAATGTCAATAAAGCTCAGTTTTGAGCATTAAGTTATTTTTTGATTTCTGCTTTGAAGAATAAAAATGAGAAAAATACAAAAAACAATAAAAATAGAAAAGAGGGCAGATTGTAAAAACAAGAAAGGTACAACCCCATACCAAAAAAGAAATAGAGTCTGAAAGTATGCAAGCTCAAATTCCACTCCTAAAAACACATTTCTAGTTATTCATATAGCCTAATCATGACTAATTAGCTTTTAAATTTACTACTGATATGTTAGTAAATTAGACCAGCCAAACAGCTTAATCTTGGCTTATCAGTAAGGTAGATTAGGATAGAGGGAACAAAGGTTCAAACAAATTCAATCTCTGAACCTATGAAACTCAAGAGAAGAATGGCTCTAATTATATTAAATCTTGAGCCAAAGATAGAAAACCACCTGGTTCTAAAAAGCTCAAAACTTAAACCAGAAAATAAAATAAAAAGAGACAGCTCAAACAAATTCAAAACAGAGCTGAAGAAAGAATGAAGGATGTTTTTGATTTTCTAACCTTAGGCCTTCACAATTTTGTTTTTCTGCAAATTTTAGTCTATGTGCAGCTTGTGTTTATGCCATAGATCACAGCAAGTCAGACTGCTTAATCCTGGCTTAGCTGTTTTTTAAAAAATTTCCTGTTTTAGAATTTAGAGAATAAAGGTCTGTCAGACAGTCTAGTCCTAACAGATAGTAGTTAGGTAGAAAAACTTATGAGTTCAACTACTTAATCTGAACTCTTGGAGAAATAAGATTAGACTTAGATTAGTTTCTTTTTTTTCAAAAGAATAAAATGTTGATGAAAAGGTTTGCAAGTCCAAGTGCACCTTCTGAAGAAAAATGTTAGGAAGTAGGTTGTGTAGGTAGTTGTTTGGGGAAGAATTTTTCTACTGATATAAAATGTTCTAATCATCTTTCAAGCAGCTGATTGAAGAAGAGTAAGATATTTTCAGGGTGGAAATTCACTAATCTACATCCAGAGAATTTTTTTTGAGGTTCTCGACACCTCCAAGGAGCTGCCATCCCAAGTTGGAGCTGCTGTTAGCCACCTATAAAATTTTGCCATATCAAATGGTGGCTAAATCTGTTTTTAGCCTTTAAGAAACAATTCATGTCCAAATTTTTAGTTCTTAAAGTATTATGAAGATCTTTATCCTTTGAGTTAATCTTCACTACTGTTTCCATCATAATCCTAAATTACCTGCTATTTTATCAAAGAAAATTGCTTATGAAACCCCATTTCCATCATTTTCACTCCTCCTTTCACTCACAAAAAATTCCATTGTTCATCCTTTTTTCCTCCATAAAATCCTCCATAAACCCTTCATCTAACCTCTAAATCATTCCAAAAAACCTTTAAAACATTTTATTCCCCCTTATTTGGTTTTAAAATCCCCTTTTTTCCTCTACCGAAACCCCTAATTTGGCCTTAAAAACCTTTGTTTTCGGCCTAAAAAACACTTTTTTCACATTTTATAGTTCTTAAGCCCCTGAGGGAGTATTTTCTTCAGCCCCTCTGTTTCATACGACCTAAAGCCCCGCAATTGGGTGCTAAGGTCTAAAAACCCTTTCTCGAACCCCCTTTCCTTTGTTTTTTCCATTCCCGACATGAATATTTTAAATAAATCTGGGCCGTCGATCTCTGCATATAAACGGCCATCGGCTCATCGCATCGCAATTCCGCATGGGTCTTTCAAAGTTCCAATGTGATCCCTCATAGCAAACCTCTTCCATTGATCCACCTTCATCCGACGTTTCAGATCTCATCGCATCGTGCCCATCCATCATGTTGCCCTCTGCTGATGCGATCCCCTATTTAATCTGGACCGTCGATCATCCCTATGATTCGACGGTCAATACACCATCGCATCGCAACTTTTCTCTTTATTCTTTCCCTTTTCCTCCTCCGATGTTGATCCCCCGATTTAATCTCAGTTGTCGAATCCACAAGAACCGACGCCTAAGATCTCATCGCGCTCCACTCATAGGCCCTTCGTCATTACACCCTCTGATCGATCCCGACCGTCGATCTCCCCTCTGATCCGACGGCCCGTGCTTAATCACACATCGCAAAGTCCAAAACTCCAATGCAATGAGCCCTTCTCCTCCGATTTGACGATTTGATTTGAGCCATTGAATCCACAAGAACCAACGGCCAGGATCTAATCGTGTTCCGCCCATAACCCTTCACCATCCTGACCTCCGATTAAATCTCCACCATTGATCAAGTTTGATTGAACAGTCCACATTACTTTCGCTCTTCAAACCTCACCCTTCTCATTTTCCCCCACTAACATATCTCCGTCGTCCATTCCCCTAATCCAACGGTTCACATTTAAACCACCGTTGACCCCACCTACCTTTCCGCCCATGCATCTTGCCCTCCATCGCATGCGATCTGCACCATTGGATATGTTGCCCCTCATCCGATGGCTTATGCTGCGTGTCACATAATTTTTGCACCTGAACATTAACATTCCAAAAAAATGCGAAATGGACGGTATTAGGAGGGACAATTGTCAAAAGGTGTATGGAATCGCGTTTTTTTTGTGAAATCCGCCTACCCCCCTCAACGCCTCATGAACACCATTAATGGTTTTCCACCAAACCGCTATCCTTCGCATTTTTATTTTCACTTTTGATCCCAGCCGTCAATCTCTGAGATCGAACGACTCTTATTATAACGCCACCCCATGCATTTTCCATTTACCAACTCTCCCAAACGTTTCACCGATAAATCTCAACCGTCAATCTCTGAGATCAAATGGTCCAGACTTAATTTCTCCCTCATTTGTTTTCCACCCTCTGTTTTCCCAATAACCCCATCGATTAATCTCAACCGTTGGATATTCTTATCCAACGGTTCCGATTTAACCTCGCTCCTAAACTGCCCAAAGCAGTTTAAACCTATTTTCGCAAGATTTTTCATGATTTTTGTTTGTTTTGTGCAGGTTATGTGGGGTTTTTTCAGAGTTTTAAAAATAGCACGAAGGCCAGGAATCACAATTCCTAACCTTCAGTATAGGAAGGGATCTAATGGATCCTTCATTTAAACAAACCCCTCCACCTGTATAAACCTTCTGCGTGCCTGCAAACAACAAAAAACATAGTAAAACATCAATTAAACAAAGAGTATCAATGCCAAAGGCGAAAATAAGAGCATAAAGTAAAGAATGAAGATTTTAAATCAGATTTTAAAGGGATTAAGGCAGAAATTCAATAAACAAAGGCCTAATCCACAATCATCAAGGAATAAAAGACCAGAAATGAAGATCAAGGCCTAATTAGGCCTAAACCACAGACCAATGCAGATTAAAGATGTTTTAAGGTAAAACAAAGAGAAATATAAGTCCGAAAGGCCTCCACTGCCACATCAAAGGCCAATTATCCTCTTCAGCTACCAAAGAGCCACCTGCAGCTTCCATAAATCAAATGAAGGCATAGTTATTGCCCAGACAGAAGATATTTGCCTAAAGACAGCTGAAAAGTTATTTCAAACAAAAGAATACATTTTAAATTGTCAATGAAGTTATTGTAAAAGATAAAAAAGGCCTTAAAAGTCAATCTTTTTATCCACTGGGCCTAAAAAACATAAACAGAGTAAATGAAACAGAGATATAATTCAATGCATTCCTGCCTTATGGCTTGCATGGTTTTCAAGGCTAGGAATTGCATTTAGTATAGAATTAATGACACTTGAACCCTAGAAACTCTTCCACCTCCTCATTTTCTTATAAAATCTCCTTGAGGAGCACATTGTAAAGGGTTGGTTGTTGGACTTTGATGTAATACTTGCTGCTTGAACTTTCTGCATGTAAATAGTTCGTAGAGGCTGTTGAAGCTATGTTTGTAATCAAAGAAGTTAGGTTGAGAAGAGAATTTGTTGCTGTACTGAAACATTGGACTTGAAGTATGTAACCGGATTGACATCAATACACAAGCTGATTCATGGGATCCTGGTCTATACCACTAGTGATATGCTTCTAATTGTACTTGTTTTTCTTCTTATGTTTTCCATTAGATTGTCCATTTTTCTCTAATAAAGAACAACAAATATAGAGCTAGGATTTATACTTAAAAGTACCCTACTCTCATTGATAAGCTTTATCTTTATGTTTTCCTCTTTTGTGTATTTAAGAATGATTTAATACAGTCCAAAAATTCAAGGAATGTTGGTGAGCCCATGTATTACTGTCTAAACTTTAAACATTTCTCTTGAATGATATTTTCATTACATGCTAAGTAGAGTTAAACTAGGAAAGTTTATGGTTTGCCCTATCTTCTAGTTCTTTCTCCAAAGGTTGTTTGAAATTTTCCCTAAGAGTATGCTGAAAGAAAGCCTATATTTTAATGATATCTGACCTGATCTTAAGCTGCACTTTGTTTCCTTATATTTTTTCATCCTTTCTGAAAGTAGTCATGTGGATTACTGGATTGTTTGTCTGATAAGTTTTCTTTAGTACAAGTTTGTCCAAAGAAGTCTATGGTTAGCCCTGTCCTTTGGTTTACTTCAAAATGGTTACTTAAAAGGCTTTTCTTGTTTGGAAAGTTGATAAATCCTTATTGAAATTATTGGCTTTTTCCTCCTTCACAACACTCTTAATGTTCCATCCCATCATTTAATCTAAAGGATCTTTTGATATAGATGACTTGCCCCATGGACCACTCTTGATAAATATTGTACAATTAAAACCTTTTATGACTCCATAGCCCAATGGATTAAGTGTTGTTTCATACCTATCCTATCAAGCTGAACCTTGTTTTGATTATTCACATCTTCACCCCTCTGAAACCCTTTCATTTTCAGGACTTTCCACTCAATTAAAAATCATACCTGACCAACCAAAAACAAACAAAAAACCCTTGTTCTTCATAACTAGCCTAATATCATATTAAAGCCTTAAATATCACATCTTTAAACACACTTATAGAGAGATCCTTCTCTGGATTTAGGAGGGCTAGATCCTAGAATCCCAAAGTGGTTCATATGTAGGCTCTGCAACTTTGTATTTTTCAATATTGCAAATTACAGAGACCCTAACAGAGTCCAAGCGCTTCCTATTCTCCTTCTGTCACTCTTGTTGTAGCTTCCAATCCAAATTTGTTAGCTAGACTAGTTCCTGCAAGTATAAACACTAAACATCAAAGAGATTGCAATATACAAATGGCTATTTACCTTAATTAGTTAAATCAATGAAACATGAAACATATACATCAGCTAAGAATCCATAATATGAAATATAGAAGCTTATACATATACATATGTGGGAAAATGAGCAGCAATCTTTATTAATGGTTAGAAGGGGGAGGTTACAACCAGCGATTGATTTGATGTCACCAAATCCAGCATCATCCCAGCCTCATCACAATGAACATCTCTCCAATAGCATATCACTCAAATCAAATACTCAATTGAGAATTCAAAAACATTTCTTTACCAAATCTCTTCTTTCTCAAGCACTAGGATCTATGCTCAATCTATAGATCAGATGAAGGTAGTTTCACAATCAATGACTTTCTAATAATAGGTAGGACATGTTCCCAAGCTTAGAGGTGTTGAATGGACACATGGATTTTAAGTTTGACACATATGGACTCTTCTAGAAGGCACTATCCATGTTGAGATTCCAGAACAATGAGAATTTCACTCCCAATTGAACAATGCACTCTTGAATGTTGGGAAGTGCTTTGCAGAGTACCCTTGAATGGAGGTAATTGCATATGCAAAGTGGTTAGTCCCTTTAGAGGCTGCATTGGTGAGCTCATAGGTGATATAACATGTACTTCAAATCTTGGAAAACTTGCAATGGAAGTTATGGATGATTTGTTCTTGTTCTTTGTCTTAGGGCATGCAAAAAATGAAATGATAGGGGATGATATACCTTATTTCATTGGTTTTGGGGATGATGTCCAGTTTAACTAGGTCATTGGGAATGGTGCCCAAATTGACTTATAACAAATTCCCCCCTAAAGCATTAAGTCAGAATAATAATAACAATATTTTTTGAATGATATGTTTTACCCTGTGATGGGTTGGAGCTGAAGCAGAGTGGCGACTTACATCAATCTTAAAATAAATTACATCATGATATAACCTCTTGATCACGAATTGCTGAGGGGAGGCATTCCCATGCTCAACACATAAACTATCTAATAACATGTACATAGTTCAAAAAGTCATCTACATTGGAATGTTGCCCAATACGTACATGCCTTCTGTAGGCCCATGTTCGGATGATGATCTATATGTAAGGTCACCATATAGATGATGTGTACAAAAATCCTAAAATCACAGCCCGAATGGCTAAAACTAGACTTGGGGTCTTCTCATCTCGTTCACTCGATTGTTTGGTTACAAGTCTAGCCATACGAATATATGATTTGAAGTCAAACATGGTAAGACATCATTTGATTACCAACCAATTATTTAAGTTGTTAAAAAACATGAGAGAACCACCATTGATGTTAATGGCCCTCAAGGTACTATAGTACATTTCGTAAGGCATGAATAGATCATTTGATGTCGAACGAAAAACAAAATCTTTCATTCAAAATTCCAGAAGCAAGGATCTTGTCGATGCTGTAACAAGCCTCATGGTACTGGAAAATGATGTTTCTAAGTGAACTTCCTAGATGATGATTTGACATTGATAGGAAGCCACTTTATCATGAAATGTGAGTTACTGATTTAGGAGACAAAATATGACTTGATATAGCAATGTTCAAGGATGGATTTCATGAGAATGAAGTTTTATGATTATTGTAGAAGGATGAGTATTCAATAGATGAATTCTCTTGAACATATCGATGACACTGAGATGAGTTGGCAGCATTGTCCCAAAACCAAAGTGAAGGTATGATGAACCATAGGTATGAATGAACCTTCAATAAGATTACTTGCTATCGTAAAAAGGTCTGTTCACTTTCCCAAATTTTCCCGATCATTTGTCGACCAATACCTCTTTATTTTTTAACAATCTTGAGGAGGATAAGATATGTTTGATCTATAATTCAACCCCTCGAGTGAATAATGTTTCGCTATTTAATAATTTAATGACTATAGCGATGAATGAAACTCGATTCTTTCCATGATCGAAAATCCCGTCGCTATTTTATGTTTTAACAAGCCTAACGATAGTGACAACCCGGTCCTTTTTCATAGTTAGAGAGTTTGAAAAAGAGGACGAAATAAAAGTCCATAAGTATTTTTTCGTAAATTTTTCGCTCAGATATGAAAAAGTGTAAAAATATATTTGAGAGAACCTCCTAGCCATGTTCGACTAAGGCATTTCTTTTTCGTAAATAATCTATCTCAGTCTGGAAAAGGGTTAAACTTATACTAAGTAGATATCAATTCATTTACTTTTACGAGCTCGAAGAGACAAGTGCTCGACAATATTTTCACATTATCGAAGTCTAAAAAGAGTTAAAAGAAGACTCTAGGGGTTGCTTTTTAGCTGTTATCAAAGCTCGAAAAAGAGATAGAAGTGTGCTTCAAGTCCTTTCTCATTTTTATCAAATCTTGAAAAATAAGGATAAAATTATTCTCTGTGGTCAAATCATTCTTGAAATAAATCTGCACAACTAATCTACTAATCAGTTGCAAAACTTGTTTAGAACAACATCAAATAGATTAAAAATACCTGTTTCGTGATAAAAATAGAATAAAACCATAGTCACATCAATAAATATGACTTTAAAATAATCAAATGATTAATTAAAAGAGTTTTATTATTCATTTTTACAATTTGAAAGTTACCATTTTCATTTTGGAGCTCTGAACATGTATTTTCCCCTGAACTTTAGCCATTGGTTGCGATCGATTCTATGGATCAATTTCATCATCGTTGGATCTAGGTTGTTGCCAAAAACCCTCTCTTTCTTTCAGTAGTCAATTCATTTCATTTCACTGCAAATTTTTAGGGGTTTGGGTTATAAAAGTACTTCCGCTTGTCAGGGATGAGGAAACAAATAGAACTTCTAGAATTCTTAGTTCGAGCGTTTCGTCTTTGACCCCTGAATGGTGAAAGCCCTGGAACCCCTCCCGATAATGGGGGGAGGTCCAAAATATGCATGGATCAACAAGGTTCCGTTGGGACCTGTTAAGTATCACCCAGGTTTGGTTTTTGGAAAAATTTGAGAGGATAGAGTCTATGATCAAATCAAACTTCTTTTCACGTACATAAAACAAAGCGAAAAATAAAATAAATTTCCCTTTAAATTAATCTATGTGATCAAGCAATCAAAAAGTGTTTTTTGTTCGTTTGTGTATGATACTGAAAATCCTAGAAGACCTATGCATCCTCACACACTCAAAACTAACTAGGCCTTGAGAAGATTTCTTGCAAGTGCTGGCACAACGTCCCGTAAGATTTGGTGACGCCCCTAGTTAGCCGAAGAGAATCCACCAAGGTAAGGGTAGAGGGTCTGGTGATTTCCTGCACCATCACATATAGGGTGAAGGTTGCCCTAGTTTTTGGCCACTAAGAACCACCATCCCACATGAGAATTCTAGTCTTGGTCTTCTTGGTAGTTAGGTAACAATACCGAGTATCAGTCGGGTCAGGTAGCCCCAACTGATACCGCACACACTGTGCCTATGCCTAAACCCCTCTGAAATGGGTCTCTATTGTGCTCGGGTTTTCTTTTTCGTGGGCTGATAGGTGGATTTGAAGCTCCCTAAATACACAACTTCTATGTTTCAATATGAAGTATGATGAAGGCGGCTTATTGGATGCCTACCCCCTTGATCCTAACTTAAGCCATAGATTCTTTTGTGGCCCCTATGGGGAGAATTTAGTGAGTTTGGTTAAGTTAGTTTTAGGTGTATTTTCTTTGCTTAGTGGGTGACTGTATGTGAGCACAAAGTGGAAAAGAACATAGTTTGAACATGTGGATATCGATGATCCTTTACAAAATCCCTTGTTTAAACTATGTTGTATTGTTCCTGGCTCAAATGGAAAATATGTGCGGATAATGGGCCGCTTTCAATTTTTCCTAGTTAATATATGTGACTAACTTATAGGGAGATGGCGAATTATGAATATGGAGCGTTCATATTATTACCTAGGATCATCGGAGGGTGCAAAGGTAGCATAGATTAATTGCTCTTCTATAAACAATTCAATCCTAGTCCCAAAATTCCTAGTGCAAAAATTGAACTAAACTAAAAAAATTTACACTAGAAAAAAGAAAGCTAGCTATGCATGCGTGGTCTTGGGCCACTTACCTGGGCTAGTTATCTAGGTGTGTAAGTACCAAAATTTGTAAAAAATAATTTTTTTCGGAATGCAAGTTATTTTTGCCCCCCTACTTAAACTATGTGTGAACTTTGAAAAAAATCAACTTGAAGTAAAATTGACACTAAGCCTACAAAAAGCAACTAAAAGTGAGCTTTAACACACTGCGAGGTACCACAACTAGTGCTGGCAGTTGTATTAGGGGCTGCCAAGCACCTTACAAGCAGGAAAAAATAGAAACTAGGGAGAAATTTCCCATTCTGTAATTTGCACGCAAAAGGCTCTCTGCACGTGGGTCAGCTCTGCACACGCGCCCTATGCGTCTATGAGGAAAAAACGTGCACAAAATCCTACAAGTAAAAATTTTTAGGAGTTGATCTTCTTCAATCTGTCACTTGGGATGAACTATGGACTGCAACAGAAATTAGGGGGCATTCAGCTCCACTCCACATCATAGACAGAGGTCTCCTCCAAAAGAAGGCACAACCACATAAACTTGGTAATAAAACATTATTGGAGTCACCAATACTATTGTAGTGTGTTGGGTGCACGTATTTAAGAGGTTTGGTTTACCCCGTTAAGCTATTGGTAATAGGCAGAAAGAAGTGGAGTCAATAAGCATACTATATAGAGAAAAAAGCATGAAAATGTAAACTAAAAACTAAACTAAAACTAAACATAAATAATCAGAAGCTCTGAACGAGTCAAACAACAAAAATAATGCAAGCAATGGCTCTAGGCCACTCTTATTGAGTGCTGGTAGTAAGAAGAGTGAAACTTTACCCTCTTGCCAAAGGGCCCCTAGACAATGGTTATAGGTCCCGATGCAAGGATGTTTTTATCCCAACCTTGCCTCGGTGCAGTCTCCCTCTCTCTCTACTTTGTGGACTGAACTTATTGGGTGGCCAACAATTGAGTCCCCTCAATCTTCAGCTCCGGGTCACACATTACTAGTATTTCTTGGGCAATTCTGGCAAGCATAACAATGTGATCACCCATTATTCATCTCATGGTGGTCTTATATAGGAGATTTCAAATCCTCCCTTCCCTCTCTTGGTACATGGAGGATGGTGACCCAAGAGAGGGGTATGATTCCTTTGTGTGCTCCAAATATTCCATTGTGTGCTCACATAGTGTCTAAGGAGGCGATGGTGGCTATCCTTAGGCAGCTACAAGTAAGACATCAGTTGTCCTTTTCTTTGTGTGGTCTCAGATAGTGACATTTAGCCACTCTCAGGAATGCACACATATCGGGAAAAAAGGTGCACAGAAGGCACTTTTCACGAAGGATTATGAACGCAAATAGCATTTAGGACTAGTTCAAATTTTATTTTCCTCATACCTTAGATATTTTTAAATACTTTCCAGATTTTGTAATGTCTTCTAGCCCTGTAAATCCTTTGAACTGACATTAATTAATGCCATCTTCTGCTGTATGATTTTCCAGTGTTAACAATTTCCCCCTAATGTGTGAGGTCTAGGAAGAACTGTATATCCAAAATACATTATATTTTCTTTTCTGTTTCATGGGTAGAGAGAGAGAGAGACCTGCATGAAGCCTTGGAATTGAAAACACCGTGCACCGTTTCCAAGAATGATCATGGCCTAAGGTATCCCTGTAAGCAAATACAGTTTACAATACATATACAAATTTTCAACGAGGCGGGCATGTCCCATGCTCGTGATGTTGTGGATAGTTAAACAAAATTGACAGATATATGTTTTGTCTATGTCTCTGATATGGTAGTGACATTGGAGGTTGTTGATGATGACTGTTGACGCCCTCAGGGGCATTTTTTCTTTGAAAATAGGTGGAATTTGGTACCCATATGCCTAAAATTGGTATGGCATATAGCTGCGCATGGTATGCATATGTACTAGCTGGGGCCTTCCTGTGTAAGCATTGTTGATAGAGACACTTATGGAGGCACGAGTATTCGACGATTTTGGTCAAAGTGTAATGGTTGTAAGGTACGATACCATCTCGACATGAAAACTTTTGTCATAGTCGAATGTCAGGAGGATCGATGACATCTATGGACAATGATGTCTCCCACAGTGCCACCCTAGGATGCCCCTTTGTATGGAGAGGGGTGATCCAAGGTACTGCTTCCTTTTTGGAATATAGGTGTTGAAGTCGACAAAAAGGAAGCCTCAACTGAACGAGGGGTCGCCGATATGAGGGATCGGGGACCTATATGTGACGGGTTTAACATAAGCATGTTGGCAAGGGGTGACTAAAAACTGATTCTGGGGATTCAATGGCCTGAGGTCAGAGTATACTTAAGCAGCCTAGCAGCAGCCATAGTTATTTCTAAAGGGGAAATCCTTGGAGTCGGTAGGACTTCTAGGGCAGATGTAAACTGGCTATGAATGTCGTGGTGGTTTGTGCGTGGGGGTGAAATACTCTGACCAAGGGTGTTCAGGGACTGCTGCCATGGGATAAAATATGAAATGAGAGGGTTAAGGGACGAAGTGCACCATTTGTGGTCTTTGTAGACTTACAAAAAGAATAAAATAATGGGGTTTGGTTTGTACAAAACACAGAGACGAGTACCCCACAACATGAAAGTTTTTTCTCACCGATGGTGTGAGGAAGGTGTTTTGCTGAGGGTGGGGGTCCCATTGGTTGGTCTCATGTGTGGGGTTGATGAAGCGGATGAAAAAGTATCGCAGATGGGATTACGCTGGTGGAGGTATGGTGGGCCAAATGCGAGGCGCAGTGGTGCGCTCTTTATCTGCTTGTACAAACTGGTCGTCCGGGAAGGGGGTTTCATTTTGTATGGTAAAATTGACCTTATGCATGATGAATGGATGGGCACGAGGTTCTTCCCGGACTGAAGTGGTATGGCCATGGCATCACTTATGTTGTGATATATGGTCTACTGTGGGCGACGAGCGCCATGGGAGGGGAGGTGCTACTAACCAACGCAGATGTTTATCATGTGTAGGGTGAGGTGACGATAAACATGGTCAGATATGAAGACCCTATGGTTTATTTCTGATGGAGAAATGATGTCAGGATATGCAGAGTTTTCTGGGACTCTATCATGCTAGGGGTATAATGATACCTACTCTGGAACTTTCAAGAGATAATGCTGTGGATGGTTTGCGAGCTTTTCCTGCAAAAATGAGTGCCTCAAGTGAAAGCATCTTCTTTATCAAATATTATTGAAAATCACGAGCTTTAAAAAGGAAGATGAAAGAGGGCATAACTGTCGGCGCTTAAAAATATTTTTTTTGGGAATGCAAATGTGTGGCATCACCTCTGTTTGCTTGCGAGTTGTTACATGGCTCCTAGTTTTGATTTTAGTTGAGGTTACCCCTAGACTAAGATCATGGGGAGCGTTTCCGATTACTGTCCCTTGTCCAGGATCTCCCCGAATACCGATTATTGTTGCCTAGGGGACCTTAGGTCAAAGACCTGACCAAGACATCTACAGCAATCGATGTGCTTGATAGCTCAAGAGGATGAGGCACCCAGGTTCCCCTATTCTTGGTTGGTTTATGGTGGTTTGGGGGGAGGAGGGAAAAATGGTTGTCTTTCTGGTGACTATTTCTCCTCCTGCAAGTACAGGGTGGCATGAGGTTTATTTCCCGCAGACTGGTTGGAGGGATCCTCTTGATAGGATTTCTCGATGGCATGTAAGGCATTCCTATATCATGGGATATCTAGGTAATGATAGGTATAGTTCCCATAGATGCTACAGATAGCACATGCGTGATTGGTACACAATGCTTTGCCTTTACCTTTGGTGGTAGGTTCCTTTTTACAGGAATGTGGCATCGTGATGTCTGTCTCGGAGCGAAGGAGTGGTTTTAATTCATCCAGCTCTAGAAATATATGGGTAGGGTGACTGAGTACGTCACATATGGCAGATATTGGTAATTCCCGTTGTATGGTGGGGGTCACCATCTTCTATCCTCTCTTCTCGGTTTTCCTAGCTGTGATCACCGGTTTTGCAATGGGAATTTCCTTTGCAGGGGTGGTCTCGACTGTTTCTTGGATAGGTGGGGGCTCCTCAATAATGAGGGGCTTCAAACCTGTGGCAATAATGTGGATGGCTCATGTTCCTAAAGGGGGAATGAGGTACGAAACTGGGAATGCCAACGATATGTTGGGCAACACCAGCGTTGCCAAAACCTGCTAGGAGTTGCCAAAACCTGCTAGGAGACAAAGCCAGCTGGGGGGTAGAGGAAATGGGTTTGGGAGGTGGCGTAAGATAGGGAGGCTGTCATGGTCGATGCCTCGGTGTCATTACTACTTCTGTCTGTGTCCTTACTAGCTTCAAAGCTTGATGTGGACATCATGCACACTGGAGCCCCTGTGACATCACGGTGTGACTCAAGGATTACGGGAGGATGTCCTAGGAATGACCCTAAAATGGACGACAGTTTGAATTTTCCAGAGCCATATTCTTTGTATCGTGAGAGAGCATTCGAGACTGTATCTGCATAGGGTAGAATTACATCCGTGTTTTTTAGGGGTCGCTTCTTGCTGTGCGTCAGTTGGTCTACAATAATGATGCGGTCCTCGTGGGGGAACATCATGATGTGGAAGACGGAGGAGGTTATGGCAGGCATGGCATACATATAACTCCGCCCAAGGAGTATATTGTAGTCCAAGTGAGCATCCAAGACTTCAATGTCTATGTGGACTATCTTTCTGGCTAAGCAGACCGGGATGTTTTGGTAAAGGCCGACGGGGGTCGAGGGATGACCTTCGTATGCTCGAAGCGTGATGACTGAGGGTTTTAGTTCGAGAGAACCTAACTTCTGCCAAACATTTTTGGACATGATGCATGTGGATGCACCCTCATCTATGACACTGCTCGAGGTGGATATCGGTGGCCACCCACCTATTCGATTTGGACCAGCACCATCAATTCTTGCAGCTTTTCACATTCAGAACAACTTACTATTTTTAGCAAGTTTTCGGGTCCTCCACTCCCGGAGCCATTTTGGGGCCTTAATGATCCAGGTGGATATTGGTGGCCACCCACCTATTCCACTTGGAATTCATTCCTAGATGACATCAAGGAACAATGTTACCCCGTGGGGAGCTATGAGGACAAATACATCCAATGGACCACGCTGCGGCAACAAAGGGATCAAGATGTGCACGAATTCACGAATCTGTTCCATACCCTGCGCATAAATTTGGGTATTAAAGATTTAGAGAGACATTTGGTGCTCAAGTACCGCGGTTGTCTGCACAAACACATTTAGAAGGAAATGGAGTTCCTCGACATTACATCACTTGGCACGGCATACCGCTATGCCGCCAAGATCAAGCAAAAATTTAAGCAGAAGAAGTGAGACCTTGGATTTGTGAATTTGAAAGGTGCCCCCGAACTGAAGAACAAGGGGCGAGGCCAAAGCAGTGCGACTTAGAAGAATAGAAAAAAATCCAAAGGACACATGGAAGTGGTGTGAATTTCATAACATCCCCACTCACAGCACAAATGAGTGTCAGGCTAAACAATCATTGGTGGCCGAACTAAAGGCACCTAAATCAGATGCATTTTTTGATCCTGAGTCAGAACCAAAAAAAGGAAATGAAAAATGGAAGAAGATCATTGATGCGATCCCAGTGCCATTATTTCCACCACCAAGATCCAAAGGGAGGATCCAGAGGATCTAGAGGAGGGGGAGTGCATCTTCCATTCGTAGATGTGGGTGAAGGGTTCTCCACTGCAATTTATTGTCGATAGCGGAAGCCAAAAGAACCTCATTTCAGTAGAGGTCATGAAGCGGCTAGGCCTACTGACCATAGCACACCTACAGCCATATACCATCGGGTGGCTCCACCCAGGGAGAGATCTCTGCATCCGCTAGCAGTGTCGCCTTCCGTATAGTATCAAGCCATTCACAGATGAGATATTGTGTGATGTTGCTCCTCTTGACGTAGTTGATGTATTATTGGGCCAACCATACTTGTGGAGGCGACATGCTGTGTATGATTCTAGGCCTCGTGTTGTTATTATTACTTTGGCAAATAACTTGTACAGGATACCAGAGGTAGTACCACCTCTTGTCATCTCTTTTACTACTGCAAAACAACACAGTAAGATTGTTTCCCAAACTAGGAAATTCATTTTCCTTACAACTCACTCACAGGGAAAGAATAATATTTTGGCCACAACCTCGAAACAGGGCTCCCTTGCACGGCTACAACAAATGGACAAAGTCATGGAGGAATACGAGGACATTTTCTCCTCACTCATAGAGGTTCCTCTACACTATCAGGACAAGCACTCCATTGATCTGACTCCCAACGCACCACTGCCTAATGTTTCCATACATCTTGAAACTACACATACAGAATCCAAACATGTACTGTTTGAGGCTGATAAAGAAACCAAATTTACTAAATGCATCTAGCATGTCCACCTGCAGGTCCATGACATCTTCAACAAATCTAATACCCAGTTCAACAGAATTCGCCTCATCTCATGGAGGATCTCAACGCAATGGGGACCATTACTTCCTAAGGAGGGAGGAATGATCTAGGTGGATATCAGTGGCCACCCACCTATTCCATTTGGACCAGCACCATCAATTCTTGCATCTTTTCACATTCAGCACAAATTACTATTTTTAGTAGGTTTTCGGGTCCTCCACTCTTGGAGCCATTTTGGGGCCTTAATGATCCAGGTGGATATTGGTGGCCAACCATCTATTCCATTTGAACCCCCACCATCAGTTCTTTCAGTTTTTAAGTTGCAACAAAACTTACTATTTTTAGTAGTTTTTCGGGTCCTGAACTTTCAGAGCTGTTTTGAGGCCCTAAACGACGTTTTTTGGGAAAACCAGGAGCAACAAGTGTCAATGGACTGATGTTACTCACATCGAAAGTTTTACTCCTTGGAAAGATCTTTCTAACGAGCTATTGAGCATGTCAAACGAAGATCGGATGCCAAAGTTACGTCCCCGAGAAGTTGAACCACCAATTTACCCAAACGGGGCCCATAGTTTTGGAAATTCATCTCCTAGGGTTAGGTTTTTGGACGTTTAGAGTTATCCATTGTTTCTCAATAATAAATAGGCCCTCGAGCCTCATTGTAACACAGTTCAGAGGTCTTTAGCTGCCACATCTCTTGTCAGAGATTCACTACCAGCACCCTAGCTATTTTATTTCCATTACGTTTGTAAGCTTATTTTAGTTCTTTGATATTAATGAAATGAAGAATTATTTCCGCTACATCTCTATGTTTATGGTTATTTCTATATTATTTTACGTTCCTACATAAATCCGGATCAGACACATCGGTGGATAGTGATATTCTGCACCGACAGTGGTATCTGGAAGGCGACCATGGAAGGAAGCCGAGGGGTGGCTTTGTCTAAGTCAAAAGCCATTAGGCACGTATCGGCAAGGTCAATATCTCCTAATGTGGAAAGGAGGGCTTTTCGCTATTTTTGGCACGACTGCAATACTTCCAAAGATGACATAATAATAGAAGATTGTGCTAAATCGTCCATGATACTATAATTATGGGCCGCTTTGGAGTAGTTTCCTGCTCGCCTATTAGGTCCCTTTGCCATTTTCAGCAATGGTTCTATAGGAATTTTTGAAATGGTCAAAGGTGCAGTCAATGAATGGGTACTTTCCCTTGACATATTGGTTTCTGGTGGGGTGTCATAGTTGCGATTCCATGTTTGGAAAAAAATCTATTCTCCAGTCATGTAGATTTCATGGCTGATTTTCCCTAAATCGTTTGTATTTTGCTGGTGATCGCTCATCGTCCCTTGGTTGGGGAAAGGTTCTTACATCATGTCTGGTTGTTGGGAAGATCCTCCTTGTCCTCGATTACTCTGTAGCTTCTTCAGCTTAGCGAGGTCGATACAGTCGTGAGTATAGTGACCGTACTCACCACATATCAAACAGGAATGGTTTGTTCGAAGAGGTGCCCTTTTTCTTTGCCATTGGGCATTGCTCGGCTCCTAGTTATGATTTCGGTTGGAGTTGCCTCCAGCCTAGGATCGCGGTGGGCATTGCTGGTTGATGGCCCCCTATCCAGGGTCCCTTTTGGATTTTTTTTGGATTTTTTCTTTACCGCGTTAGGAGGGTATTTCTCTGGTTATATTGGTGTGTTTGGTTTTGGGACGGCTGCACAAAGTTCACCTTTGCATTGTTTTGCATAGGTGGGTTGTGTGTTGGGGACTGAGCGTAATGCAGTCCCTGGTTTGCACCTGACTGTTGGAGGGGACTTCTTCCGTCAGTTTTTCTTTCTACATACTAATTCCCCTGAGCTAGAGGATAGGGTCCTCCCTGGTGATACGCTGGCGCCCTATTGGTAAAATTTTGTTGAGGCATATGATGACTTTAAAAACTGGGTTGAGGTACATTTTGGGTAGAACTGTATGTGTAACCAAGGTTTTGACTGCTACTGCCTAGGTAACCTTGGGTCAAGGACCCAATTAGTATGTCTGCAGCGTTCGATGCGCTTGGAAATTCTTGATAAGTTTGCAGGAATTGGGCGTTAGGTAGGATGTTGTAAATGTATCCTGACTGCCTATAAATCGGCTCAAGCTTCTGGGCTTTGCTGATTGCATCCTCTTTGGATGTGGGATTCTGTTGTGCCACATCATTTGAAATCTCTACCGTAAGAGTTTTCAAGAAAAAATCTAAGAGAACTCGATCGTTGAGTTTAGCTTTACATAAACTGTGACGCCACCTCCATTCATGGAGATGGTCTGAGATGTGGACGGCAGGGGTTTGTCTAAAATGAGTCAGTAATTCCATTTCAAAATCATGGTGAATGGGTAACTGAAAATATGTTAGGAACGTAGTAGCAAGGGCGCTAAAGGTTCCATGTGAATCTGGGGGTTGCTCCACGTACCATTTCACGGCTACTCTTGTAAGAGTGCGTTGAAATAATCTCAATCGAATAGTGTCGTCACTGATACTATTCGATGAGCACCGTAGGTGAAAGGTCATGACATGATTACCTGGGTCTTCCATTTTATTGCCTTCAAACTTTGGTATATCCGAAGGGAGCTTCATGGGAATGAGAGGCAATGTAGGATCGTGTGTGATGAGGTCATTTGTTAGCTTGGTTAAATCGAGCATATTCAACGAAGCTAAGAAGGGTGACTGAGAGGTTGATGCCATTGCAATGTGTGAAAACAAAAATTTCTGGTTAGAACGAGGGTTAGTCTGTGACGTACCCTGTTGTGTATTCAGCTGGCTTCCTGAATGGGACACACTCCTCTGCCCCCTAGGGTTCGTGGGAGGAGTGGTATGTGGTGTGGTGCTGGGAGACCCACTAGGGTTCCCAACTACGTCTGCCCTGATAAAGGATGAACCAATAATGGTGGCAGCATTTTTTCTTTGATGCCTGAATGGCGAAAGACCTGGAACCCCTCCCGGTAATGGGGGGAGATGCAAAAGATGCCTCGATCGACAAGGTTCCGTTGGGACCTATCAGGTGTTGCCCAGGTTTTTTTTTTTGGAAAAATTTGAGAGGATAGATTCTATGATCAAAGCAAACTTCTTGTCACATACATAAAACAAAGCGAAAAATAAAATAAATTTCCCTTTAAATTAATCTATGTGATCAAGCAATCAAAAAAGTGTTTTTTGTTCGTTTGCGTATCATACTCAAAATCCTAGAAGACCTATGCATCCTCACACACTCAAAACTAACTAGGCCTTGTGAATATTTCTTGTGAGTGCTGGCACAATGTCCCGTAAGAGCTAGCGACGCCCCTAGTCAGTTGAAGAGAATCCACCAAGGTAAGGATAGAGGGTCTGGCGCCTGCCTTCACCGTCACCTATAGGGTAAAGGTTGCCCTAGCTTTTGGCCACTAAGAACCATCGTCCCACGTGAGCGTTTGAGTCTTGGGCTTCTTGGTAGTCAGCTAACAGTACCGAGTATCAGTCAGGTCAGGTAGCCCCAACTGATACCGCACACACCGCGCATAAGCTTAACCCCCTATGAAACGGGTCTCTACTACGCTCAGGTTTTCTTTGTCATGGGCTGATAGGTGGATTTAAAGCTCCCTAAATACACAAATTCATGTTTCAATATGAAGTATGATCAAGGTGGCTTATTGGATGCCTACCCCCTTGAAACTAACTTAAGCTATAAATTCTTTTGTGGCCCTTATGGGGAGAATTTAGTGAGTTTGGTTAAGTTAGTTTTAGGTGCCTTTGCTTTGCTTAGTGGTTGAGTGTGTGTGAGTACAAAGTGGACAAGAACATAGTTTGAACGTGTGGATATCGATGATCCTTTACAAAATCCCCTATTTAAACTATGTTGTATTGTTCCTAGCTCAAATGGAATATATGTGCAGATAATGGGCCGCTTTCAATTTTTCCTAGTTAATCTATGTGACTAACTTATAGGGAGATGGATAATTGTGAATATGGAGCATTCATATGCTTACCTAGGATCATCAGAGGGTGAAAAGGTAGCAAAGATTACTTTCTCTTCTATAAACAATTCAATCCTAGTCCCGAAATTCCTAGTGCAAAAATTGAACTAAACTAAAAACTTTTACAATAGAAAAATAAAACTAGCTATGCATGCATGGTCTTGAGCCACTTACTTGGGCTCGTTATCTAGGTGTGAAAGTACCAAAATTTGCAAAACATAATTTTTTTCAGAATGCAAGTTATTTTTCCCCCCTACTTAAACTATGTGTGAACTTTGCAAAAATAAACTTGAAGTAAAACTGACACTAAGCCTACAAAAAGAAGCTAAAAGTGAGCTTTAACAAGCTGCAGGGTACCAAAACTAGTGCTGACAGGTGTATTAGGGGCTGCCAAGCACCTTACAAGAAGGAAAAAAAGAAACTAGGGAGAAATTTCTCATTCTATAATTTGCGCGCAAAAGGCTGAAATAGGTGTGCTCTTTGTGCATAGGTCAGCTCTAAACGCATGCCCTGTGCGTCTGTGAGGAAAAAGCACATGCAAAATCCTGCAAGTAAAATTTTTTAGGAGCTTCTCTTCTGCAATCTGTCACTTGGGATGAACTAGGGACTACAAGAGAAAACAGGGGGCATTTAGCTCCACTCCACAACATAGAAAAAAGTCTCCTGCAAAATAAGGCACAACCACATAAACTTGGTAATAAAACATTAGTGGAGTCACCAATCTTGTTGTAGTGTGTTTTTTGCATGTATGTACGAAATCACACCAGCTTAAGGGGTGTGTTTTACCCCATTAAGCTATTGGTAACAGGCAGAAAGAAGTGGAGTCAATAAGCATACTATATAGAGGAAAAAGCATGCAAATGTAAACTAAAAACTAAATTAAAACTAAACATAAATAAACAAAAGCTCTGAACGAGTCAAATGACAACAATAATGCAAACGGTGGCTCTAGGCCCCTCTTATTGAGCGATGGTAGTAAGAAGAGTGAAATTTTACCCTCTTTCCAAAGGGCCCCTAGACAATGGTTCTAGGTCCCGATGCAAGGATGTTTTTATCCCAAGCTTGCCTCAATGCAGTCTCCCTCTCTCTCTACTGTGTGGATTGAACTTGTTCGGTGGCCAACAATTGAGTCCCCTCTATCTTCAGCTCTGGGTCACACACTGTTGGTATTGCTTGGGAAATTCTAGCCAGCATAACAATGTGATCACCCATTCTTCATCTCATGGTGGTCTTATATAGGAGATTTCAAATCCTCCCTTCCCTCTCTTGGTACATGGAGGATGGTGACCCAAGAGAGGGGTATGATTCCTTTGTGTGCTCCAAATATTCCATTTTGTGCTCACATAGTGTCTAAAGGCTATCCTTAGGTGGCTACAAGTAAGGCATCACTTGTCCTTTGCTTTGTGTGGTCCCGGATAATTAAATTTCACCACTCTCAATAATGCGTACATATCAGGAAAAAAGGCGCGCAAAAGGTGCTCTTCATGAAGGATTATGCGCGCAAATAGCATTTATGACTAGTTCAAATTTGATTTTCCTCAGACCTTAGAGATTTTTAAATACTTTCTAGATTTTGTAATGTCTTCCAGCCCTGTAAATCCTTTGGCTTGACATTAAATAATGCCATCATCTACTGTACAATTTTCCAGTGTTAACACATGGGATCCGACTATTGAGGCATTTCACATTAGGAACAAAGTGGTTCCTATTACAGTGGAGGATGTATATTTTTTGAGAGGTTTTTCGAGGAGAGGCTTGCCTGTTTCCCTCTTAGGGTTTTCTCTGGGAGGAGAGACAGTGAGAGAATATTTTTTGCAGTATTTCTATCCATGGGCAGAGCCAAGCAAGGATGGGAAAATAAACATCCATGACGTTCGTGATTTTCCTTTAAGAACCATTCTATTCATGATCGAAAAGATTGTCATCACCGTTAGAGTACATGTAGTTAATATATCATATATGCAATATGCGCTAGAGTGCATGGAGCCAAAAAATTTCAACTGGTCTGAATCTATACTTTCTCAAATAAAAGAACAACTGAACAAGGAAAAGGGATGAAGGATGAAAAACTTCAGTTATGGTTTGATCCTCATTTAATTTTCCTTAGAGCGGATTCCCCTGATGCGGCCTTAGCATGTGACACTGGGTGTGTCTAACTGTAGAGATCTGAGGATGTAGAGATGGGTAGAACTAATGGCTAGGCATGTAGGCCAATTGTCCATTATGTTCTTGACTGCATTCTTCACCTAGTTTAGGTGATAGGTTATCACCATCGATGAGTATGCATACACAAGCATCGATTTCCAAGGACATCTAGACTTAGCTTTACCAGAGGGTGCTCAATGGGGTGCAATAGGTAAGAATGTTTTGACCATGTTTTTTATTTTTCTAAGGTTTATACAATGTTTTTTTTATTTTGATGTTTTCCAAAGACTAAACTTATGTTTTAATGTAATGCAGATGTTGATCGAGTTCAACCGATGGAGGAACTCGAGCATAGAGCAGGTGAGCCAGCAGAGAGGGTTTTCGGGAGAGTATTCCTTTAGGATTTAGACATGGCTGAGACTCTATCTGAGCTTCGGCAGCACATAGATGGGTTGACCTTCGAAATTTCGGATTGCTGGATGGAATAGTTACCCATGTGATTGCAGCGCCACACTATAGGCATTCCTAACTACTGGATACGGTTACTGCGTAGGATAGGTAGATCTATAGCATGTTACCATGAGCACCACTAGTTTACTCTTGACATGTTGCATACATTTTGAGGTCAGATGACCAATGTGTCTTGCACACAAATTTTTGTAAAAACCTACAACTATCTATCTATTTGATTTCAGTGTTTTCCTATGTTTATTGCGCAATCCTATTCAATTATGTGAATGTATCTTTACATGTGTTTCAAATGTATGTCTATAACATGATTAGCTAAAGAATCAGTCAATGTGTTCAATTTTCTCAAAATGTGTTGATATTGAATAAAATCAAAGTGTCTTTCCAAAAGTCGAACTCTTAGGAACAAACGATGCAGTGCTCAATTTCTAATAGTATAAACACTAGTAAGTTGTAATACCACAAGTTGTGAGTCTAACCTTATGATGATACGGTTAATACCAAATGAAATGGAACCAAATAGAAGTTCGATCAACGTGTTATACTTAGCGACATTGTTTGTCGATCTACCGATAAAAATCCCTTGAAAACTCACTAACTCATAGTTCGGAGCAAAAATGGCTCACGCTGCAAAAGATAGATTCTGCGTACTACAACTAGCACCATCAGCATATCCAAAAAATGGTTCCAAATATTCAGACATCTGTGATGAAATGTAAAGCGGATTACTAACATCAAGAAAAAACTAAAAAAAACTAAGACAGTGAATGCAAATCAACAGCATATATATACAATATAATAAAAAAAATTACTACGCTCATGATTAAGCATAGTAACATTTCAAATACAACCCATTTCAGGGCTGCGCCAATGGAATTCCATCATAATCCACCAACTCATAGGCACCCTTAGCAAGAACTCTTTTGACAATATAGGGACAGTGCCATAATGGCTCAAATTTCCTTGTACATATTACATCAGCTTCTTGATCATAAAGAAGGACCAAGTCGCCCTCTGAAAAAATGCGAGGCTGGAAATTTTTATCGTATTGCACCTTTATACGTCTCTTATGCACTTCGTTGGCCAATTGGGCTTCAAGACACATTTCATCAAGATGGATGAGGTTAAAAACATGCGCTTCTTCGTCTGAGGTGTCAGGTAACAAGTCGATTGCGAGTTTTAACGAAGGTATTTCACATGGATTGGCAAGATAGCTTCCAGACCATACACCAATTGAAAGTGAGTAAATCCAGTTGCATTTCTTACAGAGGTTCAGTACGCCCACAAGGCTGAGTACAGGATCAAATTCCAGTTTCTTTTACGAACTCCTATCATTCATTCAAGCATACATTTAAGAATCTTGTTGATAGCTTCAACTTGTCCATTTGATTGTGGATAATAAGGAGTAGAATTATCATGTGACAATCATAAGTTAGCAGTCAATTCAGTCATCATATGGTTGAAAAAATTCTTCCCATGATCTGTGAGTATAGCCTGTGGGACCCCAAACTGTGCAATGACATGATTAAAGAAAAACAATGTAGACATTTGTCCAGTGTTGTTGAATGTAGGCATTGCTTCGACCCAATTGGTAAAGTAGTCTACTGCGAAAATAATATAACCATGCCCCTCGAATGAACGAGGGCAACAAGTCATGAAGTCAATGCCCCATTTCTAAAATGGTCCTATAGATACAACAGGATTCATTGGCGCTGACGGTTTGTGGATTATACAATCAAATATCTGGCCCGCATGATAACTTCTGACCGCAAGGATGTAGTCGCGAAATATGATAGGCCAAAAGTAACCAGCACACAGTATCTTCTGCGCAGTATCTTATCCAGACAAGTGTCCACCACAAGCCCTAGAATGAAAATTATTTAAAACATTTTCGGCCTCCTCATGAGTGAGGCACCTTCTTAAAATTGTATCAAAACCATGACAATAAAGTGTATCGCCAATGATCAAATAATATTTTGCTTGCTATCGAATACATCACTGGTCAGAGCGAGAGGTATCAGGCCAAAAATTCTGGGTTTCGAGATAAATGGTAAAATCCCCATACCAAGGATCAGATGATCCAATCAAAAGCAAAGACTCGTCAGGAATATATGGTTCCGACGTAGTACCAGTACTATCATAGGGAAGGTCATAGAGAAGCTCAGCTAAAACTAAAGACTTCTTTGACTTGGATTTGATGAATTCCAAATCAAATTCATGCAAAATGAAAATCCATTTTGAATATTTTCCCCCTAGCAATTGGCGTGATAAGATATGAGTCATGGGGCTGCAATTTGAAATGACAATGGTCTTCCGGAACAAGATATAGTGGCGAAATCTTTGGATAGCTTGAATAGCTACCAAGGCAAGATTTTCTACATTCGAATACTTCACTTTTGTATCATTGAGATTACGACTCAAATAATAGATCGGATTCTCTATCCCATTTTCTACTTGGACCAATACCATAAAAATGTTCGTATTAGCCATGGGGATATATAAGAAATAATCACTCTGATAATCAAAAGAAGCTTGCGCAACTTCATCCCAATGGAAGGGAATCCCATTTTTCAAGAACCGAGTAAATTCTTTTGCCATTTCAGCATAGTTGGGTATGAACCTCCTTAGGAAGTTAGCCTTTCCTTTAAGTTTCTATATCTAAAGTAAATTTGATGGCGCAAGAAAATCAAGAATGGCCTGGATGTTCAATGGGTCTATTCCAATTCCTTTTTTTGAGACGACGAATCCAAGCAAATGACTAGTATCAACATAAAACCCACATTTTTGTGGATTGAGGTGTATTTTGTAGTGTCGACAGCGTAAAAATATGGCTCTCAAATGCATCGGGTGACTAGTCCAATTTCGTGAATGCGCAGGTAAATCGTCTAGATAGGGTTGAACAATGTGCTTGATGTCATTGAAAGCATAATCCATTTCTCTCTGAAAAGTGGCCCCAACGTTCTTTAAACCAAACGGTAGTTTCTGATAAGAGAATGTGCCCCAGGGATAGATGAAGGTTGCCTTATATTGATCCTTTGGGCAGATATTGATTTGATTGTAGCCGAAAAATCCATCCATGAACAAAAGGATTTCACATCCAGCACATTTGTCAATAATATGGTTGATAAAGGGAGTAGGATAGTTGTCTTTTGGACAAGCAAGATTGAAATCTTGATAATCGATGCACACTCTAATGGATCCTTGTTTTTTCATAACAGGAACGATGTTGGAAACCCACTCAGTTAGCGAAACAGGGTAAATGAAACCAACATGCAAAAATTTTTCAACTTCTACTTTAATGGCAGCGGCCTTCTTTGGATGGATAGGAAGAAGGTGTTGACATACCGACTTGACATCAGGATACATATTAATAGTGTGTTCAATGATACTATTATCTATGCCTGCCATTTCCTTGTAAGACAAAGAAAATACATCTCGAAATTCACGAAAGAGACAGCAATATGTTTCGAGTTCTGATGGAGAACAAGACACTCCTACATGAATGTTTTCTACTCCGCTGGGTTTGGTCGAAATGTCGATAGAAATGGTTTCTTCAATATTTGACAAGTTTCACTCGGAATCGATTGCATTAATAGGAAAATAACTCGAAAATAAATTTTTTATCGATGGGTGATATAGTTCACTAAGATTATTTTATTCATAATCAGGAAGATGGGAACGATGATGATAATCTTCCCATGGTTCTCCTTCTGACATCAAGGTTTCCAAAATATTCTCATCTGTCAAGAAATTTGAGGAAAACGGATCAGATGGAGTACCAAAATCTAAGGAACGATCAACCCAAAGAACCATCGATGATGATTTCTGATTCGCCACCCAAGCTAGATAGATTGATTACTATGCCAGCTCAATAGGTCTAGGCGGTAGGAACTCAGCCAACGTAACAATTTCAGAATCACCCATACTCTTCCTTAAGCTAGATGGAGTGGAATAAATCATGTAGCAGGTCTCTATACTTGCAATTTCTGCTGACTTCATAGGCAGCGGAAATGCAAAGGTTCCCATGAGAGTGGAATCCTTTAAGATTCCTACACCAATGTTATGAAGTGTGATTTGGGGTGTGTGAACGAATGGAAAAGTTCCAGTTACCTAGGAAGTGGAGGCAAAGAAGGATAGCTGATTGATGACTATGATAACACCTTTATGTGGAAAGACGATCATTCTAAAGTATGTAGAAACAATTGCAGTCATAGCATATACCCATGGCCTTCCAAGTAGAATATTGTAGTCAAGGGGTCTGTTAAAGACCTCAACGTCAACATTCATTTTTTTTCCCTCTAGTTCAACATGTAGGTTATTAATAATACCACAAGGCTTATATGTACATTCGTCGAAAGCCTTCAACGTCGTTGATGATTGAGATAAGCACGGTGAGCCAAGTGACTTCCAACCGTTTAGAGACATCATGCACATAGATGCTCCCTCATCAATAATAGTACGATGAACAAGGTGATTGAGAACATATATTTGGATGGAGAATGCCAATTCTGCTGGTAATTATGGAACATAGCCCGTATGATTAAAGACTACGAGATTAGAATCAATCAGATCAATTCCACCAATAGCCAACAACAAAGCCTGTTTTTGGGAGGGAAAATTTTGTAATACCTCAAGAGCTGACATAGTTGAAGGGGATTGAGCCAAATCTTCAACTATATTATAATTTTGAGCAGCTCTTTCTCAGGGATTGTATGTCAATTTATGAACAACTCCCTTTAGTGGCTTGAATGTAAATTCAGGAATTCTCGGTGGCGGTATCAATTCCGTAGACAGATTCATGGTCGAGGTAGTAGGTTGATTAGTGGCCTGAAAACCATAATATTTATTACATGATGACACCAAAATATCTATTGATGGCTTTGTGACAAATAAAATAAGCACTTGGGAACTAAAAGTTGGATCCGTAGAAACCAAATTTGTGTCTGGATTTGGAAACGGATATGTGAACACAGCTGATGCATGCGAAGTCTTAACCATTTTTGAGACTTTAGCGCACTGAGGAAAATCCCGACCAAAGTGTTCCTCATTACAGATTATGCATGGATAACGAGGTTTCCTATTTCCAGACGATTGATCAGATGATCTTTCCTACGGGTTAGAAGTTTGCTTTTTCTTTGATTTCCCTTTTTTATTACTTCTAGGCTGCTGGTCATTTTTGCCTTTGTCAAATGACATGGCATTGATTTCGGAAGAAGGCGCAGGATCAGATGTAGTAATATGATGTGTTCTTGTAGTACTGATCATACCGTCTCTGGCATGAGAGTTCTTTGATGGAGGAGGAATAGTAAAATTAGCTCGCGGCGCGTTAGGAATTTTCTCGTAGAGCGTGCCAGGCTGAGTATAAATAAATTCTAAATATTGGGCATGAACAATAACCTGCTCTTTAGTGACAACACCACCCTTAGCCACATCCTCAATTATAGATGGTAACAGGGACTTAATTAACCACTCAGCAAGGAGTTGATCAGGAACAAATGTCTTAACCACTCTACGACGACGACACCACTCATGAATATGATCAAAAATGTGAGTAGCATTATTTTTTTTTAAATTAGTCAAGAGTTCCATTTCAGTTTCATATCGTATGGGTAACTGGAAGTGAGTCAAAAAGACACTAGCTAGGGTTGTGAAATTATCAAAAGAATCTCTAGGTAACTCAATGTACCATTTTGCAGTTGGACCAGTGAGCGTATGCTAGAAAAGACATAGTCAAACAAAGTCATCATTTAGGGACTTTGATGAACACCACAAACGATAAGTCATAACATGAGTCAATGGGTCTTCCCCGGGGTTTCCATTGAACTTAGGAATATCCAAGGGTAATTTATGAGGTATCAACGGCCACCAAGGAGCATAGTAGATTGGATCATTGGTGAGCCAGTTTAAATCTGGTCAATCTAAAGTTGCAACAAAGGGAAACTGTGAATTAAGGTCATGTTGAGAATAGCCAGGGTATGATGGAATTTCTTGGGCAACAGGCCTTTGAGCACCAACATAAGGAAACTGTTGATGGTAACCTAGATAGGGGTTGTTTTGATAAGAAAATGCTTGCGGATTATGTTTACTAAAACCTAGGTACGATACTTGTTGAAATGAAGGTTGAGGCATTTGTGCCTGAGGCTGCCAAGGGGTCTGTCCACCAATATTATAACCCAAATTAGGATAACTTGGATTCGGTTGAGGATAGGTATAACCTGGTTGTGGCTGCGACATCCCATAATATGGTAATCCAAATTGTGAATAATGATTCCAGGTACAGGCTGTTGTTGTAAATTAGCTGAAGGAGTTGCAGTCTGAGGGCCCAATACTTGAGGGTATTGAGTTGAAGGACCCGCTTGAAACGGTTGTTGTACAATAGTTTGAGTCTGTAACAGGGGTAAATATTTATTAACAAGTGGAAATGATGTGGGTGCAATAGGTTGAATTGGTTGATACGAGTGTACAACCGTTTGTGGTTGGAGAGGCAGAGTGGGCTACCATTGAAAAACATTCATTTCGACATTAGGTTGACCAAAAAACGACAGAGTTTTTTTAAACTGGGTGACCATAGGTTTCCCACCAACATGAGGAGTATAATAAGACAGAAAATATTGTTCTCCAAATGCAAGGAGTCCAGTTGAAATTGTACTGGATGGAATAGACCCAGAATGACCAAAATGATATTGCCCTGATGATGGATATAAAGGATCAAGCCATTCAGTACTCACTATAGGTTTACCAATTAGAATACCAGATGATGACATTGATGAATTCCATGGGTTTGAAGATGCACCACAGAAAATTCCAGATAAAGATTTATAACTTGATGGGACCATAGGGCCACCATGTAAATATAACTCTAGTGAAGTTGTGAACATCGACGAGGTAGCAAGAATAGGTGTTGAGGCAATTAGAATAGATGGTCCAACCAAATATGTTGGTTTAGGCATGGTTACTTGACCAAATGTATACCCTTTTAAATCGACGAGAATTTGAATAGACACGGGATCAACAAAAGTAGAGGGTGGTGATTGAGGAAAAGACTCGTACAGGTAAAGATCCTACGAAAAATGGGTTGGAGTTAAAGGTGTTTCGTCTTGTGGTATTTATTCAATAAAAATTAAACCAGGTGGAAGGATTTCGCCGTCAGGCCCAAAGTATATTTCAGGAGGTGGATTGTGTGATATGGGAGACTCAATGGCTACAATAGATTGTGGGGAAACTTATACAGGAACAAATTCCAGCCGTTTGACTTCGGGATGAAGATGTTCTGGCAAAAAAGAGATAGGATCTGGATCAACTTCCAGTTGAACAACTTCGGGTTCGGGAGATATGGTCTCACTAATTGGATGGATCGTGACCAAGGGTAGCTGTGAGGACTTCGTCTCGACAACAGTAGAAGAACTAGGATTGGTAGAAACAACTTGTGCCAACTATGGTATATGTGAAGATGATGCTTCACCAAAGGTACTGATGGTACTGGTTTCGGTAGAGTGAAGTCACCTTCATCGACCAAAAGTGACTTCTGGTGGTAAAGGTGGTTTCAATGCAAGTCTACGTGAACGACGGGGTAAGGGATTTTATTCTTCCACGATGAATGATTTATTTTATGACCAAAAATAAATAAACAAAATAAAAGGGTAATGCTAGGCAAAAGGTTTACCAAGAAACTGTGAAATCCAGAATAATTCCTGGCGAACCAAGAAGTATGGCCAGGCAATCTTCCCAAATGTTGTGTTCGGTGCATCACAATTTATAAGGCGTTCGACTTGGTTCACTATGGATGGATAGAAACCTAAATTTTTCCTCCCAAATATACCCAAAGCTACGTGCAGGCCCAAGTTCGTATTAGTGCTGTCTAATGTGAAACTGCACAGTGAGAGCACCCCTTTATACTTTTCGTACTATAACACGACCCTATATACCTGAAGGTACATGGATGAGCTACGATATACTTACATACGTGGAGTGAGGTATTACACTCGAAATTTATTGTAGACAATTAACGACAGCTGCTATGTTTTACGACACCGAAACACGTCTCTAGCCTAGACCTTCTAAATATGATCGTTATGGTTCCAATGCTTTTTTAGGTAAATTGACGTAAACTTTAAGTTGATCTTGTTTATCAATTTTCCTTTCAAGTTTCACCGCGATGATGTGATGGAATTTCCTAAAATGAAAACTAAAATGATAAGAAAAATTTTCACTTTTAGCTTTTTCAATGAAAATATTAGCTACTAAAGGGAAAGAGAAATCAGTTTTGAGAGCAAACAACAAAGAGCACAAACTGATATGCAGTTTTCCTATTTTTTTCCTATGCAAAACACACAATCAACTACATGAAAATGCAAGTTTTTCTTTTTTGTCCCCTTAATGTGAATGAAAAAAGGAAACTATATGCATCAAATCAACAAAAATCTAATTCTTTCCTCTTTGAGAAACGATGAATTTAACAACAATTTATTTTAGGAAAAATGAAGAATGGAACTACAATTTTTCCTACAAGAAATGAAGAATTTAACGACAATTTCCTTTACGAAAACAAATGGATCTAATGCAGAAATAAAATACCTTGAATTTTATTTGTCAATGATAAGGAAAAACACTTAAAGAGACATTGAACAAACTTACTTTTCAAAGGAGGAAGATTCAGGAAAATTCACTAGTCTCTATGAGGCATCAGACAATTGAAAAGCAGCAAAGAAAAGGCTGAAAGTGATAGCAATGAAAAATTCAAAGGGAATTTGGTTGGCTTAGGGGGAAGCATGGTCTCTAAAGGGAGACAGTGTGTCACAAAACACCCCTGAGTGGGATACAACGCTATGCAAAGCATTGTGTCTTGACCAACAGTGCGTTGGGCGCAACAGAGAACAAAATTCAAGCTACTAAACACACTTCTAATGCAATTCTTTGTTTGAAAAGCCTAATAATTGAGAGTATATGCTACTGGGTGGATAAGCAGAGCCAAAAACACACCAAGGATGAAGGTAAACTCCCCAACAGAGTTGCCAATTTGTTATGTTGAATTATGAATTACGGATAAAACACATTCCCTAAATGTGGTGCTATGCATTTAGAACAATAGATCAAAGACCTTGTAGACACTTTTCCTAAGAGTAAATAGACACAAAGAAAGTTAGAGAAACTTACTTGGAGTCCAAGCACTTCCTATTCTCCTTCTGTCGCTCTTGTTGTAGCTTCCAATCCAACTTTGTTCGCCAGACTAGTTCCTGCAAGTATAAACACTAAACAACAAAGAGATTGCAATATACAGATGGCTATTTACCTTAATCAATTAAATCAATGAAACATGAAACATATACATCAACTAAGAATCCATAATATGAAAGATTGAAGCTTATACATATACATATGTGGGAAAATGAGCAGCAATATTTATTAATGGATAGAAGGGGGAGGTTACAACCAGTGATTGATTTGATGTCACCAACTCCAGCATCATCCCAGCCTCATCACAATGAACATCTCTCCAGTAGCATATCACTCAAATCAAATACTCAATTGATAATTCAACAGAATTTATGTAGAAATTATATACAAGATGCATGTATATATCGAGATTCTCCTAATCTAACAATATTTATCTTCTTGCTAAATACAAAATCCTTCCACTGTGAATATTTTGTGGAAATTAAAATCAATTTCAAACACATGAAGCGATAAAAACAATCGCACATAACACAGTTGTTTAACGGGAAAGCCTGAAGCTAAAAACCCCAAATATCATATATTATGTATCATGGAGATCATGTTACAATATCATATAAAGCTTAGTACATCAAGCTCTCAGTACAATCAATCATCACACACTAATTAGAAGAAATCTTCAAATCCATGCACCGATTTCTTGCCACCTGATAGCTTGCCTCCATTGCAAAATCCCTGCTAAAGAAGACCCATGAATGAATTCGAATCTACCTTTCTTGCACTGCGCAATCCTCATTGGCAACTCCAATGTGTGTGTGGTGAAATCAATGCATCACTATAGTCACAACGGATAGTCCATCTTGCCCTTTCACCTATCTCTCCACTGGGTCTCTAGTGGAACTGACATGCACTGTAGTTAACTGTTGTATTGTTCAGTTGATTAATGAGTTATTATTTGTGAATTAATTAACTAATTAATTCACTCCACTCTCACTAGTGTATCATTCAGTTAGACTAGATACAACTAGCTCAACTGAGTTTAACTCCATTAACTGAGTTAAACTGAATAACAACTCCATGAACTGCTCTTCCAACTCTGTCATAATTTTGCCACTTCAGTTCTAACTGAGTCCTCCATGCATGAACCACCAGTAAACCCTAGGAATTGTGTAATTCCTTCAGCCCACTGATTTGTGTTGGCGAGAAAACAGGTCTCGTAGATAAGACCTGGGTTCAGGTTAAGGGCCAACAAGGTGTCCCGCTGTAGTCTAGCACCATGCCAACATTTTCACCCTGCTCCGAGGAGCTGAGAGTCTCACTCAAGGCGTGTCGCGACCTTACTAAGGTAGGGAATAGATCAGTATCAGTCTAAAAACATTGGTATGGATGAATCAGAGCTATAACAAAGGTCTAAACGAACGCAACATTCCATGAAAGATAACTCTTAGGAATGCATTCAGACTTATAATAAATAAAATTTAAAATTACTAGTAAAACCATTCATTCTAGGCCACAACATATATCTAGAACAAAAAACTCTGATTATATTATAAATCAAATATCAACGACAAGCTATTACAAGGCTCCTTAGCATGACCTCGAACAAAACATAATACAATGTGGTCCTATTGGACAGAGAGAAACACAGAGACACAAAAGGGTAGAGAACAGAACAACACGAACAGAGCTCTCCTACAGCTCCTGTTCCCTCATCCCGTCTAAGCCAACCCATATTTCCGCTGACTGGATACCTATTTGTTCTATTTCCAGTGTGACTGATAGTCCTTCCTTTCTTATCACTTGGCTGTCTTCTGTTTCTTTCCGTTAGTCGGGAGTTCTACTTCTTGTTTCCTGCCATGCTCTTCCACCATCTATGCTTGCTCCCGCAATAGTCGTGCCACCTGTCCTTTACTCCATCACAACCTTGACATCTCTTTGCCTACCGTGGTTGCGTCCCACCACGTACTAGCTGCAACTCAAAAGCTGTTTAATTTCAAAACAAGGGCCCCAACAGGCCCTGACCACATCCTATTGACTCGCCCCGAGTCAATCATTCTGCACCATTTCCACTTCCTTTGGTCTGGTCGGTCCTATTTCCTACTCTACCTACCTCCTTTCTCTCGGCTGTCTAAACAAGGGCCCCAAATTTGGGATCTTTGCTAGAGCTAATACCTTGAGTTCCTGAAAGGTTGCCATGGCCTGTTGCCATCCTTGCATTAGCGCATCAGTTTCCCCTATGATTTTTGCGACAACCTCTTCTCTTGCATCAGGTGGCAAGTTACCAAACATAGTGTTGATTTGAGTATTGGCCTCAGAGGCCAATTGTTGCATCATCTGGGCACTGATTTTCACTGGCTATCAAAGCTCCAGGAGGGCTTTCTTGGCCATCGTTGATTTTTCTTCTATCTATTGTATTTGGACTTCCAAAACGTCCGCTTGTGCATACAGTTGGTCGAGTCCAGTCGGGTCCGCGGTCTCCTGGATCTCTCTTGATATTTTCTGTGGCTGTAGTGAGACCGGTTGTGACTTCAGAGTGAGTGTCGTTGAGAATTCCTGTAGACCCTTCAGTAGGTCATATGCCTCTTTTGCTGCAGTACTCATAACTTCCTGCATTTTCATGACTTAGCTCTATCTCTTGGATATATTTTCTGAGTACACAACTGCTGGGTTGGGTAACGCTGGTCGGGCAGCCAATGCTGCCTTGAGTCCCTCGTTTTCCTGATGGAGATTTCAACATGCCACCCTGATGTGGACCGCACGCCCGACTATGTCATTTTCCTGTACCCCTTTGGGTATTTGGTTGTTTTTGGCCGTTACTGTGGGCCAAACGTCTCGAAATATTTTTGTTACCATCTCCAGTTGTTCTTGTAACTTCTCCATTTCTGTCTTCATTTGTTCATGCTCTTCAGTAAGTGTGTTGATCTGTATTTGTTGCTGCTCGCATCTTTACTAGAGCTCCAAATGAAGTCTCTCAGCTTGCTGTGCTTCTCTTTGAATAAAGTGGTATAGTTGGGTTGTCCCCCATGTTTCCATAACTCTGCACCAGAGGTACCCTAATCTGGAAACCGTGCACAAAGTGGTTGTCTACTCGTGATAGATTTTGTTGACTGGGCCTGCGAGGACTGTGGTGGTGTCTGGTGCGACGGCCGGTCACTGGAGTCAACCATATGTAGATTGGGTTGCCCTTCTTGACCTGTTGGATTAGCTGGCTAGAGCGGAGTCTGCTCAAGGATCGACCCATCCGTTTCTTCTATAGACTGCTCCGTATGATTAATAAGCTTAGTAAATGTAGTTTGTGGGACCAGGATTTGGTCAACTGGAGGTAGCTCTTCCGTACCCGAGTTAACCTCAATTTCATGGTCCCCATTAGTTCTTCTTCTAACTATTGGGTCTGAGACTGTGGCTGATGAGGTGGAGGGTGTGGAATTGCGGGGTTCCTGGAAAATGGATGAGGTGGTGAGTGGTAGTTGGTGTCTACGAGGTGGCGATATGCGAATTTTTAGGAAATCGATGGGGTAGATGGGGTTGTGGGGTGGTAGCCCCTTGGTCCCTTGGGGCTCGACTACCAGCTCTTATCTGATCGGTACTCCTATACTCAATTGTCGGGGTGGATCCTCCACTGTGAGATTGACCACTGGGTTAGATACTGCAAACTTGGCCCTTTTTTCTTTTGGTGCCACTGCTAGTTTCATAGTTTTATTCTTTCTGACCAGCGTTTTAGTTGCTGGGGGTGGTGAACTAAAAAAACATTAGGTATTGGCACAAATATGGAGGCCGTGCTGGTGGATGGATTGGAATGGGATGCTTGAAACTCTGAAAATGTCGGAAATGTAGTGGAATTGCTAGCTAGCACTTAAAATACTCTATTAAAACTTTGTACCTTGGTGTTCAGTTGTTCAATGATTGCGAATAGTTGCAGCTTTGACATCCTAGTCTCTGCCTCTTCTGAAGTTTCCCCCGGCAGTGGGTTTGGCAGCATCCCGTTGAAGTTGTATGTGTAGACTCCATTCCTGACCTCCATCACCACTACTGGCTATGAACAGACCTCTGTGTGAAAGGTTGCTTCGTCAATCTGGAACCTCAAAGGCCTCATCTTGAATGTTGATTCTGGTACACAGGCTAGCCTAAGAAAATTTTGGTTATGGGTGATCCTGAACCATATCTGCTCGCCATACCCATCTAACAGAATTCTTGGAATTCTTTGTTGACTCATCACGACATCAACCATTTGGCCGTACCAGACTCTGAACGCTTCTGCGTTCACTTCTTTTGTGCTAGGATCCTCAGACACTTTCCAAGGCACGAAATTCATTGCCAATGGTTGGCCTTCTACAATCTCAACCGGTATCTGAATGCTTGGGAAAGTCCATTTCCACATGGCTAGTGCCATGATCAAATATCCATAAATAAATCCGGTCGCCCTCTTGTAATTGTCCTCGCAAGCTTCGAACAATTCCTTCAGTAAGAAATAGCACCAATTCAGCCTCGTCCCCTAGACGCAATGCTCCGCAACCGAAATTGTGTCCAGCGTGCACTCCACTTTGGTATAGTGCCTCATTGTCTTGCTAGCAATTAAGTAGCAGGTGAACTTGACCTCTGGTTTGTTGATCAAGTCGATCTTTGCTCCTTTTCCCCCTCTCCTAGTGCCATACTTGACATAGTAGTCTATGTCCCCTGATTTCTTCGATCTCTTGGATACGGTTTGGAACGTCGTTGATACATCCCTCCCCTCCTGTGACAGTCTGGTTAATCTAGGGATTTCCTCTACATGAATTGGGATTTCCTTCCCCAGCCATAGTGAACCGTTTTGGATCCTGCTCAATAAAAACTTTGTGCACTGCATCGCAGTGTCTGTAGTCCCGAAAACTGGCAGATTTCTCAATTTCAGTATCGTCGACTGTTGGATGCCCCTGAACTCTGGCAAAACTCTTGCCGCTGGCTGTCCTACTGCTGTTGTATAATTCTCTATATACACTTTCCTTTTCAGTGCTAAAACTCAAAAGAGTCTATAAGGTCTATATCAATCAGAGTTTCACTGTCATATTTACCCACAAGGGACTCCATCTTTTGAATTCTGCTATCAAGTTCTTTCTCCACAACTGCTGGAATTACTTTGGTCATTCTGGCTCTTCGCTGGTATACTTGTAGAAAAACTCTTTCTCTTTTCTCTGGGATTCCCTTTCCTGTGTGCCTTCTCTGCTCTTCTTCTGGTTTGGCTTCTCCTGCTCTTTTGGATGTTTCTGATTCTAACTCGGATTTTTCCGGCATTCTCGTGCTTCTCTGCATGCGGGTTATGTAATTAACCAGCACGAGTGAGGTTGATGAGACCCCATAACTAATTATTCCCTCTGGCTTCCTCCACGGCTACAATCGTGCGATTAGTTACCGGCTGAGGTGGGTTTTGACATTGCTGACCGTGGTTTTGGGATTTGGGCAGATGCGATGGCTGGTGGTTATGTCTAATTATGGAAAATTTATTACAGTAAGGGTGATTCTAATTATGGAAATTATTTCCAAATCCTGGTAATCCTACGGACTGACCCAAGTAGTACACGTAATGATGATGGGCTGACATTTGACACGCTTTTCTATCTGACATGGATGACAAGTTGGGCTCTACCCTTCCCGGACCACAATTGGTTGCGTTGCGGTCTCTGCAACATAACTGTATTTATTTATACAGTGTCACTTTAAGTGTGAATCTTATCCAATATCATCTCGGGTGCGAGAGAGTTATTGATGCTACTCTACCCTACTGACCCCTCTCGGTTGTGAGAGTTATTGAAATTGAAATGAGTAACCTACTCTTGGTAGGGCTTCAGGTGTGCGATGTTCACCCATCCTTGTAAAACTTGGCCATTCAGTTGTGCTAACTGAACTTTTCCTAAATCTTTGATTTCCATCACGTGAAATGGCCCTAGCCAATGCATCTACATCTTTCCTCGGAATTTCTGGTATTTGTTGTCATAGAGTAGAACTTTCCCACTGACCTGAAAAGTATTGTGCTTGATTGGCCGGTCGTGCCAAGCTTTCTGTCTCTCCTTTTGTACCATATAGTGAAATTCGGCCAGAAATCATCCTTCTTCAAGTTCTTGCAACTCCTGCAATCGCTCCTTTAGCGATTCTTCTTCTTATAGTTGTAGCGACGTCGCGACTAGGAGGCTGGGCATGATGAATTCTACAGGGACTACTGCTTCTCTCCCATACACTAGCTGGAATGGTGTTTGGTTATTTATTCACTTTACTGTTGTTCGGTATGCCCACAATGTTGCTGGTATCCGATCATCCCAGTCGTCATGTTGTGCATTGCATATCTTCGTTAGGCCCTTCTCCAGTATCTTGTTGAACGCTTCCACCGTACCGTTGACTTGCGGATGATATGGGCTGCTTTTATGGTGCTGTATCATGGAGCTTTCCAGCAGGGATTTAATGGTGTCATTAATGAAGTGGATACCCTGGTCGCTGGTCAGGCTTTTTGGACACCCAAATCGACAAATTATATTTTCAAATATGAATCTTGCAGCAGTCTCTGTCATGCAATTTTTTACTGGCACTGCTTCTACCAATCTCGTTAGGTATTTTGTCATTGTTATTATGTACCTCACCTTTGAGTATCTTGCAGCTGGTGTAATTGGTCCCACAAAATCGACTTCCCACTTCTCGAATGGCTGCAGTACTTTTATCAAATGCAGCGGAAGCTCATCTCTTCGGGATGGTCGTCCTGTCTACTGACAAATGTCAAATTTCTTAACAAATGCTTTGTTGTCCATATGCACTGTTGGCCACCATAAACCTACTTGTAGTACTTTTCTTGCCTTCGGTTTAGCTCCCACATGTCCTCCCACAACACCATAGTGGCATTCCCATAGTACAGTTTCCCTTTCATGGTCTAGGACACATCTTCGAAGAACCTGGTCTAGTTCCATCTTGTATAAGTGTCCCGCTTTTAATTGATACTCTGCTGATCAAACTACCAGGTGTCTCTTCTGTATTGAAGTATATTCCTGCGGACACTTCCTTGTCGTGAGGTAGGCTTCTATCTCTTTCAAGTAGTCTGGGATGGCTTCTACTTTGAAAAGATCAACATCTTGTAACTGATCATCTAGAGATCCTCCATTTTCTCCATTCTCTAGTCGGGACAGGTGATCAGGTCCTACATTCAATCTTTCGGGCTTTACAATCACTTCAAAGGTGAACTCCTGAAAGAGTAGGATCCATTTGCATATTCTCCCTTCTAAGACTGGTTTGTTTACTAAATACTTTAACACTGAGTTTTCTATGAAAAATTTGAATTTACCTCCCAACAGGTAGTGGCGGAACTTTTGAAGAGAGTACACCATTGCCAATGCCTCCCTTTCTGTTGTGGTGTAGTTTCGTTCTGTTGTGGACAACTTGCGACTGGAAAAATATACCGGGTGGTCGACTGAAGTGTCTCCTGGTTGTGCCAAGACCTCTCTGAGCGCGATGCTGGAAGCATCGATGTGTACATGAAATTGTTTGTCCCAGTCTGGGTGGACTAATATTGGCACACTCGCTAGCTTTTATTTTAAAGTGTCCAGGGATGTTCTGCAACTGTCCGTCCACTGGAACTGTTCAGATTTCCTCAACATCTTTTCTAATGGGGTTGTTATCTTCGCGTAGTTGTGGATAAATCTCTGGTAGTAACCTGTGTGGCCCAGCAGTGATCTCAGTTTTTTTACTGTTTCTAGTGCCTCCATGTTGAATATCACTACTACTTTGGATGGGTCTACACAAATGCCTTGGGTACATATCATGTGCCCCAGTAGTGTTCCAAACGGCATTGCAAATATACACTTTTTCAGGTTCAACGAGATCTGCAGTTGGTGACATCTAAGAAAATCACCCTTAACAGCATCGCATGATCCTTTAGTATGCTATAGACTGTCCAGTCATCCATGTAGACCTCTAAGAACTTGTGGATGTATTCCCAGAAATCGGCTATCACGATGCGAGAGAATACTGGTGGTGCATTTTTCAATCTGAATGGCATCACATTGTATGCGAAAGAGCCCCATTCGATGTTAAATGTTGTCTTTTTCTTACTTTCCTCTGCTATCCTTACCTGATGGTATCCTGAGAACCCATCGGTGAATGAATATGCCTCATTCCCCGCGACATTTTCTAGGACTTCGTCACTAAATGGAGTGGGAAATGGTTCATGGATACAAGCATTGTTCAAGCTTCTGTAATCTACACAGACTCGTATCTCAGACTTTTATTTCTTGTTCTGTATAACTATAGGACTTACCCATTCTGCCTCCTCTACTCGGAATATCAATCTTGCTTTCAACATCTTGTTGATTTGTGCCTTAACCTTTTCCTTCACCCTTTACCCATTCTGCCTCCTCTACTGGGAATATCAATCCTGCTTTCAACATCTTGTTGATTTCTACCTTAACCTTTTCCTTCACCCTTGGATTCAAACGATATGGTCTATATTTCACCGGCCTTGCGTCAGGTTTCAATATTATCTGCATCTCCCCCATATCCCCTTTTATGTCTTTTAAATCCGCTACTAATGAAGGGAACACGTCCTCATATTCCTTCAGTAGATCAAGAATATTTCCTTAGTTTTTTGTTCATCCCAATAGTCTCCAATCGTCGCTAATTTAGGCTTGTCTTATGTTCCAATATTTAATTTCCTGGTTCTTAATGGTAGTACATGGATTCCTTCTGTCGTCGGTTCTTCTTTGATATCCCTCTCTCCCTCTGTTTATTCAAAATACAGGTGCCTAAGATCCTCCATACTGTCCTCATCCATCTCACTGTTTGTCTTTTGACATGCCACTTTTGTCGGACACCTTGGTACTGAAGTGACTGCTTGTCATTCTTTTGAATATCCGGGAAGAGCAGTACCTTCTTGATAGCCTGCAAATCTTGGGTAACCGGTTCTGTCTTTCCTTCAAACAAGAAACACTACGTGAATTTTTCTGCCACCTCTTGCCATTTGCTAGTCCCTCTTTTCTTCTCTTCGGTCAGGTACCAGGCCCGTGGAATCAAGTCTAGAGAGTGGATAAATCGATGTACCCACAATTCTTCTGGATATCCCTCGTTTCTCCATTTTTCCTCACATTTCTTTAGATTCTTTCTGGGGTCTGAGTCCCCCTGGTATTTCTCCTTACTACGGGGTCCTTCCTCTTCCTTAAATCTTGCTTTTAATGCTGCCGCAAATTTGTCCCATCGCGATAGCAAGTTGCGATGATTACTCCACCATCTTGCGGATGTGGACTGTAATGCCATGTCCATCAATGGTACCCTGTGGCCTTCTAGTACCTTATCTTCTATTTTTGCTATGAAAATGTTTACAACATTCATATTGGATAAGGTTTGGTATTCTCGTACCTTAGTCCCGATCCAATTGATTCTTCCAATGTTGGTGCATCTCCTTGTATTGGTTTCATACCCTCCTTGCTGCCAATCATCCCAGGATATTTCTGAGCTTTGGATGCTTCTCCAGCTTACAGAGCCTTCTGCTATTGGGTTAATGTAATCTTCTCTTCTTCCTGCAGTCATTTGATAGAGATGATCCAGAAGTTGAGCATCTTCTCTGTTATCCACAGTTTTTGTGTATATTGGCCTTGATATGGGTCGAGTGGTTGAGTGAATCTAACCTCTCCATCTTCAAAAATCATCCGTTCCTTCTTTAGATCTATTATTGCATAATTTTCAAAGGCCCAGTCAATTCCCAACAATGCAGGATAAGGATCTTTATCTCCCATGATGTCGATAACCTCAAAGTTTGTATATGTTTTTACCCCTGCAATATCAACTTCAACTTCCTCTAGTCTGCTGATGGGCACAATACAGTACTGGTTCGCCATTCGAAGTTGGATTGGTGAATATGTCAATCTTGGCCTTCCTAATGCTTCCCAAGTTTTCCTTGGCAAAATATTGACATTGGATCCCAAATCAAGCATGTTGCTGTAATCTGGAAACCCGTAACTTGTGTGTTCACTCGGAATTCTTTTCCTATCCTTATTTTATTTCTCTTTACTCTCTGTACATACTTCTGGTTTGCGTCCGATGATTCTCTTGCTCCTGAGCTCTTCTGCAACACCCCTTCCAGGGTCTGCTTTAGTTGTTCTAGCATTGGTGTGTTGTTAATAATTTTTAGGAATAGATGGAACCACTCTTGAATGATAGCATTTGAATCGGTTTGGATTTCGTTGTTTTCCTGTGGTTTTTGTAACTCAATACCTTTGTTTCCTCCCAGTTGGCCAAATTTCGCTACTGCCTCTTGGAAAAATTGCTTTGTCTTTCCGGTTTGAACAACAGTTCTGGGGATGCTGGCCTGATCAATCTTATCGGGTCCACTATACGTGCATCCTCCCCCATTTTCTTGCCCCCTCACGCTAATATTACCACTTTCTACATCGTCTGAGTTTCCATTATTTTGGGCTCTGCATTTACTAGATTTTTTCCTCTTTCTCTAGTTCTTTCCTCCCATATTTTAATTAGTTCAGGGCAATCTTCGGTTGCGTGCATGTTGACCCGGCACTAGGAACACTAGTGTCTTCTGGGAAGTGGAAATTCCCTAGCCAAGTGTCCTTCTTGGTCACAGTTGTAACATCTTACTGGGCCCCTACCCCCTGCTCGGCCTCCTCTCATGCCTCCTCCTCTTCCTCCGGGGGTTTCATTCACCCGGTATGAAGGCCGGTCCAATCGTTCCGCCAATGCATCCAGAGCTCTACACTACTCTGTGTTGCGTGTTTTTGAGGCACAGAACTCACAATATGTTTTGTTCGTAATGTTGGAATATCTTTGTAAGATCGCACACAAGCGAGGTTGATGGCCCATATTATTACATATTTCACAATACTCAGTGGTGGTTGGACTTTGTTTTGCATGGAACCCTGTGTATTGCTGTTGCAGTGGATATATTCCCTGGGTGTTTATTTGTGTGATTCCTCCTATTGGTGGAGCCCCATGTAGCCCTGCAGCCAATGCCCCCCCATTCTGACCCCGCAACCGAGGGCATTCGGTTACCACATGTCCTTCCACTAGACAATGTGTACACCATACATTCGGTCTTGCCGGCCGCATTGGTTGAATTTCCTTGAGTTTCTCCATCAAGATCACTATTTGATGCTGCAATCCCACTATAGAAGGATCATGTACTACTTCTCCTCCCTTAACTCTTGCGGGTAACCTGCCATAGCTTCTATCTTCATTGCTTGCTCCAGTGCGTCTTGCAATGTTTCAATCCTCTATTGAGTTAGTGGAGTTCTGGTCAAGGGTAACAATGCTTTGATGAACCAATCCCTCTGATGGTTTGGATCAATTGGATAGCTGAGTTTTCCAATTGCGTCATTGAATCTCTGCATCAAATCCCAAGCAGTCTCTCCTTCCCACTGCTTGATTTCCCACATTTCTGACAGACCCTACTGGTCTGTTTGAGGCAGTTTGAACTCCTTAATGAAGTCCCTCTTCACATCTGCTATTTCTGGATTCTGATGAATTTCAAACCACTTCATAAACCAGTGTAGAGCTCTCTCCCTAAGGGTAGTTTTAAATTCTATCAATTTCCCTACATCTGGTGTCTGTCGTGCCCTCCATATGGCCTCGCAGAGATACCAGTGTTGTTCGACATCGTCGTTACCCCTCCCAGAGAACTCTGGGTACCGGGTAAGAGACCCTGCCATGTTCACTTGAGTAGGCGTTACTAAAATGAAACCTTTGGTTCCTGGTTCTAAAATGGTACTACTATCAATACTACTGCTAGTGTGTATTGATGTTGGAGACCAAATACTATTCAAGTTTCCTAATTCACACAACTTAACAAAAATTTCACCTAGGGGTTGATAAAGCACTAGGGGAAGGTTGGGACTAGAGCTACTTGAACTTTGGGGAATGGGAATACCTTGAGATATGGACACCGACCTTTCTTGGAATAGTTGCTCCATTGCACTGTGCATCTCCGCATCGGACACCTCCTATGGGCGTGCGTCTGTACCTTTTCCGTCAGGCTTCTTTCCCTTCTCCATCTGGGCTAGGCTCATATACACCTGTCGAACTTCTTTAACGGCCCCTCCTATATCTTGGGGTCCCACCTTACTTTCTATTTCCTTCGTCACCTGAGGTGCCTCCTCCTTAACTTTCTGACTACTTTCCTGTCTTTTTAATTCCTTCATCACCCTTTCTCACCACTTCTCAACGATCTGCACCCTCCAATGTGCATGTTGCTCCCTTAGCCTATTAGAGGTCTCGACATCCATACCCCTACTCCCCCTTTTCATTATTCTTGTAGCATCTCTCCCTTAATCCCTTCCCCTGGCACAGGAGGTTTATGCTTCCATCTCTGCTTTTTGGAACCCCATTAGTCCTTCATCTACCATCAAGGCTTTAATCCACAATGAAATCTCCTTCAGCAGCTTCCTCCTTAACCCAAATCTTAATGTATCTTCTGCTCTCGAGAAATATTGGTAGCACTCCGCAGCAAACTCCACTATGTATCCGTCCAAGGTAGATTCCACCCAGAAATCTACAGCTCGATTCAAATCGGTGTTTAACCGATGAAGGGCCACCAGATCTCCACGCACCCACTTGCGATTGATTTTCCGTGACTTTTCTTTGGTTGTCTTGGTCTGAAGCCTCTGCAACCAGTTATAGAGTTCTTCCAGGAACTTTCCCCAAAATATTTCGTAGGTATCACTGGCAGAGTCAGAAAATAGAACCAGAATTTTGATCATTTTCTCCTTTTGTCGTCTCAGCTCGACTTGTTGAGTGATGAACTGATCTAGGTGGTTATCCCACCAGCTTCGTATTTCTCTTTCAAAGATCCAAGATACCATGATCTAGCTCCCAAATTAAATTTTGGGTCCCAACAACGAAACCATTTGTTGGCGAGAAAAAAAGTCTCGCAGATAAGACCCAGGTTCAGGTTAAGGGCCAAAAAGGTGTCCCGCTATAGTCTACTACCAAACCGGCATTTTCACCCTGCTCTAAGGAGCCGAGAGTCTCACCTGAGGCATGTCGTGACCTTAATAAGGTAGGGAATATATCGGTATCATTCTAACAACATTGGTATGGATGAATCAGAGCTATAACAAAGGTCTAAACGAATGCAATGTTCCATGAAAGATAACTCTCGGGAATGCATTTGGACTTATAATAAATAAAATTTAAAATTACTAGTAAAACCGTTCATTCCATGCCACAACATATATCCAGAATAGAAAAATCTGATTATATTATAAATCAACTATCAACGAAAAGCTATTACAAGGCTCTTCAGCATGAGCTCGAACAGAATAGAATACAATGTGGTTCTATTGGACAGAGAGAAACACATAGATACAGAAGGGTAGAGAATATAACAACACGAATAGAGCTATCCTGTGGCTCCTGTTCCCTCATCCCGTTTGAACCAACCCCTATTTCCGCTGGCCGGCTACCTATTGGTTCTGCTGCCAGCGCGACTGATAGTCCTTCCTTTCTTCTCGCTCGGTTGTCTTCTGTTTCTTTCTGTTAGTCGGGAGTTCTACTACTTGTTTCCTGCCACTCTCTTCTGCCATCTGTGCTTGCTCCAGCAATAGTCGTGCCACCTATCCTTTACTCCATCGCAACCTTGACATCTCTCTGCCTACCATGGTTGCCTCCCGCCATGTACTAGCCGCAACTCAAAAGCTGTTTAATTTCAAAACAAGGGCACCAACAATTTTCCAAATCTGTACACTAAAATTAAGTGCTCCAAAAGAATAAGTTGATGTTTATTGTTGGATTATTATTAAGAGCTAATAATAATCAACACTTCTATTTTTAGATCGACGATCTATAAATAGACATCCTCCAATATTCTAAAGATAGAATTTCATCTATTTTTCCAACTTGGCCAACCATCCACAAATAACATCCTACAACTTCTGAAATATGATCACCATGTCTAAAAATACACTTACACCTAAAAATAGCCTGCGGGCCCACTTAGTGAAGGTGATTGATATTCACTAAGCTCATCATATTGTTGAATCTCAACACTCCCTCTCAACAAGATAAGGATTGTCTTTCACCCTGATCCTGCCTCTATGGTATTTGAATTTTCTCTTGGTGAGTGCCTTCATCAAAATGTCTGCATCCTTATCTTCCATAGGAATGTACTGAGGCAACATGATCTTCCGCTGCACACGATCTCTGATATGATGATACCGGATATCAATATGTTTAGATCTATCATGAAACACAGGATTAATCAAGATTTTAATGCAACTCGGATTATCACAATGTATCAATATAGGATCTAAATGTGAACCAAACAAATTAACCAGGATCTTCCTCATCTAGATAGCCTCACATGCAGCTAACTTGTTGCCATGTATTCTGCTTCCGCTGAACTGAGTGCCATGGATATTTGTTTCCTGCTGTACCAAGAAACTACTGTAGATCCGATACTGAAAACCCCTCTTGATGTGCTCTTTCTGTCTGTTGGGCTACCTGCCCAATCTGCATCCGTGAAGCCATGCAACTTCACCTTATCCGTCTGTCTGTACCATAAGCCATACTCAGATGTGCTTCCAAAAGAGCTTAGTAGGCTTAACCATCACTTGTGAAAGTTGGCTCACCACATAGCATATGTCCGGTCTTGTATTAACTAAATACATGAGAAAACCCACCAATTGTCAATAAACAGTGGCATCCACTACCTTTGCTGATGTAGCATCCTCTTTCCTCCAATTTCCCAGAAGAGGAGTGTCGATAGGCTTGCAGCCTTACATGTGAAACTTCTCCAATATATCCCAAGCATACTTGCCTTGAGGAGACACAAACAGTTCACCTTCCCGCTGCCATATTTCCAATCCAAAGAAATAATGAAGGAGGCCCAAATCCTTCATCTCAAACTCCTTTACAAAATCTGCCTTGCATGAGTGTATCAACTGCTCATCACCCGTTAGTATTAAATCATCAACATAAAAAACAATGATTAAAATCTTACCCTCCACCACAATTTGATACAGTTTTGCATCCGCCTCACTCTTGGTGAAGCCAAGTCGAGTGAAATAGTTGTCGATCCGTGTGTACCAAGCACGCGGTGCTTGCTTCAACCCATACATCGCTATTTTTAGCCTGCACACATGTGACTCGTTGCTGAAGATCTCAAATCCTTCAGGCTGCTCAATGTATACCTCTTCCTCAATGATCCCATTAAGGAACACAGTCTTCACATCCATCTGATGCATGTGCCAACCCATCTGCACTGAGAGAGCAAGGATGGTCCTTATGAAAGAATACTGTGCAACAGGTGCAAAGGTTTCTACATAATCAATCCCCTCGATCTGTGAGAAGCCCCAGGCAACAAATCTTGCCTTATACTTCTCGACGCTCCCATCAACAACTTGCTTTACCTTGTAAATCCATCTTGATCCTACTATTGATTTACCCACTGGCCTTGGAACAATCTCCCAAGCACTATTTCTAACAATGGATTCATACTCCTCCACCATGGCATCGACCCATGTGGGCTCCTACACTACTTCTTCAAAATAAGATGGCTCTGTCACGATACACTTGCTCATAAGAGCCATGTATCCAGTAAATCGGTCAGGTGACTGTCTCTGTCTGCGCTGTGATGTAGGGACTCCTACATTCTGTGCCACATCAAGCTTCAGTCTCTCAGCTTTTTTGGTACACTTTCTTCCTTTTCTAATGTTTGGTTCTGCATGAGTGGACTCCTCCACTCCATGAATCTCCTCCTGTGGTTGATCCACATCTAGAGGCTCATCTTTGGGAACAATAAGTTCCTCCTCTGCATGCAAGTGTATCTCCCTCTCAAGCATAGCTTGTGCAGCACCCACGATCGTTTTGTTCTTCCTCTCCACAACCCCATTCTGCTGTGGGTTATGGGGCGCTATGAGTTCTCTTTGAATTCCTTGTTTTCTACATAATTCTTTGAATTTTCCCGAGATGTATTCACAGTCATTATCACTCCGTAGAACTTTCACTTGCTTCCCCTACTCCTTCTCCACCCGTGCTTTAAACTCACAGTACTTTGAGAATGTTTTGCTCTTCTTTTGCATGAATAAGATCCAACATCTACAAGAATAGTCATCAACAAATATAACATAATACCTGTGTTTTGTTGTTGAAGCAACCGAGAAAGGTCCACACACGTCTATGTGAATTCTCTCCAGGATCACCGAAGCACGGTTCTCCTTCTCATGAAAGGTGGTATTCACAAACTTACCCGTAGTACATCCCATGCACTGATATGACTGCGCAAGTGTACCCTTGGGAAGTCTAGTAGAAATCTGCTGCAAAATCTTCAAAGCGCCATGGTGAAGATGGCCCAATCTCTTGTGCCATAATTCACCCTCATCTCGGCTCACCACTTCTTCTACTTCGCACATCATTGCAGTGCATCCATCTACCTCCATCTTGTAAATATTCTTAACTCGAATCCCTATCCTCTCGGTTTGAACCATTGTTTGATGTCGCAGGAAAGCTTTTTCATCGCTAAAAACAACGTCATAACCTCCCTCTTCCAACATTGCAGCCGAGACCAAGTTCTTCTTTAGACCTGGAACATGCATAACATCTTTCAACAGAAATGGATTACCTAACTCCCTCTCAAAGGTAATGGTCCCAATGTCGGTCACACTGTATCGACCATCATCACCCATCTTTATATGCATTTGAAGGTCCTTCTCCTCCAAGTCACTAAACAACTCCTTGTCTCCCGTCATATGGAAAGACGTACCACTATCAAGATACCACACTGGTCCCATATAGCTTCAAACCAAGCATGCGATCAAAGAGAAATCAAGTTCAAATTGCGAGGCTAAGGCCTCACCAACTGCAGCTCCAGCATCCTTCTTGTTCTTCTTCTTATGTGGGCAGTTAGTGGCGAAATGCCCATGTTCGTGACAGTGAAAGCACTTCACCTTGGACAAATCCTGCTTCTTGCCTTTAGCTTCGAATTTTGAAGGAAATGTCTTCCCCTTCCCTTTCCTTTCTTTGGCAGCCAAAGCACAATTCTCTTCATCTTCATTCTTCAATGAAGAGCCATCCCTGGTACTTCGCCTTATCTCCTCCTGCACAAGATCCGACCAAATTCGCTCCCATCCTGGTAGTTTCTCCCGTCCATTGATAGAGTCTTTGTAGCTATTCCAACTCTTTGGAAGCCCAAGGAGAGCCAATCTCACCAAGTCTTCATCATCAACAGTAATCCCCACACTTCCCATTTCATCCCTACAGTGGACAAACTTCGTTATATATTTTGGAATACTATCGCCCTTCTCCATTTTTATTTTTCTAAGCTTATATTTCAGTGCCAACTTCCTCTGGTCGCTACTGCTTTGGAAAAAATCTGTCAAAGCCTTCCACATTGCAAATGGAGTGGCTTTCCTGTGAAGGTTGGACACAATATGGTCCTTCACACCTTCCAACTGAATTCTTCTTGTCTTTGCTACCTTCTTTTGCCATGCGTCAAGTAATGCAACATCGCTAGATCCCGGCTTAGGAACATCACTATCGATGAACTCCTTCAGTCCATTATCCTCCAGCACCGCCTCCATCCTATCCTTCCAGGCTATGTAATTCAAGATTCCATCAAGGGCTTACTCCAATCGCAACCCATTGAAAGACATTTCAATGTATACTCAACTGTCGCACCAAGAATTTTCTGCAACAAATTCAAATTGTCCACCAGCACAAACTCAACAATTCTTCACAATTGCAGTCTTCAAGAATTAACACTGCTCTGATACCATGTAGAAATTATATACAATATGCATGTATATATCCAGATTCTCCTGATCTAACAATATTTACCTTCTTGCTAAATACATAATCCTTCCACTGTTAATCTTTTGCGGAAATTAAAATCAATTGCAAACACATGAAGCAATAAAAAAAATTGCACATAACACAGTTGTTTAACGGGAAAACCTGAAGCTGAAAACCCCAACTATCATATATTATGTATCATGGAGATCATGTAACAATCTCATTCAAAGCTTAGTACATCAAGCTCTCAGTACAAACAATCATCACACACTAATCAGAAGAAAACTGCAAATCCATGCACCGATTTCTTGCCACTTGATAGCCTACCTCCACTGCGTAATCCCTGCTGAAGAAGACCCTTGAATGAATTCGAATCTACCTTGCTTGCATTGCACAATCCTCATTGGCAACTCCAATGTGTGTGTGGTGCAATCAATGCATCACTATAGTCACAACGGATAGTCCATCTTGCCCTTTCACCTATCTCTCCACTAGGTCTCCACTGGAACTTACATGCACTATAGTTAACTGTTGTATTGTTCAGTTGATTAATGAGTTATTATTTGTGAATTAATTAACTAATTAATTTACTCCACTCTCACAAGTGTATCATTCAGTTAGACTAGATATAACTAGCTCAACTGAGTTTAATGTAGAAATTTGCTGAATAATGAAGATTTATCCACTGAGATTATCTTGGTCACACACTAATTTGAATTCATGCATAACACATAACCTATTCTACAATTGATCATCAATTTGCGGAAATAGAAACAGTCGCGTACGCACATAAACACAATATGTAATGGGGAAAGCTTATAGCTGAAAACCCCCAACTATTTTTTATATTATAATAGAAGAGAACATGTAACAATCTCAGTACAATACTACTCACAAGTACTCAGGGATAATTTTAAGAACCCCCCTAAATTTATATATATAAAAAATAGGTGAATCCCCATGATACATAGGAAAAATGGAAGGCGATTTTATTAATAATATAATATGTATATATAATTTTTTGGCGAATCTCTCACGAGATTATATTATCCCGTAAAATCATGGCGAATCACCAGTACAAATGGTGAATCACTACTACAAAATGGTGAATCGTTGTCTAGTGGAGTTCGGAGTGTTGGTTCCAATGAAGATATGGTAGTTGAACTAGGAGTTGAAGGAAGCGAACCATCGAGACCAAGCATGGCACATGGTGACTCGTGAGGGAAGTAGTTCTCGTGCAGTTTGGAAAACGCGTTCTAGTTCTACTAAGTGTAATATTGTTGCTCATGCTACTACTAGCACTGATATTGAGGTTGGAGACGAGTTTGAGGAAGCATGGAAGGTAGCAGTGGTGGAGAATTACAAAGAGAACCCCATGATGGGCTCCATTTTTCCCTTTGGTATTTGGGCTTGCAAGATCTTATGTCCATTGAACCAACAATCAACTTGACTGAGTTGATTAGGTACGAGTCAACTTAGACTAATCTTAAAAACTATGCTTTGCATTATCCCATATTTATCACACTAATGCACACAACATTGAGCATTTTCACCCAACTCTCATGCATGCACACAAAATTTTCATTAACATCTATAACCCTCACCAAGTGAGAATTGATCAACAATTTGCACCAAAGTTTGTAATAGTGTTGAAAGTTCATAAGAAATTTAGATCCATGATACCTTAAATAAATTTTGAGATAACCTCCACAAATTTGACCACAATAGAGCAAACTTGTGATAAATTTTAAACCTACAAAAATTAGGATTCGTGTTCCTAGGAACAATCATAAGAAGTAGTTGACATATAGGTCGAGTTTTGAGCCTTGACACATTGATAATGCAATGGCGTAGGTCAAAACTCACACATTGAAAAGTCATCAATGAAGAGAAGACAATATCATTATGAATTACACATACTCCAAACTTCTTACCAAATTCTACTTAGTTGTCTGCAACTCAGCTATACATAATCTTATAGTAAATACAAAATCCACAAAACCTTCTTCACATAGCTAATAAATGGCCATTGGAAGAGCACCCCTTATATAATAGTAATAGTAGCAATCAATAGATTATTTCATATTGAACTTCATAGCCATAGCACTCCTATGTATTGTATGTTGTATTCAACTTGCATTATCAAATATAGATACAATCATAGTTTTGATTGATACATGTAAATCATACTTGTGCACCATGTTGAATGCAATGTCAGTCAAGGCGTAAAGTCGGTTTGACGTGTAATGATCTATGAATTTTGCATGCAAGTTATTATAACCAACAAAATTTTGGGCCCAGTTTGAATGAGCAGTGGAGGACACTCTCTGAGAGGGAAACTGGAATTTGTACGTGTTCTACAGTCCAATCTCAGTCAATGTTACAATATATCAAAAGATTTATAGTTCAAGGTTACAAAACCACAGTAAAAATATCCAGACAGAAAGAGGCAACGTTACAAAACCACAGTAGGCTTAGCCCAGCACCAATTACCCTGAACAACTCTAAACAAAACCATAAATTCATCTTTCTTTCAGCTCTGCTTCAAACTGGAACAATCTATTATGAAAAGAGAGACAAGAATGACGCAAGATCTTTAATAATTGTACTTCTTTTGGAGTCCGGGATTCCCTTGTCAGCGTCCAAAGACACGTTCAACTAACAAAAAAAAGACAAGGAAATTTTATAATCAAGTTTTTGAATATCATGTATGACTAGTAGACTTTAAAACTAGTTTTAAAAAATATGTATATAATACAACACAAAATTATACAGCACAACACATTGAATTTCTGGACAACAATATAAATAAACAACAGTACCAGCTGGGATCTTTGCTATTTAGATGAGGATAATTTACCAACATTGATTTACACCATCCAGAAGCTTGACACAAAAGATCTTAAGCATGACAAAAATTTAAAATAAAACTGTTTCTCAACATATGTGTAGACAAAGAACATCCATCTGGTAAACGCCAACACTTAGTAGTGTTTAATTATGGCCCACCCCACATTCTAAATAAATATAAGCGAGAAAACATGTGTGTTTAAATTCCTATTTCTCTTTCAAATAGTATTTTTCGTTTCTCCTTGCTAAGACCACGAAAGAGACCTATTTTTGATCCAGAAAACAGGTATGCTTATATAATTACTACTCTTTTAGCTAGTGTTTTGGATTTCAGCTCCACTGATACTCTCCTAACTCAGAGCCAGATAGGAGCCATTTTTGGTTATGGATAGCTGATAACCGTTTGTGGCAATGGATAGCTGATCAACTGCTATCAGTTGGCTTCTAACCTATTATCATTAGGTCATCTAACCTATTATCATTAGATGGACCCAAGTACACCATGTAAGACCAGTTTTACCCTAAGTAAAACTGCTTTCACTATGTTAAAACAGGAAACCCCAAAAAGGAAATATTAAACAAACCCATATTTGTTTGATTTTCCTCATGGAGTAATTAATTAAACCATAATTTAACTATTATTCCCAGTCATGTTTAACCCAAAATCAAAGAAATTAATTAGATAAACCTTTATTTATCTTATTATTTTCTAGGAATAATCATTTAAACCTTATTTAGATGATATTCCTTGTTAAATATGACCAAATCACCCACAAATAATTAAACAAATCACTATTTATTTAATTATCTTTCAACCACTTCCTTAAATAATTAAATAAATCATTATTTATTTGATTATCTTCTAACCGCTTCCTTAAAAAGATAAATAAATCATTTATTTATTTATTTTTGACAAATTAAGGGATTTGACCCAAGTCAAATACCTTTTCCCTCCAACAAATATAATAAAATATTCCATACAAAGTGGATCTAGATCTGGTTAACCCATGCACCAAGATCTAGAATGACCCAATATTTTGTTATAAATAGGAGGGTTTTTCCTACCATTCTTCACCTTTTGTTGCCTATTAGATCACTCTGGATCTCTACACTTGGTCACATATCTCCATCATTTGCTCCCATTGAGCTCTACTCTTTGCATTGGGTTTTATACATCAACTAGAGAGAGAAATCTTAGATCTGAAGTGCTGAGGACTTCCAAGAACCCATCCCACTGAGGGGAATTGGATACTCCTTCTGGTTTTCCTCACAGGTGCCCCATTAATACAAAAATTCTTTCAAAAATTGTTCTTGTCTTGTCTATTGGTATATGGAGCAAACCCTTGTTTTTACTGCTTAATGTCTTTCCATGCATAGATCTGGTTTTCTGCAGCTCTTTTCTTGTTCAACTAACCGCAGATATGAAGATATTGGCAGCCACTTTTGTTGTTAGGGCTATTAGTTATGCGTAGCTAAAGTGGTCCTTTTTCGTACACTTCGACAAAGGATTCATACTAACAAATGGTGACTCCACACGGGTTTTAAATTACGACTGCTGTCGTTTTTCATATTCCTGCATATCCAGCTACTTCAGACCCTAGGGTTTCTTTTCAGCTGTTTATTTTTCCTATTTTTATGTTGTTTTTCTCACATAAAACCCTAAAACATTAAAATTTCTAACTTCCGTGTGTTTCTGGCCCTATTGCACAGGTAAGAAACACTAGCCGCAACTGAGACGGCAACTTTTCTGAAAATCTGCCGCCGAGACAACCGGAACAGGGGGTCACACTTTCTGGCCCTAAACCTGCGACCTGGACCTCCAGGTCACACTTTTCAGCCTGTTTCCTGCGACCTGCACTGAAATCAGGTCAGAAACTGCGGCCTGCCATTTTTTCAGCAATTTTTCTGCAATTTTTCTAGGTTTTGCTGCAGCTTCTGCCAGGGTCCTCCAGCCTCTCTCTCAGCCTATTTTGACCAATTTCTGATCTATTTTTACTCATCTAAGTGGGAACCTAGCCCCTTGGGGCTTTAGTACCCTCCACCTTTTGTGGAAGAGTTTTAAGTTGTTTCAACCATCTGTTTTTCAGAGCTTCAGCCTCCTTTTTTCTAGATCTGTTACCTCCCTTTCAAATCCTTTGAAATCATCCTTTCTTCCTTTCAAATCACCTCCTGTCATTTTGTTTGGACCTACTTTATGGGCCTCCCCCTTTCCCCCTCCATTTTTTGCTGATTTCTTTCCTTTTTCCAGCCACCTTGCCTCTGTCTCTTGGCTGTGATCTGCACCACTTTTCAGCAGCTTTATCCTCTAGATCCCTGTCCCTTTCGACCCTAGATCTGTTGACCTCTTTTTATGTGTGTTTTGACTAGATTTTTGCCCTCTTTTAGAGTAGTTTTGAGAGACCCGCCTTTTTGGGGTTAGATTGATGCATAGTTAGCTGTTAAATGTTCTGTCCTTTCAGCAATCTATATTGTTCTACGCATATTTCTTTTCAGTTACGCAGCACACTTTTTCTTGCTCTCAAAACGAAAAGGGTTTAAAAATTAAAATTAACGCACACCACACACTGACCCTAAGTGAAGAAGCGCCTGGTTAACACCGCCTGGAAAAGACTCTAAAATCAATTGTCACTGCACCTTATCTGCCCTTGACATTACTTGATTCTGTCCCTTTCTGCCCGTGTCGGTTTCCTTCTTCCTGTCATCATTGCGCCCCCAAGGTGCCTTTCCCGGAGACTTCTTGGCCTTCACCCTCAGTTTCCGGTTGATCGACCTGCTCCGCACCGCCGTCGTCGAGCCAGTCCACCTTCGAGTCCACACTCCGACTCCTCTCCTGATTCATCAGGTCCTCCTTCTCCTCCTAGTTCTCCCCCTGCCACCTTCACTATGTCTGGTCCAGGGCCTAACGCTAGCAGTTCTCTCGGCCCCAATGCCGGCCCTACTACTAGCGGAACCGCCACAGGAACTACCCCGGCCACCCCTGTGCTGCCGTACATTGCAGGCCTCAGCCTCCCCGATTTCCATCAGTTGATCAATGACCCCATTCACCACAATGCTAATTAGCCTGCTATGCCAACCAAGCTCCCCTCCGACATCCCTAAGTTTGAGGGCCTTAATGGCGAAGATCCAACCAATCATGTCCGATCTTTCCACATGTGGTGTTCCTCCAATTCCATTACCGATGACTCCATCCGTCTTCGTTTTTTCCAACGCACGCTCACCGGCGAAGCTTCTAAATGGTATGTCGAACAAGCCACCTCTACCCATACCACCTTTGAGACTCTTGCCCAAGCCTTTTTTTCGTACTTCCAGCTCCCTCTCCGATACGATACTGGCACAGAGCTCTTGACTTCCTTCAAGCAATCCTCTTCAACATGCCTTTCCGCCCATGTTCAGGAATGGCGACGAAGACGAAGCTTATGTCGAGCCCCTCCCTTTGAAGATCGGGTTTATATGGATTGGTTCCTTCGCACCCTTCCCGCTCCCATCGGCAAAGATGTCGCCTCTCACTTTCCTCAAACTAAAGAAGCCGCCCTCCAAATAGCCTTGAAAGATGACCTGATCTACGCTCAATCTGGTTATGTTTATACCGTTCTTCCTGACCTCCCCAGGCCCAGTGGCGCTAACACCCCGGGGGCATCTCATTCCGCCGACGGTATCGTTGGAGCCCTTTCCCATCCATACGCTCAACCTCCTATGGGCTATGGTTCCCCTCAGGGAGGGGCCAGCTCCTCCAGCACTCTCCCCCCTCCCGGTAGCATGTATCCAGGATACGGCATGCCTCCTCCTTTTGCCCAACCTCCTGCTTACCTCAATGTTGCCCAACCTACCCATTACCCTTATCCACAGCCTAGTGTGCCAGCTCCTCCAGCATATGCGCTTCCTCCTCCTTTGCCTCCTCAACCCCAGCACCAGCACCTACATCCCCCTCCAGGGCAATTATTTGCACAGCAGGGCGCGACCAATCCCCCATCTTCTCAAAGAAGGCGGAGAGGAAATCCAAACCCATCTGCCCCTGGTACCCGTGGACCTAATCCTGGTGTGGACCCTAACACTGCCAACCAGCAACAGGGCACTCAGCCCAAGCCGGACAGGCCGCTTCGCACAAGTAAGCCTTATTCGTGTTGCGGTGTTTATGGTCATTACACCCACGATTGTCCCCTATTACCCCAGATACGGAAGATGTGGGAGTCTCAAGCCACATTGCGCGGACATCACGCCTCCCCTCATGCTCCTCCTAATGTGGCCACTACCCAGCCAGCTGTGTTTACTGATCCTTTCCCTCAGCAAGGATTCGTGGCTACCCAACCGCCCGACAGCCAGGTAGCCGCCCCCCCTTCCCTTTCTGGTTCCTCTGATTACCAGATCCTTATGATGCACTCCGATCCTAACCCGTCCGTTGATCTTCACCTTCAAACTCGGTCTCGCCAGTACTCCAAGCCTCCTGCTCAGTCTGCTCCTGAGCCTCCTTCTTCAGGTTCTCCAGAGCCTCTTTCGTCACCCAGTGGCCCCTTACATATCCCTCAACCAAAAATTGAGGTTCATACCAAGATACCTAATGGGCCACTACGTCGAAACGCTGCTCCCAGTCTAGTTGCCCATTCGTATAGCATAGTAGATGATTTGGCGCAATCTCCTGCCGCCATTTCCACACTGGAACTCCTCTAGTCGTGCCCTTTCCAAAAGAAGGCTCTACTATCTGCCGTGGGCGCTGTAGATCCTGCTGACGACCAAATGATTGTTTTCGATGTCACTCAATTGGACCATCCTCCTCTCCCTCCTTCCGTCGCCTTCCAAATCCCAGTCAAAATCTGGAACCCCAACGTGTCCCGGTGTATCATTGATGAGGGGGCATCCACCTGCGTGATGTCCGCTTCGGTTTGGAAGCAACTTGGATCCCCTGAACTGGCCCCTTCCACGATCACCCTTCGAGCGTGGGACGGTCATGCCTCCTAGCCCATTGGCCTGTTTCGTAATTGTCCTATCACCCTCGCCGGTAAGACTGTTTGCGTTGATGTCGAAGTCATCGACGCCCCACTAGATTACAACATTCTATTGGGGCGAAGCTACACCTATGCTATGTCTGCTGTCCCATCCGCGGTCTTTCGCAAGATGTCTTTCCCCCATAATGGAAAGATAGTCACCATTGACCAGTTGACATATCACGAGCCACAATCTCAGACCTCACCTGAGACGACCATCTCTTCTGTAGCCAACAAGAAAACCGTCGATTCCTTGACCAGTGTCTGCCCCGGCATCTACAAGGATTCCTCCCTGCTCGGAACTTTCCCTAACCCTCCTCCTGCTCCTATCACTGATCCCAGCTTATCAAATATTTGCATGATGAAATCGTCTCAGGCTGCTCTTAAGCGACCGGCCTCGGCTAGTCAGCAACCTCCCCCTTGCCCTCCACACCCCGCTCCTATCCATTCCTCTCAGCCAGCCGGACCTCCTCCTTCTGGCCCTCCCCCTACAGCTAGTATCCCCGAACCCCTTTATCCTCCTGGAACGGTTCCCCCTGGCCTTAACCACCTCGGTGTCGTCCCTCCTGGACATTACCCTGCTGGGCAGATACCTTTCCTGGCTCCCCCTCCCGGAGTATTTTCTATTCCCGTCATGGCCACCCTCTCTCTCCCTAACCTGTCCATCGACCTACCCGTCTGGTACATTGACCCACCAGCCGCTACCCCTCCCGGTCACCCCAAACCTTACCTTGCTTTGACACCGGTTCAACCGGTCCCCCTCACCTCCTCCAGGCCCCCAGCACCTCCACAAGACCCTACCCATGTGGTGCCAGCCCCCGGAAAGAAAGGCAAAGCTCGTAAGGGGGCAACCCATCAAGACCAGGCCACCCCGACAACTCTTACCCCTCCGCGACCACCAAAGCCCTCCATCCAATGCGCGTTGTGTGATATTGTCGGTCACGCCACTCACATGTGTCCTGAATTGCCGCACCTCAAGCTTCTGGTCAACGAGACGTTCCCCGACTCTGACATCCCGAAGTCTACGTCACTATCCCCGACTCTATCCCGAAACTCAAAAACTTGCGCACAAACCACCCTTGTGCCTTGTGCGATTTTCACGGCCATTACACCCACCTCTGTCCCCGCCTTGACGAGTATCGTTCCTCCTTGGACATGTACCGCCAATTCAAGGCCACTTCGATAGGACCAAAGGACCCTCCTACTCCCATTCACATTCCTCCTCCCGCCATCGAGCCAATGGAACCGTCAACCACCATTTTGTACCTGTCATCATCCTTGCGAGGTAGTTCACCTGCCCTTCAACCCGCCGATCCTCTCAACTCCTCAGCCGACCTTGGATCTGTTGATATCGCACATCTGAGCCTGTCTCCTCCTGGTGACCCGTCACACATCACTACTTCCTCGGGTGACCCCTCTTCCTCCAGTCTTCCCATCTTCCAATCCGATGAAGACATTATGGAAGCCATGACCAACCCGGATTTTCCCTGGGATGATATGCACCATCGCGCATACTTCCTCCCACAGCAGTCCCATGACCAATTTGCTGTGGAAACCAAAGACTTCATCCCCAATGCTGTCGATTGGTTCAAAAACCCCATCCCTGCCCTTGATGCTTTCGAAGAAGGAAACATGGCCAACATCTCTCCTACCATCAAAATTGACATTTCAGTCACCCCCGGTATCCAGGAATATATCACCTTAGGTGCTCAATGCACCCCGGAAGAAATCGAAGCTTACACCAAGCTTTTCAAAGAATTCCACGATATTTTTGCCTGGTCCTATTCTGAAATGCCCGGACTCGATCCCGCCATTGTCGAACACCACATCGATACATGGCCGGATGCCAAACCAGTCCGTCAAAAGTTGAGACCCATTCATCCTTCCAGACGTGACGCTATCAAAGCCAAAATCGACAAGCTTAAGCAGGCTGGTTTCATTTACCCCATTGAATACACCACTTGGGTGTCCAACCCAGTTCCCGTTCTTAAGAAACAAGGCACCATCCGTGTCTGCATGGACTTTCGCGACTTGAACCAAGCTTGTCCCAAAGACAACTTCCCCACACCGTTCATTGACCAAATCATTGACGAGTGTGCGGGGCATGAGGTTCTATCCTTTATGGATGGTTTCTCTGGATACAACCAAATTGCTATCCGTCCTGCCGATCAACTCAAAACCACGTTCATTAGTCCGTGGGGAACTTTTGCTTACCGGGTCATGCCTTTCGGCCTCAAAAACGCCGGCGCCACTTTTCAACGGGCCATGTCTTATTGTTTCCATGACTTAGCTCACATTATCCTTGCTTATTTGGACGACCTCACCGCGCGTTCTAAGCATCGGGCGCAGCACCTCCACGATCTGCGTACCATTTTCCTCCGATGTCGCAAGTATAATATCCACCTTAACCCGTTGAAATGCGTCTTTTGCGTTCCTACTGGCCGTCTCTTAGGCTTCATCGTGTCTAAGGATGGTATCACTCTTGACCCTTTGAAATTTCAAGCCATTCTTGAACTTCCCATTCCATGTACCCTCCGCCAGCTCCAAAGTCTCCAAGGAAAAGCTAATTTTCTTCGACGGTTCGTTCCTGACTACGCCACCACTGCCCATGGGTTCCTTAGACTCCTCCGATCTTCTATCCCTTTCGTTTGGGATTCCCATGCTCACGAGTCTTTCGATGTCCTCAAGCAGGCTCTCACATCCGCTCCCTTGATCCGCCCTCCCGACTTTGATCGGGACTTCATCCTGTATATCTTCGCTTCCACCTATTCGGTCGCTGGAGTCCTCATCCAGGAAGATGACAATGGTATCGAGCATGTGATCTATTACGTCAGTAAGAACCTTGTAGGACACCCTGTTTCCTACTCACTCGAAGAAAAATTAGCGCTAGCTGTAGTGTTCTCAGTCCAAAAACTTCGTCATTATATCCTCATGCGCTCCACCAAGGTTGTGACTAATTCCAACCCCTTGGCTTTCCTATTGAGTCATCGTATCCTCACTGGGAAATACGCCCGTTGGGTCGTTATTCTCCAAGAATTCGACCTCGAATTCGTCACACCAAAGAGTAAGAAAGGCTTAGCCCTCGCTGAGCTCATTTTTGAATTACCTACCGGAGCGCCAGATACCCCAGTTAATGATGACTTTCCTAATGAACACTTATTTGCCATTACTGTCGACGACCCATGGTATGGCGACATTCTTACTTACTTGCGAACCCAAAATTTCGCCCTTCACCTTGATCGTGAGGCTCGCCGACGCATCTGACACCAAGCCCCCCGAAACCTCCTTATCGGTGACGACCTCTATCGTCGTGGGGTTGACACCGTCCTTCGTCGTTGCCTCACACACGCTGAAGCTGAACAGGTCCTTAAAGCCTGCCATAGCGGCGCTTGCGGTGGCCACCTCTCCAGTCTCGCTACTGCCCAGAAAGTCATGCGCGCTGGGTATTTTTGGCCTTCTCTCTTTAGTGATTTCATTGAGGCAGTCAAACACTGTCCCAGTTGCCAACATTTCGCCCCTAAGGCGCGAGCTCCACCAGCTCCCCTCCATCTGGTCGTCTCAACCGGCCCCTTCTGTAAATGGCCCATCGACTTTATGGAGTGTCGCCTGCCATCCGTTGGTAACCATAAGTATATCATCGTGGCGGTCGACTATTTCACCAAATGGGCCGAGGCAATGCCAACGTTCAACAACACGGCAGCTACCGCGGCCCTCTTTTTCTTTAACCATGTTATAGCTCAATTCGGGGTTCCCAAGCAACTGGTCTCTGATCATGGCAAACATTTTGAAGATGAGATATGGCGTGAGCTATCCTCACTGTTGGGTTTTGAGCACCAATATTCCTCCTCCTATTACCCCCAAGGTAATGGCCAAGTTTAAGCAGTCAACAAAATCCTCAAAACTATGCTTCAACGAATGGTGAATAAGCACAAAACCAACTGGCATCTCATGCTCTCCCCTGCCTTGTGGGCCTATCGAACTTCTGTTAAAACTGCCACCGGGTTTACTCCTTTCCACCTGGTTTTTGGAGAGGAGGCAGTCTTACCGATCGAGTGTGAAATTCCTTCTCTACATCTAGCCGTTGAACTTCTCCCCGACACCCAACCGCTAGAACAACGACTTATCATGCTTGAGCGCGCTTCCGAAGACCATCGTGTTGCCTTGCAAACCATGGAAGCGGCCAAAAAGCGCACCAAAGCTCAGTATGACCGAAAAGTCCAGCCTCGCACTTTTCACGAAGGCGACCTTGTTCTAGTATATGACCAGGCCCATGATGTCCTTGGTCATGGGAGGTTTGACTCATTATGGCTAGGTCCTTACATCATTATTAAGGACCTCGGTAAGGGGGCATACCTCTTAGAGGATTTCGAAGGCCACCCCCTTCCTAACCCTCGCAATGCACTCTATCTTAAGAAATATTACCCTTAGCATTTCTCTTCTGGAATGCATGTTTTATTTTAGATAGCCAGCATCTGTCTTTTCATTTTTATGATTTGCTACTTCAACCAGACACATTTTGTCCAAGAAGGGTCACTTCACCCCTCCTAAAAATCGAATTTCCTCACTTACGACACTTGTACTTGGGGCACCATCTTGCCCCCTTACTTGTCGTTGTTCGTGTCGATTTTCGTCATGAGTTCCCATCATGTACTCATGTTTCCACGGTCCCCCATTAGGGCCTTTACTGTGTGATAGCACCATCGAGTCGCCCTTGTTTAGAGCATCCAAGTTGAGTCATCATTCCCTCCATGGAGTCTATACTGACTCCCTTTGTACCCCACTATAGCCCTCCATCCATCATTGATTGGTCTCTCTCTTGTGTTGCACATTATGACCTTCAGTTCCACTGTCCCCCATCCCTGATGATGTTGTGTCAGTCGCTGCCATGTCATTCATGCCCTTTATGCTCTAGCAAGGGAAGTCATCCATTAGCTACTCAGTCCTTTCCACTTCACTATCATCATTAGTGTCAGTCTGTCCGTTGCTCTACTCTTTTCTCTCGTGCCTTAGTTGAGGGTCTCTCATTGCCTCAACTATGGCGGACCTCCTTCTGTCGACATCAGCTCATTTATTCCAGAAGCCAGGTCTAGAGGGCGGTGTACCTTGGTTCCAGCTTCCACTCTTGTTCAGTGCCTCGGATCAGGCAAAGGGATATCTCCTTTCCCGTTGGCTTGATTGTTTCTCCAGCTCCTTCATCATGATCGAGATTCGTATACTTGATGGTCCAATGATCCAGCAGCAGCTCTTGATGATTCCCGGGTGTGTGTGAGATGTTTCAACCCTCATGAGGGGGTGGCCCTACAGGTAGCCCCCCACATGCCCTAGATGTATTCTTCTTGCACTTCCCTTCATGCAAACGTATATTTGATGATGTCGGCCTTAGCCGCTTGCAGCGCCTCTTTGATTTGCATGTATCAGTCAGATTTTGTGAGCCCTTCCCCGCTTATAGGGGGCATTTGGGTTGTATTTGTATCTCATGTACTTAGATATTATTGTATAAGTCCTGGCTGTTATCCCAGGAACAGCATGTATGTGGGATCCCTCATTGTATTTTTATCTGGCTCATGTTTATGCCGGCTGTACTTTATGGTTCGGTCCCTTGTTTACTGGACACACTATTCTTTTGTACTTTGTCTCGGCGGGCATAGGTATGCCTCCCCCGCCACCTTTAGCACAGGTACCCTCTTATAAAAAGAGACTTGTTGCACCTGCGAGTCTCATCTCCTCAGAGTCTAGTCCTTCAGCACACTATCTACCTCACATTTCTCTCTCCGACACCCCTTTTGTTGTCTAGTGATTGTGTTCTTACAACGTACTTCGGTCATACGATTTGCTCCTGACACTCGCACGCTGGGGGGCAATCTGTTACACCATTTTTTGGTCATCTAACCTATTATCATTAGATGGACCCAAGTACACCATGTAAGACCAGTTTTACCCTAAGTAAAACTGCTTTCACTATGTTAAAATAGGAAACCCCAAAAAGAAATATTAAACAAACCCATATTTGTTTGATTTTCCTCATGGAATAATTAATTAAACCATAATTTAATTATTATTCCCAGTCATGTTTAACCCAAATCAAAGAAATTAATTAGATAAACCTTTATTTATCTTATTATTTTCTAGGAATAATTATTTAAACCTTATTTAGATAATATTCCTTGTTAAATATGACCAAATCACCCACAAATAATTAAATAAATCACTATTTATTTAATTATCTTTCAACTACTTCCTTAAATAATTAAATAAATCATTATTTATTTGATTATCTTCTAACCGCTTCCTTAAAAAGATAAATAAATCATTTATTTATTTATTTTTGACAAATTAAGGGATTTGACCCAAGTCAAATACCTTTTCCTCCAACAAATATAATAAAATATTCCATAAAAAGTGGATCTAGATCTAGTTAACCCATGCACCAAGATCTAGAATGACCCAATATTTTGTTATAAATAGGAGGGTTTTCCCTACCATTCTTCACCTTTTGTTTCCTATTAGATAACTCTGGATCTATACACTTGGTCACCATTTTCTGCCATTTTTCTCCCTTTGAGCTCTACTCTTTGCATTGGGTTTTCTACATCAACTAGAGAGAAGAATCTTAGATCTGAAGTGCTGAGGACTTCCAAGAACCCATCCCATTGAGGGGAATTGGATACTCCTTCTGGTTTTCCTCACAGGTGCCCCATTTAATACAAAAATTCTTTCAAAAATTGTTCTTGTCTTGTCTATTGGTATATGGAGCAAACCCTTATTTTTACTGCTTAATGTCTTTCCATACATAGATCTGGTGTTTTGCAGCTATTTTCTTGTCTAACTAATCGCAGATATGAAGATATTGGCAGCCACTTTTGTTGTTAGGGCTATTAGTTATGCGTAGCTAAAGTGGTCCTTTTTCGTACACTTTGACAAAGGATTCATACTAACATGGATCTCTGAATGAAAGAATGCATGGCTTTCTGATCCCTGAGCTGGACTGTGGATTGTGGTAAAGCCACTCGCCTAGTGACCCCCAAATGAGATTGTGGGTTGCGGTAAAGCCAGATATTTTGTGCCTCTATGGGGATAGGAATCCTCAACCGGTGAATGGAGAGATATACGGTAAATACTAGACATGGTTTCCATTGATCAGAACTAAGAATCATTTCCAGTGAATGAAGGGCTATGCAATAATTCTTGGAAGGTGGTGTCTCGGTTATGGCCTAGTGATCCCTAGATCGGACTATGGATTTCGGTAAAGTGGTAGGTGTATAAATATGACAGCATACATGCCTTTTTATGTCCTAGTGATCTGGTGAGGATTGTGATAAAGTCGGTGTTTTATTGATGAGAGTGAGGTGCTTTAGCTTCGGGAAGCCTTGGTTTTTTCTTTCGGTTTGAGTTTCACATTCATGCTTGGAAAATAACACAGGGATAATTGGATGAAGAGATATTTGGCTCAACCAATCTATGGTGAGGTGTAACATGGTAATCCCATACCAGGTTGGCTATTGCATTGATGAATAAGAGTTCCTTTTCTTGGTATTTCATGCATAAATGTATTGTATTTTATGTAACACTTATGTTTGTTGTATCCTCAGTATTTCTATTGTTTATATGTTTGTTATGAATCTGTTTTATGACAGTGAAAATGCACAGTTCTCATATGGACACTAAGCATTCTATATATTCAGACTTTTCGTTTTTCCAATGATTTATTTTCTCATGTTAGACTAAATATAAAAAAAGATATAATTTATTTTTCAGAAGTAGAGATTTTAACTTCTCATCCATATATATTGATTTTCAATTATATATCGTTTTTAAAATTACTATTCAAAAAATAATATTAAAAATATTATTTTCTTATTAATCTTTAAAAATAATATTGAAAATATTTATTGGTTTTCAACCCTATTATATATATATATGGAAGAAAGAATATATCCATAAATTAAAAGTTATATTTATAAATAATTAAAATAATATATTAATTCATAAATATAGTAGAATGAAATTAAAAATTCTTTTTTATTGTAAATTATTATCTCATATATTTAATAGTGTTTATAATATATATTTTTTTAAATAGGATCACATGAATTATTGTTAAAAAAAAATTGATAATAATATTTTTAACTTTTGAATATTATCAAAAAGCATGCATGTAATGAAAAACATTATGTTACATATAAAGATAAAATATTATTTACAAGTCAAAAATGACAACGGAATTAAAAACCGGCTTGATATTACTCAATATAAATTTAAGGTAGAATTTTTTAAATAAAAAATTTCTATTTAATTATAAATAATTCAAGAAATAAAAAAGAAACATTGGGAAATTGTTCTATTGTTGTTATTGGCCTCAAGAAACTGGACTAGTAGCACAACATGAACTTTCTAACCACTAGATATCCATGTTTTTATATAATATTATTTACAATATCCCATAATGGCTTAAATGGCCCTATGGGCATATAACAACTAGCTTGTAGCCTAGAAAAATCTATGGAAAGTATTCTATGACAATAGCCTATGGGGAACAAAAAAAAAAAAAAAAAAAACTATATATTATCCATAAAAATAAGTATAACAAAATATATTACAATAAACATTGTGATTCGAGAGCATAAGTCCAAGCTCGTGATGAATAAATGGAGGAGGATTAACAATGTGGTGGACTAGCCACATGTTGAGATGGAAAATTGATTTTCTCACCTTTGATGAGATTTTAAATAATTAATGTAATATAAAATTCGAATATTTTAAAGAGTTTAGGAATGCAAGGCTCATTTCCGTTTTTTTTTTACTTCCCTCAATTATAGAGGAAGGGAAGTGAATCACTATGCATAAAAGGAGGCATCGATTGGAGAGGAGGAGAACTTCTGCTCATACCTATGAGCCTGTATGTTTGGAATAAATGAAGTGGAAGTCGTGTAGAAACATATTTATTTTAAATATGTGCTCTCTTATCTCTTGTCTGAATTATGTGTACATTTGGTTACATTCTAGAATTCGTGCGATCAAAGCTTGTAGCATTATGTGCTTGTAAAAATTGATTTTTTGGGATACGGTGTTATGTGTGCTTGTTAATGTGACCTATGAACGATATTTTGTAGAGACTATGTTCTTTTTGCAGGTGGAATTGGTTTTTCTTTCCCAACTCAAATTCAGACTTTCTAATTGAGTAAAGGGAATGTCGAATGAAGATAGGTGGGAGGAGATCGTTATTTGAGCATGGGAAATGTGTTAAGAAAAGGTAGAGAAAAAGTAAAATTTCCTTCCGAAAAAGTTGAAAATAGAGTTTCTGGAAGTGCTATAAAAATATTTCGTAGAACCTATAGGTTCTTGAAAGGGCGCTACAAAAATATTTCATAGCTCATACAACCAGCGTTCTTTAGGCTGCATTTGATATAGTTTCCCATTTCAGTATTCCTGGTGCCATCAATTTTTTGTATCATAGCGAGTTTGAGGTAAATCCACATTTGTGGTAGAAATGCACTTGACATTGGTGGTGTTGTCTATCAGAAAGGTAGATGGAATCAAAAGCAAGAAGAGGATGAGGTCGTGGAGGGAGACTCATATCTAATGCAAAAATCGAAGAAGATATACAAAGGTTTAAAACTCATTTATAGGCCATGGAGACCATCAAGCAACGATACCCTGAGGCTATAGATGAAATCATGTTAGAGGAAGAAGCTATAGTAGAAAGAGCGGAACCTATGGATGAATCTCTGGAAGTTAAAATGTTTAGGTCAGTTTTAAACTCAAGTTCGATACCAAAACCCGAGTTTTCCACCTGTGATGGAAATATGGTAGTAGAGAATTTGATGGATTGGATTAGTGAACTATATAAGTATTTTGAGTATGTGAATATTGAACAATATAAGTGGGTAAAATTTTTGTAAGTAGGTTGAAAGGCCATGCTTCCTTGTGGAGAGACAATGTGCAAGATGAAAGAAGAAAATAGGGAAAACCATTGATAAAAAGTTGGGAAAGGATGATAACAAAGATGAAGGGGAATTTTCTTTTAAAAGACTATAAATTATCCCTCTACAGACAAGTGCATAACCTCAAGAAAAAGTTGTCGGCATTCAGAGAGTATATTGAGGAGTTTATAGGGTGAATTTGAGGGCAGGTTGTGTAGAAGAAATAAAGGTATATCAATGGATTGAAGCTGGATATTTGAGATGAAATCAACATGTTTCTCCCAGGACGATGAAAAAATACTATCGTATTTCCTTGAAGTTAGAATAGAAAATAATGAGGAAGCATAATTCAAGTAGAGGCCATTGTTTTTCTATAGTAAAAGGGGAGATAGTTGGAAGAGGGAAGACTTTACCTCAAATTAATTATGCCAATAACCAAAAACAACAAGGGCAATAAGAGAAATAAGGTGACTACATAGTAGGAAGACCTTACCGAAGAGGTAGAGGTATAGGAAGAGGAAGAGAAACTATATTGTAGTGCTATAAAAGTGGGATGTTGGGTCACAGATATTTGAGTGTCCTGAGAATGAAAAGGCAAGGCAGAGAGACACATATGTAGCATACCCAAAAGTAGAAGAAGCACATGAACCTGTGGTAAAAGAAGTACTAGACATGAGGGAATATTTAATGATGAATAAGTTCTTGTTGAAACCATCTAAGGACACTATTGAACAAGCGTAGAGAAAATCCTTGCCGACGAATGTTTGTAAGGTTGAAGGAAAATGCTTCAAAGTGGTGATTGACAATGGAAGCATCGACAATATAGTTTCCACAGAAATGGTAGAAAGGCTTGGATTGAAAAGGATTAAGAATTCAACACCATATAAATATTCATGGATACAAAAAGTTCACCAATTGTTGGTAAGTGAGCAGAGCGAAGTGGAATTCCAGATAGGTCAATATAAGGATAAGGTAGTGTGTGACATCATTCCAATGGATGTTTTCCACCTTCTTTTGGGAAGACCCTGGAAATTTTATAGGATAGTTGTGCATGATGGATATAACATCATTTATAAGTTTGAAAATGATGGTATCAAGAACACTCTTGTACCCTTGTAGGAAGAAACTACAAATGGGACAAGTAGCTCAAAATAATTGTTGTTGGGAGGAAAGGAATTTATGCAGTAAATGGAAAAAGAAGAGGTAAACTGTTGGGTGGTCTGCAAATAAAAGGTAATACTTCTCCACACTAAAATTGTCAATTTACTTGTTGAGATTCAGGCAATGTTGCATGAGTTTAGTGATATCGTGGTTGATGAATTTCCAAGTAAACTTATACCTAAGAGAAGTATCAGCCATCACATAGACCTGATGCTAGGAGAAATCCTTCTGAATACATTTTCTTATCAAATGACGGCCAAGGATAATGAATAGATAAGGAAGAAGGTTCAAGGACTACTCGACAAGAAGATGACAAGGGAGAGAATGAGCCCATACGTTAGCCCTACGGTACTTAGTCCAAAAAAATATGGGAAATGGAGGATATGCACAGATTCCATAGAAATAAATAATATTACAATCTGGTACAAAATTCCATTAACATGGATGGATGACATGATGGACTGTTTGAGTGGGGCAACCCACTTTTGAAAGGTTGATTTGAGGAGTTGTTACCATAAGATCTAGATCAGAGAATGGGACGAGTGTAATACAATTTCCAATACAATTAGTAGACTATATGAATGTCTGGTCATGACCTTTGGATTTACAAATTCACCAAGTACCTTCATGCGACTCATAAACGAGATCTTGAAGGACTTTGTGAGTAAGTTTTTTATTTTTTATTTGGATGATATTTTTATTTTCAACCAAACAAGGGAAGAACACCTTAGGACTGTCAATTATGTTCTAGAAAGGTTCCAAAAAGAGAAATTATTGATTAAAATGAATAATGGTACTTTCATGAGGTTTGAGTTGGCATATTTAGGTTTTTTCATTTCAAGGGATGGGCAGAAAATGGATCTAGAGAAAATATAGGCAATTGTAAGTTGGCCTTCACCAAAGAAAATTTTTGAAGTTAGGAGTTTTCATTGTTTAGCTAGATTCTATCAGAAATTTATCGAGAATTTCATTTGTATATGTGCACCCATCATTGAAACAATTAATAAATATAGAGAACCATTTTGTTGAACAACAACAAGAGAGAAAAGTTTTAAGCTCTTTAAGAAGAAGATCACTGAGAAACTGGTATTGAACCTACCCAAATTCAATCAAATTTTCCATGTCAGATGTGATGCTAGTGGTACAACCATTGGAGTAGGATTACTCTAATAATTTTAATGAAAAAATGGTTCTCTAACATTTTTCATTATAGTATATGCAGTAGAAAAAATCAAACCATAAGCATCGAAAGCATGTGGAATTCTTACAAAGTTTCACCTTTTCTCTGAAACATGTGAGTGGACAAGAGAACAACATAGTTGATACTTTGAGCAGAAGGATTTTGATCATTTAGGAGTGCCATGTACATATTTTTGGTTTTTATTATTTGAAGGAGTTTTATGGGGATGAAGTTAATTTCTGAGAATACTTAGAAGCATGCATGAACCCTGTGAGTAGAGATAGCAACCCATGGAGGGAGTTTATGTTGTAGAATTTTCTTTTGTGCAAGAATTGTCAATAATGTATTGCTCGTTTTTCAATGAGAGAGAATTTAATGTAGGAAAAACATAATGCAGGATTGACAGGGAATTTTGGTCAAAATATGCAGGAAAATGTAGAGTATGTCAACATGTGAAGCAGAGGAGTTAGAATTCTTGACTATATACTCATTTTTCCATTCCTAACACACCATTGGACTCAGTGAGTATGGAATTTGTTTTTGGTTTACCAAGAACGCAAGAAGGGAAGGAATCCATTATTGTATTTGTGGACAAATTTACGAATATGACTCACTTTATCTCATGTTGCAAGACTAGTGATGTTACACATTTGGCCATTTTTCTCTTGAATGAGATTGTCCAATTGCATGGATTTCCAAAGAGTATAATCTATGATAGGGACACTAGGTTCACATGAAATTTTTGGAGGACTTTGTGGAATATTCTTGGATGAAAATTGAACTTTAGATCAGTTAATCATCCACAATTTGATGGGAAAATTGATGTGTGAACAAGAGTCTCGAGAACATATTGAGGAGCCTTGTGGGAGAGCACCCTGAGTAGTGGGATTTGGTGTTATCTCAATGTTTTTTCATATAATGATTAAAAAAATATTATCACTAGGAAGAGTTCGTTTCAGATATTGTATGGAATGCATCTTAGAGGAGTTTGTGAGCTGATAGGTTTGGGAAAAATTGAGGAGAGGAGTGCTGATGGGGAGAATTTTGCAGCAGCAATGTGTGGCTTACATTATGATATCAAATGAAATATACATAAAATTAACTAAAAGTACAAACAAATAGAATATTAATAATAAGAGAGGTAAATTGTGAGGTAGGGAACATGGTCATAACACACGTGAGGAAAGAGATATTCTCGAGAGGGGAATATAAAAAAATCAAAATGAAGAAAATAGGACCATGCAGAATACTCAGATTTTTTTTTGCAAATGCTTATGATTTGAGGTTACCTATGGGCATAGGTATCTCACCTATCTTCAATGTGGTTAATTTTTACCCCTATAGAGCTGGCAATGAAGGTGCCACCACAGTGAATGTGAGAAATGGAGAAGTTAGTGAGTAGAGTTGGATGAAGAAGATACCTATGGGAGAGGATCCAGAATATGAAAGAATATTGGACATCAAAGTTGCAAAGAATACAAGAGGAAAAAAGTATCTGGATTTTTTGGTGAAGTGGAAAGACCGTACGATGGATAATTCCACATGGATAAGTGTTGCAGCTCTATAAAAGGAAGGTTGATCTATAGAGGACATTGTGAGCAGGAGCTCATGAGTTTTCCTTCCCTGGGAATTTGATGCAGGAAAATTAGACGAAGCTCACATTGAAGAAATGGAGGGTGCTTGACAATGTGGTGGATTATCCACATGTTGAGATGGAAAATTGATTTTGTCACATTTAATGAGATTTTAAATAATTAATGTAAATACAAAATTCCAATACGTTAAAGTGTTTATGAATGCAAGAGTCATTTATGTTGTCTTTTCAACTTCCCTCAAAACAGAGAGAAAGGGAAGAAAACCAGTTTCAAATATTGTGCATAAAAGGAGGCATGGATTGGACAGGAGGAGAGCTTCTTCTCCCACCTTCGACCCTATATGTTTGGAATGAATGAATTGGAAGTCGTGTAACAACATATTTATTTTAAATCTACATTATATTATCTTTGGTTCTAATTATGAGTACATTTTATTACATTCCATAATTTCTGTGACCAAAATGTGAAGCATTATGTGATTGTAAAAATTTGATTTCTGAGTTGTGGTTGTTTTGTGTTCTTGTTAACATGACCTCAGAAATTTATTTTGCAACAACCTGGATTTTTTTGCTAGAAGAATTGGTTTCTTTCCCAACTAAAATTCAGTCCTTTGAATTGAGTAAAGGGAATGTTGAATGGAGAGAGAAAGGAGGAGATCATTCTTTGAGCATGGGAAACATGTTAATATAAGAGAGAGTCAAGCTCCAGAGAGAAAAAGTCTTTTTTTCCTTCTAAAAATAAGAATACAATTTCTGGAAGCGCTATAAAAATATTTCACAGTGCCTATAGTTTTTAAAAGGGCGTTACGAAAATATTTCACAATGCCTACAACTAGTTTTCTTTGGGTTTATTTTTAGTCAATTTTTTCGTTCAGTCTTCCCTATGCCATCACATTGAAATAAACATCATTAATTGGTGGGAAAATCCACCTATATTATTTCTCCGTGACCTGCATCCTCCTGTGGATATATAAATGTGATGTTTGCGGGGCAGTTCGAGGGAATGTTGAAGTTCTAGTCCATGTTTTCCAGTTCACACTGAATGTTATTTACCTACAACTAATTCTCTTATGACACCTATGAATTTTCAAGTAAATCCTTTTTCGAAGGCTATTTCTATATGTTATTGAATGTTTAACACAGTAAAGTATTTTGTTTGCGTATAGTGGGCGCAATCAATGTCAGGAGCCCAAGATTTGACATGATCCATCAACTTTATATAAGAGTTAGAGAATCATTGAAGATGAAATTTTCCTCAATGGATGAAATGTGGATTTGAAAGCTGACCAAAGTTCATTTATTGTACCTACAGGTACCTTCTTGTTCTTCCCTCTAAGCTCTAGAAGTATTCGGAGGGAACACCAAGGAGTGTTGGCTACAATGACCTCAATCTCTATTGTTGGTTGTGCCCTTTCTAGTACTATGTATTCTTTTGTTGGAAATACTGAGAGGGGGGGATGAATTATTATTCCTTTAAATTAGAGACTTAGTTAATCTTCAATTATTATCAGTGTTTGTACAATGATAGAAGTAAACAAAAGGAACACAAATGCACACAATTTTTAAGGTGAAAACCCTCTCCAGGACAAAAACCACCTAAATGATTTACTGATAATTCTTTAATATTAAACTCCAATTGAAAATAAAGCTCCAACCTCCTAGAATCTAGAAAAGCATTCTTCTCTAGCTCCCACTATATGGACGCTCCAACACTTGAGATTCCTCAATATTCAATTGAAAAAATGCCCCAACACCCAATGAGCTACAAATCACCCTAGTGCCATCCTACCACCCTAAATTTCTCACAGGCTTGAACCTATTGGTGACTTCATGTACCAGCCTAGCACCACCCTACCACCCTAGAGAAGAATAAAACAAGAAAGGACTCCTGTACCAGGGAAAATGGTCCACTTTAGAATGATATAGAATGATGTAGAAGAAGAAGACACACTATACCATAACCCAAACTATGAAACAACCACCTAACGATGATCCTAGACCTCCCGACACCGACTCTTCAACTCTTGGCAGATAGACACTTGTACAATTTTTACAATGATGCATTTACAATGACTTAGTATAATGATACCTTTACAATGACTGTATGCAGTGCTGCCTACTTGAAGACTTCATGTGTTGAAATTTTTGTTGTTGTTCTGCACCTTGATTGTTGCTCTTGTCATGCTACCCTCTGCTGCACCTTGCTTTCCTTTTCATCCCTAGAAAGTTTGGTCCTTTGCAGCCCTTGACAACACATGATCTAGCTATTTCTTGCCTTCTAGGATCTCGATATTGAATCTGGTGTATCTATGTTATTTCCATTCCCCAATATGTGATTTTTGGTTCTATAGTAGTACTCTGCAGCTTCTTTCCAATGCCATAGGTCTGATCCAATTTGGATTCTTCAAATGAGATTTATGCCCAATCTCTCACAATGACCTAATTATAGATTGTTTCAGTACAACGAAATTGTGTGGTTTGCCACGTGTTACTGTTTCATCATTCGGCTCTGAAATTGATATAGTGAAAACTACAGTCCGTTCGATATCTGCAACTTTTTATAAAATTCCAATCCGATACTTAGAGAGAGAGTTACGACGATTCCCACGTTCACTTCTTTGAGATGAAGTTCATGAGCTTGTGAAAACACTGACTTCCACAGATAATATCTTCGAAAATATTTTTGACTCTGATCTAAAAATTTTATAGGAGCTTCCTCCAAATTTCAGCTTTGCCTCATACAAATTTCACCTTCTGAACCTTCATATAAAGAAATTTAGAGTGCAAATTCCACGATGACCTGATTCAAGTAGCGAAATCCCTACATAAGGAGGATATGAGGACCACAATTTATATAAATGCTTAGGTTGAGAGGGGCTTCAACAAGTGAATGTGGGAGGGATTTTAGGAGCTTAAAAATTATTAATTATTGACTTTTCAATGACCCATGCCACAACCCCATGGGGTTTTAGCCCACTAACTGGGGTTACAAATTTCAAACATGAATACCTCTCAAACCGTGAAGAATTACGTGGCGTGCCATATATCAACGGAAATATATTGACATGTAGAAGCCATCAAAATCATTATTGACCCAGAATATAGTAATTGTGTAGGTAAAAATTCCCATGCAATATTTGGGTAGCCCCTGGTGCTTCTTGGGTTGAAATCAATGATAATCGTTGATCAACAATCTCCCCCTTTGGCATTGATGGCAACACAAGTACTCCCCCTGCGATCATGACACCTCTTCCTACAAAATTCTCTCCCCCTTTGACATCAATGGAAAAGGGTAACTCCCCCTGACACAACCATCCGACGAACCTATACACACTTCCACTCCCCCTGATACACAGCCATCCTGCGGACCTGTATGCACTTCCACTCCCCCTTTATATTCTAAATAAGGAAAATCTAATGAGAACTTGGGATAATCCCAAGCTTCTAGTGAAAATAGTCAAATGCTTCATGAGGTAAAGGTTTAGTGAAGATATCAACGATTTGTTCTTTTGTACCAACATAATCAAGTTTGATATTATTTTTAGTTACATGTTCTCTAACAAAATGATATTTGATCGAAATGTGTTTTGTTTCTGAATGCATGACAGGATTCCTGGAGATGTTGATGGCATTGCAATTGTCACATAATATGGGAATAGGCTCACTGAATTGTACTTGAATATCTTGCATTTTTTTTTTCATCCAAAGGACTTGAGTACAACGTGATGATGCTGCAATGCATTCTTCTTCTATTGTAGATAATGAGATTGAGGTTTGCTTTTTTCTCAACCATGATACGAGACAACCACCTAGATAGAATGTTGCTCCACTACTACTCTTACAATCATCAATGCTTCCTGCCCAATCTGCGTCTGTAAAGGCTTGAATAATGAGATTGTTATTCTTGGGATACCACAAGACATATTCTTCTGTGCCCTTTAGATATCGAAGAATTATTTTGACAACAACAATATGTGATTCTTTTTTTGCTCCTTGAAATCTTGCTACTTGTCCAACTTCTTGCATAAAATATGGCCAGGAGGCTGTTACATATAGAATACTACCAATCATAGATCTGTACAACCTCTGATCCACATCCTTAGATGAGTCGTCTATGCTCAATTTGAAACCTATTACCATCGGAGTAAGGACGAGTTTGCAATCTTCCATTTTGAATTTCTTGAGCATTTCCTTAATGTACTTGGCTTGACATATAAATATTCCTTTATCTTGTTGAGATATTTGAAGCCCTAAGAAGTATGTCATCTCACCAAGTAGAGACATCTCGAACTCACTTTTCATATTTGTAGAAACGTTCTTACTTAGTTTATCATCATTGCTACCAAATATTATATCATTCACATATACCTCAACGATTGTTAAATTATATTTATTTATTTGTACATAAATATTTCTATCAACGAAACCTTTCTTGAACCCTTGTTGATGTATATATTCATCAATATGAGAATACCATGCTCTGGGAGCCTGCTTGAGACCATATAGAGCCTCATTTAACCTAAAAACATAGTCTTCTTTTTTTGATAGTAGAAAACCTTCAAGTTGTTTGATGTAAAATTATTCTTCTAATTTGCCATTCAGAAATTCTGACTTAACATCCATTTGGTAGACTTTGATTTTTCTTGATCATGCATAGGAAAGAAACATTCAGATGGCTACCATTCTGGAAATTGGTGCAAATGTTTCATCGAAATCAATTCCTTCCACTTGTGCATAGCTACTTTGTTTCTGGTAACCTACCCATCTTCATTCAATTTTTTCCTGAACACCCATTTAGTCCCAATGAAATTTTTATCTTTTGGTCGTGGAACTAATTCCCAGGTGTTATTATTATCGATTTGATCCAATTATTCATTCATGGCTACTACCTAATGTTCATTTTGGCTAGCTTCCTCAAAACTACTAGGCTCAAAGGTTGCTAGAAAAGCAATGTGATCTTGTTGTGATGAACTGAGCTATTGAACTTCATTTATGTCACCAATGATTTGATTTGATGGATGGTTCTTTTGAATCCATTATTTTATTCTCTTTGGAGGAGCTTCTTATTGTTGTTCAGGTATATCTTGAAGATCATTATTTACTTCTTCTTGGTTGATAGTTGCTTCCTATTCTAGAATTTTCTCTGTGTTTTTTCAGCCTCTATCTCAAGTTTCAAAGATTCTAGATCCTCATCATTATTCGTTAGAACACCATCCTTGTCAAATATAACATTTATGCTCTCCACTATCTATTTTCGTCTTAGATTATAGCATTTATAGGCCGTTCTTTTGCGTGAGTAACCAACAAAGATACCTTCATCAACACATGATTCAAACTTACCCAACTTTTGATATTCTATTTTGATACAACATTTTCTTCCAAAGATTCTGAAATATTTTACATTAGTTGGCTTTCCTTTCCATAATTCATATGGGGTCTTGTTGCAATTATTTTTTAGAAGGATTCGGTTGATAATGAAGATTGTCATATCAATTTCTTGAACCCATAATTTTTCATCCAATTTTAAGTCCTTCAACATTCTTCTACCCATTTCCTGTATGGTTCTGTTATTTCTTTCAACAACTCCATTTTGCTGAGGTGTTCGTGCTGTATTTTCATTCCTTTTTCGTCACAGTATTGCTGAAATAATTTGGAAGTGAATTCTCCGCCAGTATCTGATCTTTAACACTTTATTTTCAAATCAGTTTCATTTTCGATCAACTCCTTGTAGATATTAAAGCACTCAAATGCTTCAGATTTTTTTTTAGGAAATTGATGGCTGTCATCCTGGTACAGTCATCTATCATTAACATGAAATATAATTCTCCATCTAAGCCTTTTGTTCTCACAGGATCACATAGATCAATATGTATGAATTCCAATGGATGTGATGTAAAGTGTTCTTTTGTTTTAAATTTGACTCTTGTCCGCTTGCCGTGCCAACAGGACTCACATAGTGTGTTGGAAGGCTTTGATTCAGTATTTCTCCTACTACTTCCTTTTTTCTTATCCTGACAAGATTGTCAAAGTTTATGTGACCCATTCTTTTGTGGCATAACCAGATTTCATCTTCTTTGGCTAGTAGACATGCTTTAGTTGCTTCATCTAGAACATATATGTCATTTGGAGCTCGACTTAATGTAGCCACAATTTTACCATACATGCCTTTCCTAATTTCACATTTTGTGGAGTTGAATAGCATTGTGTGTCCTTAATCACACATTTGTCCAACACTGGGCAGATTGTGATTCATGTTTTCAACTGATAGAACATTCTTGGCTATAACATATTTTCTTCCGAGAGTGACGGTAGCTGATCCTCTAACATTTGAAGATCCATCATATCCAAAGGATACAGTTCCAGCCTTCTTCTCTTTGAGAGATACAAATTTCCTTCTATCAACAATCATATGCATTGAGAAACAGTTATCAACATACCACACATCTTTGTTTTTTTGAGCCTTGAGAGTGAGAGAACAATTATCAATCTTCTTCTTCTTCCATGTTTGTTCGTTCTGTGGCTTTGAAGATTCTTTTGGAGGATTTTCAAGTCTACAATCTCTAGCTATGTGTCCAAAGTTTTGACATTTGTAACATTCCATATTATTTCTTAAATGGTCAAATCTATTGATGTTTCGTTGAGCCCTGGGAGGTTCATATTTGAAGGATCTCCTAGAATTGTATTGGTTCCTAGGGTACATGCGACATTCTACAGCTTTATGACAAAATTTTCCACATGAATAACAATAGCCATGAAAAATATGTTGGTACCTGGATGGAACTCTTCGTCGAGGAATCATCTTCCAAGGATGTTCTTGTGAATCTTTTCCAATGAAGTCCACATGCATGTCAGATCTCATAGGTTCATTGTATTTGGTTGTAGAAGGTCCTGCTTCTTCTTCTTTGTAACCGAGGCCAGTTCTGGTGTTGTAAGATCATTGATTGTTGATGAGTTCTTCCAATTCCCTTGAGATCTTGGCATTGTTTAGGACAATTTTTCCCTTCTTCACTTCCTTACGCAGCGAGACTACTTCAGCTTCTAATGCTTCCCTTTCTTGGTTTCTTTCTTCCAACTTCTTTTGAAGTGAATCCTCCATACATTTGTGTTCTTAAACTTCAATTTTGAGACCTTGAAATTCTTCTTCAACAGTATTGGAACGAATCTTCTTAGCCTTGAGCTCTTTTATAAGCTTAATTGCCTCCTTAGAAAATTATTCTATGGTCAATCCTTCTTCTTCGTTGTTTGATACCTCTTGTTTATTGTGCTTGGCCATAAACAATACTCTCTCATTGGATTCTTCTTTGCTGTCACTGTCGTCATCGGATGATGAGCTATGTTCTTTAGAGAGAAAGTTCCTTTTGGATCCTTTCTTTTTTTCTTGCTTGTTGAATTTATTAAAGCCTTTCTTTCCTTTTAAGTTTCATCACTTATGTCCAGACATTTTACTGCGAAATGCCCAACCTCACCACAGTCAAAACATATCAATGGAAGTTTACCTTTTAATTTTCCCTTCCCAATTTTTAGTTTTCTCATAAAGTAAGCATATTCTTCATCTGAAGGACCTTCTTCATTATCTCCCTTTTCTTCACACTTGCAGGTGCATGTCTTTTCAATTGAAGGTTGTTTGTCCTTATTGGTTTTCTTAGATTCAACGAATGCAGTTTCTAGATGCGAAGTACCCTCTTCTTCATTAAGTTTCATTTCAAATGCTATGAGAACTCCATGTAATTCCTATTTGCTGAGTTTTTCAAGATTTTCAGTGTATTCTAAGACCAATACCTTTGGGTTGAATCTCCCTGGTAACTTTCTAAGAATCTTTCGTATAATATTCTTCTCATCAACTGGCTCTCCCAATCCTTCCAGAGTATTCATTATTTCATCAACGTATTGGAAGTATGCAGCAATGTTTCCATCTTCTTTCATTCTGAGTTGCTCAAATTTTTCTCTATAGATTTGAAGCTTTTCTTCTTTGACATTTGAGTCACCTGCATATATATTCTCAATGTTGTCCCATATATATTTTGTGGTTTTACAACCCAACACCTTATGATAAGCAGATTCAATAAGTCAACTAATAATAATACTCTTTTCTTTTGCATCATTTACCAAATTCTTCTTACCTTGTTCATCTGCGGTTGATGTAAATCCATTTTGAACAGTGTCCCATATTTCATAACCTTGCGCCAAGAGATAAACCTCCATTCTTCCTTTCTAGAGTGCATAATTATTTTCATTGAATAGAGGTACACCATTCTTGGTATGTTCCGTGACCTCCTTCCAACTGTTAAACTATTATTGAAGGAACCAAGCTCTGATACCAATTGTTGGAAATACTGAGAGGGGGGTGAATAATTATTCCTTTCAATTAGAGCATTAGTTAGTCTTCAATTATTATCAGTGTTTGTACAATGAAAGCAGTAAACTAAAGGAACACAAATGCACACAGTTTTTAAGGTGGAAACCCTCTCAGGGACAAAAACCACCTGAAAAAATTTTCTAATAATTCTTTAATATTCAACTCCAAATGAAAATAAAGCTCCAACTTGCTAGAATCTATAAAAGAATTCTTCTCTAGCTCCCACTGGATGGATGCTCCAATGCCTGAGATTCTTCAGTAGTCAATTGAATGGATGCCCCAACACCCAATGAGCTACAACTCACCCTAGCACCACCCTACCACCCTAAATTTTTCACAGGCTTGAACCTGTTGGTGACTTCATGCACCAGCCTAGCACCACCCTACCAACCTATAGAAGAATAAAAAAAGAAAGGACTCCTGTACCATGGAAAATGGTCTAATTTACAATGATATAAAATGATGTAGAAGAAGAAGACACACTATACCATAACCCCAACAATGACACAACCACCTAATGATGATCCTAGACCTCCTGACACCGACTCTTCAACACTTGGCAGATAAACACTTGTACATTTTTTACAATGATGCATTTACAATGACTTAGTACAATGATACCTTTACAATGACTGTATGCAGTGCTACCCACTTGAAGAATTCATGTGTTGAACTTCTTGCAGATGTTATGCACATTGATTACTACTCTTATCATGATACTCTCTGCTGCACCTTGCTTTGCTTTTCTGCCCTAGAAATTTTGGTCCTTTGTAGCCCTTCACAACACATGATCTAGCTATTTCTTTCCTTCTAGGATCTTGATATTTAATCTGGTGTATCTCTGTTATTTTAGCTTCCCAATATGTGGTTTTCAGTTTTGTAGTAGTACTCGAAGTCTTCCTTCCAATGCCACAAGTTTGATCCAATTTGGATTCTTCAAGAGAGATTTATGCCCAATATCTCACAATGACCTAATTATGGACCGTTTTAGTAGAGCGAAATAGTATGACGTGCCATGTGTCACTGTTTCTTCATTCGGCTTTGAAATTGATACAGCGAAAACCACAGTATTTGCACTATCTGCCACTTTTTACAGAATTCCAATTTGATACTCAAAGAGAGAATTATGATGATTTTCCCAAGGTCACTTCTTTGAGATGAAGTTCAGAAGCCTGCAAAAACACTGACTTCCACAAATCATATCTCCAAAAATATTGTGCACCATAATATGAAATTTTTACAAGATCTTCCTCCGGTTTTCAGCTTCGCCTCATGAAAATTTTAGCTTTTGAACCTTCGTATAAAAAAAGTTAGAGCACAAATTCCACGATGACTTGTTTTAGGTAGCGAAATCCCTACATAAGGAGGATATGAGGATCACAATTTATATAAATGCTTAGGTTGAGAGGGGCTTCAACAAGTGAACATGGGAGGGATTTTAGGAGCTTAAAAATTATTAATTTTTTAATTTTCAATGACCCATGCCACAACCCCATGGGGTTTTAGCCCACTAACCGGGGTTACAAACTTCAAACATGAATATCTCTCAAACCATGAATAATTACGTGGCATGCCATATATCAACAAAAACATCTCGAAAAGTAGAAACCATCAAAAGAATTCTTGACCGAGAATATAGTAATTTGGTAGGTCAAAATTCCCATGCAATATTGGGGTAGCTCTTGGTGCTGCTTGGGTTGACATCAATGACAATCGCTAATCAACATCTTTATGCCATAGCAATGAAGGTCGATGAGAAAAAATTGACTTGGACCAAAGATTAACATGTGAGAGACTAATCAGAAACATTGAGGATTCTCTAAGATGGGAATTTGACGTGGGGGATGAAACTTGAGTTAATGAGTGAGGTGAGTTAGAAAATGGAAGACCCTAGAGCTGAGAAGAAATAACATTGAACCAAAGCATGAGAGACCATGTAGGATCAACACAATAGCTAGGGGAATGGGAAAAGCACCAAGACCACCAACTAACTAGAAACCACCCGAAATAAAAATAGATAACACAAGGAATCATAAAGTTGGCCTCTCGATAAGCTATATAAATAACCAAGGGATCAAATAAAATATTATTTCCAGAGAGATTTCACCCAAGATAATTCGACTCCCTAGTAAGATCTCATGTCCACTCAAATAACCAGAAAACCATAAACATACCAAAAAGTACCTGCAATCGAAAATTCCAAGGTGGTAAAATCATGCAACAAGAGAACTTACCCTTAGATTCTTTGCACAAGTTAGTAAATTTGTTAATCATCCAAGATTTGTTGGTCCTCAAGCCATGTAGTGTGTTAAAGCTCAACGCCACATTTATCCTTGTTGATCTTCCCATTGCTGGCCCACATTAATAAAATACCATGACTATACATTCATATTAACCCCATAGCTTTGTTAATCTCATATGCTCTCATCTGTGGAGAAATAACCTTGAAATCTTAGATGATAACCCTTCACATTAGAATGAGATCAATAGAACCATCCAATTGTCAACCTTTCTTTCTCCAAATTAATAGATAAACAATCTTATAAAATTTAATTATAATCCTTACTTTGTCTATATTAAGTCATTCCTTATGTGTGTGTGTGTGCACGTGCGTGCATATTTTATATTCTCTATTTGTATAACACATGCTTAGATACTTAGTCTCGAGGGTTATCTCAATTGGTCTAGTTCCTATCACTAAACCACCTTGCTAATATGAGGTCATGTGGTCAATTCTCCGCTCTTGGGGTTAAGCTTTTCCGATAAGTTATGATGTGAATGGATCTTCTAAAATATTTCTGTGAATGGATCAACAAAAATATATTCAAACAAAAGTTCTTGAAAATATATATACAATGCTTAACAAATTAATATACTTGCATATTTAATATAAAAATCCTTAAAAATATATATTGCACAAAAATTTACTAATCCATACTTATCTTCAAATATATAATAAACTCTTTATTATCTTCAAATATATAATAAACTCTTTATTTTTTTCTAAAAAATTAATTTCAATTAAATTAAATTTATGTTAAATATCTATTTCAAAATATTTACATCAAAACACTTTCTCCACGTTATTATATAACTCATATTATAAAATTTAATATTATAACCTTTATTTTCTTTATATTAATAACCATCACACCAAAAAATTTCTCACTTATATATAATATTGTCTTAATTTATTTAACTATTTATTTATTTTTACATACTCAAAATCTTTGAAGATATATATAAAATAACTCCCTATAATTTATCTTGACACATCCGGATTCAAATTTTAAATACACAAAGGCAAGAAAGATCTATGTGTAAATGTGCATTTTGAATGCCCAGCAACGATACAATATGTGTTCCAAAAAATCGCACTGAAAACAACTCTATTAAAAAAGTTAAAAAACTATAACGGCCTAAATTTCCATTCTTTTCAAAGCTAAAACTTAGCCTCTTTCGGCATAAGACGATAAAAAGTATCAAAAGTGTCGAGAAACGTGAAAGGTTTTGTCGAGCATGGCAGGTGGGGCTTCACTGCTACTGCCACTTTCGGCACTGCCACTGACAACAACTGCCTACAGTCTTTGGTTTTGTTACTATCGTGGTATAGGGGTCTAATCATAATATCATGGCTGCCCTCAAAGCTGAAGGGAAACACATAACATAGTTACTGTCAATATCAAATGCAAAAACGAAATGGTGGAGGTGGCAAATTCATGTCATATAACAATATAGAATAATAATAAAAGGTTTCAACCAAAAAACAAGTGTGCCTCCTTCATCTTCTTTTGCCATACGTTTCTTATACGAGTGGGGAAAGAATAATAATAAAAGGTTTCAACCAAAAAAACAAGTGTGCCTTCTTCATCTTCTTTTGCTCTACTTTTCTATAATAATAAAAGGCTTCAACCAAAAAACAAGTGTGCCTTTTTCATCTTCTTTTGCTCTACTTTTCTTACACGAGTGGAGAAAGGAAAGTAGATGATCAATACTGCGCCACGCAAAAGCTGTAACAGCGTTCTGTTGACCCACCATGCCCTCCATTTGCCCCGGTCTTGATATCTACTAGAATTTTATCCATCGATGATTCCCGTGAAAGTGAAATTGTCTGGAATATCAATGAGGATACTCCCTTATGTGATATATCCAGGGAAACCCATTCCCTCATCAGATTTCATTCACGATTATGATACCATTTTTTTAGTCGGTGGTGGTGATTTGGAATATTATGTGATGTTTCAGCTATATTTCGGGTTTTGGTAATAAGACATTGGAGCTACCACGTGATCAAGCTCTAAGGAGTCATTTTATGTCACCAAGGGTTTTGGTAATAAGACATTGGAGCTACCACGTGATCAAGCTCTAACGAGTCATTTCATGTCACCAAAAACCGTGTACCGGTTCTGCATAAAGAAATGCAAGGACAATACGACTCTCCAACCTTCATACGATTACCCTTACATATTCCTCCTCTCCTGCCATATATATAGAACGTAAAAATATGCGATTAAATATATTGTACGAGTCGAATTTCCCTAGTTATTATGATTTTTTTTAGTTTAATTGTATTATCTCAAAAAGTCAAGAGAAGCATGCATATTCATCAAGTTTATAAGATAATTTTAGTAGGTGGTTTTATTCTTCTTAAATGGGAAACCAAATAATTTGACCGTCTATGTAATTTGTCTAAAATTCAATAAGTTTCAACATCATAAGTATAACAAAGTTATCTATAATAGCATTATAGAAACAAAAAATAAAAATGAGCACATGAAGACTCAAGGAACACTATCTTCCTCATTTGATCCTGAAGTAGCATGGGACCCTAGTTTGCATTGAAAATGAAGCTTTGTATAGGAAATCTTTTCCTCAATTATGCCTAAATGGTAGTCTAATTGCATTGATACCTTTTAACATCTTCCAAGCTAGCAAATATGTTATATCTCTATGTTTGTTTATCCATTCATAATCTTCCAAGTAGATTCTTCATCATCCAATAACTGCTCAAAGCCCCATAATAATCTTTCCTTCGTCCCCGGGTATGCCCTAAGTTAGAAATCCAAGTAGTTATGTCTTCTAGGATCTCTGAATGTTGTTGTAGTTCTGAATTTCCTCTTGAATGTTGTGGGGCACTTTTGCATGGTAGGTATCAACATCTACTTAGGCACACTGTTGCATCCTTAGCGGCCATGACCCCCAACCCATGTTTGTTGCACATTCTCTGGCACTCCATAAAACCCCACAAGTAATATAATTTTAATTTCAAATTCTTAGGACCCAATATTGACTTAACATAGATGTCCTTTAAAAACTCGAGATTATTACAAACACTAGTATCGAGCCAGCCTGAAAAGCAGCAGTTCTGGAAGCTATACACACGATACCATGGCAATATGATTTGGCCCCTAAACATAGTGAAGGGCCAAGTGACTCTGGTTGTTGGGTACAACTTCAGGACACCATCAATAGATAAAAAAGATAGAAAAAAATCACCAAAGGCCAATAAATGTTGAAGAATTAGAAAGGTTCTACAACATAGAGGGTTCCAAGCCCAATTAAGTTGACGACTAGTCATGGCACCATTGCTAAGAGAAACAACTGTTACAACTGATATAGACTCAAGAGTTTTAAAGACTCTAGTAACAAACTAGCCTAAGGAATACCAATTCAGGGAATTAAACATGTGACACCACATTAATCTATAATAAGCCTTGTACATAGTGAACCACTAAACATATCTAGTTGCTAGCCATGGTCTAGGGTTATCGTCAAAAAATAAAAATCTTAGACACATACCACCAAAAACCAATAAATTCTAACAAATGACATAAATTTTACAAAAAAGAGGGTTCGAAGCCTAATTACGCAGATGTTTTCTTGGGACACCACAACTAAGAGCATAAATAGTGCAGCTAATACAAAAAATACCTTGTATCTAGGCCACCAACATTGTTTTTACCCAATAGAGAGTCTACTCTAAGAATCTGGATAATTAAACACATTTCTGAAGATATACTAGATGAATAACTAAGGATTTCCTTGAGGTATAATAATTACCTAATTATGGAAAAGAGAAACCATTCCATTCCATGCCATGTGATGTGTGGCACTTCGAGTTGGCTTCGCTACATCCAAAAGTTCAAGCTTGACCAAGTTTTTCCTCCCTTCACATCCACCTTCACCAATTTCTGACACTCTTTCCTCTTACGAGTTATTCAAAATAGTCCAACCTGTAACCCACAATTTGGTGTAATTAACATTCCTCACGAAGATTATCATATAGGCTTCAATTCCTGAAAAAATCCAAAGTTCATATCGCTTGCTCCTTTATTGGTCATCATCCTAACAACTCTCATGAGGCAAGGAAACAACCCTCCACCACTTTGAATTTCCACACCACCTTTCTCCAACCTTCCTATCCACTGATTTAAGACAATTCATATCATATAGGGTAACTAATTTTTGTATGCTTGGTAATGTGAGGGGAAAACCACACTACCCCCCACATTTACTCTTCTTGAATTTCAAAGGTGGGGGGAATGAACCCATATCAGTGAAGAAATCAACTATGTTATTTTCAATGCTCATGACGTATGAGCTAATAATATAATTGGAGGATATCAACAAATTTTTAACTTGGGAAATCATATTAATTAGTTTCCAACCCTTTGATATTTCGTCAATAGGAGTACCTTGGTTTTCCTTATGACCAACTAGAGGTCACCATGAATTTGAAGCTCTATCATGCCAACAAGGGAAGGTATCTATAGACCTCTTTCTAGAACCAAAAAATCCACTTCATTGTTGATGGTTGTGCTCCACTCAATTATGTAGATATGGAGCACCTACTGATCTTTACCTCTCAAAATCCCTCCTAAACTTTCTAACTTGGGGTTTCCTTTTGAACCTTCGTCAAAATTTAGTTTAAAGAAGTTGTCAGTGGGGTGAGTATATGTGGAAGGAGAAGAAAAGTGAGGATTAAGAGATTTGATACAGAATGGTGATAACATTAACGGGGAGATGTTTAAATGTTCCATGATCAGTATTTTTGGAGGAGGTTATTTCTAATCCTCCTGATACCAATACTTAGATACGATAGTTTCCCATATGTTTTTGTTTATATTTTTTGAACATTTGTTGTAGGCATTGGTTGGTCTCTAAAAACACTTCTATTTCACTCTTTCCAAATAGCCCGCATTGTGTACCCCAAAGAAATATCCCAAGCATGATTAAACATTGGACTCAAAAATAAATTTATTTTCCATTGTTCCAAGGTATCAACAATATTATTCGATGATCAATCATAGTGTTGAAAGGGATCCATTAACTAACTCCAAATAGATATTGAATATTCAAAAGTATTTAGAATATGTTATGTTATCTCTTCTTCATTGGAACATAGACAGTTGAAGGACGACCCTCAAATATTTTCTTTAAGATCTGAACCCATGTCAAGAGCTTCTTGTGCCTCACTAACCAAAGATATAAAACAATTTTGGACCATTGTTTTCACATTTATATTTTCCTCTGGAACAACTCTTGAGGGAGTCTGTTATGGTTATAAAATAGAGTGTAATCCTATTTTAAGTTAAACATCCCCCTCTATTGGTATCTCCATTCTAGCATGTCACAATTATGATGTACATGAACCCTTCAATTTTTTAGTTCTTGTGCCAAAGTAGGTTTTTGAGCTAGTTTGGGGGCATTTCTCCAATCCATATAATCTTTCCAGATATGCCAATCTTCCTCTCTTGATTGTGGTTTCACGAGATCAGCTACTTGTAGCATTGTTGCATCAATGTGTATGCCTTCAATTCCCTTAACTCTTCTTGACAACCCAAGTTCGAAATCGTTTCCAAGATTCTTTCCAAAATTTGGTTGTGCATATGTCTCTAATATCTGATAAATCATGCAATTGAATGCATTGTATATTTGAATGGGCCATATTTTAAATCAATGAACTAAAAGGGAAGCTTGTTGTTCTTAAATTATTTGTGCATGAAATGTTACGACTGTATTTTTTGTTTCAAATTTTTTTTCAGAAGTCAGTCCCACCTTGAAGTCATTACCACCATAACGTTTCCCCCATAAATTTAGCTATCGCATCCAAATATCATAGGCCTAAACCTCTACTAAGATATTCATTACATATTTTATACCATGCTAGTCAATCCCACTTCCTACAGTTCTAAGACCATGTCCATGGAAAATTCTTGAATACATAAAATAGTGCATTGCTAACATATTTAGGAGTTGTTGACACTAACAACTCGAATTGAGGTACGGATAAGAGTATTGACTTGATCAACACTAGAAAACCTACTCAATTGAGAGATTTTAAGGCCCATCCCTTTAATTTCATAGAGATTCTTTGGAGAACTCCTTGCCAACAAGAAATTTTTAGATAATTTACCACCAAAGGTACTCCAACGTAATTTGATGGCTGAGTACTAATCTTTAATTCAATAGTGCAAGCAAGGTAGGACTGAAAGATAGTATTCATACTAAAGAAAATACCATTATATTTTCCCCCACTAATCAAGGTTCTAGAGGCTTGCATAAAATCAGAAAAAAAGCATTTCAACGCATGCACCTCTCTTAGAGAGGCTTTTCAAAAGAGAAAAATATCATCAAACAATTATTGGTGGGTAAGAAAAAGAAACTCACCAAACAGTCTCATTTATTTTATGATATTTTGTTTACCACGACCAGCCTAGAGATATCTACCAAGACCTTCCACTGCCAAGATGAAAATAAAAGGGGATATTAGATCTCCTTGATGAAGGCCACGAGATATTTAAAGGTGTGGAAAGCTAACCATTGAACATAATGGAATAGAATAGGGTATAGATCATTTGATTCAAGAAACACATTGAAAATAAAATCCCAAGGTAGATAAAATATTTAAAAGATATTCCAATTTACCAACTCAATCTATCATAGGCTTTAGAGAGGTCCAGATCTACTAACATGCCCTTTTTTTTGGAATGTCTTAAATAATGAGTGACTTCATGGGCTATAACAATATCTTCCAAGATTTTATGCCCTTCAAAGAACCCATTTTTTTCTTGGGATATGATATTATTCAGAAAATATTTTAAATTATTGTGTATAACAAAGGAGATGATCTTACAAATGAAATTACATAATGCAATTCAGAAAAATCCATTAGGGTCTTCTGATATACTAGCCTTGGGGATTAGAATGATCAAATTCATATTAAGTGTGATCCATACATTTTGGATATCTTGAGATTCCTCCAATAAAGAATGAATTTCAAGGTCTAATAAATTTGAGTAGGCCAGCAAATTTTTGTTTGTAAATCCTTTTGGTCTTCGGGCCTTATTTCTTGGCATCACCATCACCACCTTTTCTACTTTTCAAAAAGATAATTCTCTTATTAAACCCAAATTTTGGTCCTCATTGACCAATCAAGCGATGTGAGAGAAAATCCTATAAAATATATTCCTTTCGTGTGATGATTAGATCTCTGAGTAGAAATTTTTGTTTTGCTAAATATGGTTAATCACGGTCTTTTGGAAAATCCTTTTCTTAGCCATTGCACTGCAGAATTTTGTTTCCATAGGGTCTCTTGTTTTCTCCTCTATTATATCTCATTTATCAAATATCCTTCTTCCAAGATAAAATATTCCGAGTGCCCTTAAAATATTATTTGTTGTTGTACTTGTTACATGCAGATTTCTAGATCTTGTTTGTCTTTCAAAATGTTCCCAAATTCCTTGTGGTTTTAGTCTTTTATCTTCTTCTTTAACTCTTTCAATTTCAGTTAGAATGAGTGCATGTGGTTTTTTCCTTCTTTATAAATATTTTCCCACTATGTATAAACTTTCGAATTATGAGTCCAACCACATTGTTGTTATTGTTATTGTTATTATTATTATTATTATTATTTAATCTACTATTTTAATTTATTATTATTTTAACTATACGATAATAGAGAAAGAACTAGTAAATCATTTGTTTGTGAAATGTTTTTGTTTTTAAAGCAAATTTCATATAGAAAGAAGTATTCAGGGCACTTAATGGTTTCCATGCTGGATAATCCCATTATTTGGAGCAATGTAAGACACTTTTCAGAAAGAAAAAATTATAACCTATGGAAATCTAACTTAAGCATAATCAATTCCTAATAAAAAATGACTTTGGAAATTTAGAATTCCTCGCATTGAGGTCGCTCCTAAGGATTTAGGATACATCCACTTACTAAAATGATTAGATCCAAATTTGGTCTGGTTTGTAATCAATGCCTCACATAGAGCTATTCCAAGCTATTCCCATGGCATCAAAAAGGGATGTTGAGCTTGTTGTGGCCCAAAAATGGTTTGTTTCTTTCTCAAAATACTTTTATTGGTCAAAATTAGGTACATGGTGTGAATACATATTTAGATACATTATCCTCTCTTATTTTTGAAAATAATTGGACATTAAGAATGGTTTCATGTAAAATCACATTTTGATAACATTACTCTTTTCCAAAAAGAATTGGCTATTTCACATCATCGAATGATAAGGTATTTAATGGTTTTGGTGGAACATCTTTATGTAAAAAATAGTAATATAATATTAATGTGATCTCATAGTAGAGAAGGTGATCTCATGGTAGTGAAGGGGTTATAGTATGCTTTTAATACATTGCTAGATTAAAAATATTTTAACCTTTTAAGAGGTGTATATAGACTAATATAGGATCTTTAATTCGTAAGTAGAGATTACAAATGTAGTTAAAGATATAATTATAGGTTTGAAGTACTATATATCAATATAGATGCATTTTAATGACATAACAAATTTGGCATGTTAGTAGAGGAGTCAAATATGTTGATGTGAAAAATTATTTTAGAGTGCAAAACTTGAAAAAATATTTCCACCTTGATAGATTTGATCTCTCACTGAACTTTCTAGAGTGGCCATCATTATTTATCTATAAATATAATTGAAAAATAACCAATATATAGAATTATGAGACTACTTAAAATATTTTAACTATAAGAACAAAATATTTTCAATGACTTTTAATATTATATATACATAATAAACATTAAGAAATGTCACCTAATGTAGACATTGGAATATTTTACTTATTATTTATGCACTATATTGTTCATGTTTTTTATTAACATGTTTTTTAAATGAAGATTGATATTAATTACCCCAAATTTTAATGTATTTTATTTATGACTCACATTGTTTTTATTTATTTATTATTAATATTTTAAATAGCACATATGAATTTTATATTAAGTTAATTTTTTTACTTTAATAATTTAATAACTTCTTATAACACATATGTTACATCCATTACAAAGAAAAAAACTTTATTATTTTTAAGTTTACTCCTCACCGCATTTACATTTAACAATACTTCTTACCACACATCTTTCTTTTAAGAACTTTACCTATACATGAATTCAATTATACATATAATCCTATCACTAATGCATGAACACTTACCTATTTACATGTAGATGGCACAAACCTACATACAATATCATTCCTAATTATATATCTAAGTCTATTCAAGTTATGACTTAGGCTTGATTCTCACCAAGCATATGGTGCATTAGGTATTCGAGTATTGATACTTATGATGCTTATCCATACTAATCAGTTTGAAATTTATGGTACTTAAATTACATAATGATTTCTTTCGGCCCTGAGCCATGTGATTCCGGTATGGAGTTTAATTAGCGAGTACAACTTTGGGATTTTTGTTGATTTAGCCATGCCATATAACACATAGCGAACTGACATTAGGGTTTTTGTTCGTAGTCAGATCTGTGGTGGAATCAACGATAGGAGTGAGGCCGGTTGAGGGTTAGGGTAGTCGACCTCCCTCAATCCTCATCGTCTCACTCTTTTTCTAGAGCCGGATCCCTTCGTCTATGCCGCTTTTCGATTTATGTTCTATTGTTAGCCTCCTTGCGCTGGTCCATGATACCATCCATAACCTCTCAACTTAAGCACCCGCATCAACTTCATGATTCAGTGACAGGTATTGTATTCATATGGTTTTATTTACCTTCCTTGGCACTGTTAATTAGTATGTCATCTTCTTTCTTCTGTGAGAATGTATTGGGGATTTCTGGCTAACCCCTGTCAATTTTCCTATTTGAATTTTAAACCTTAGCATTTTGTTTATGAAATAATTATGGTATGGTGAGATAGCTCTGCTACTCTTGGAAGTTCAAGCCGTCATATTCGCCATGACTTTTATAGGTAATTTCTTAGTTTGCATATACAAAATTATAGTTGTAAATATTTTATTTATTTTACCAATGCTATGTTCATTATTAGGGTTGTAACCTTGTTTCCCTACCTTTGATTTACTGTGTAGGTTTCGGCTTGTTCATGCTCGTGAACCCTCACTTCCCGACGAATATGGTAGAGCTAATGTTTGGATTTTGTTGTTTATTCTAGGGTTGTATTTTTAACTTACTCATGTTGGATCATAGGTATATTGATTCGGTTCCCTATCCACAATTTCTATAAGGGACTGTGCACCTCCCAACTCTGGCCTAGCTAAAGCAACTCTGTTTTCCCTGGAGTACAGGTATTACAGACATTGAATTATCTCTACAGTTTTTAGGTGAGGATATTTAGAGATATTTAGGGTCTTGTTGACCAGTGTTTGGGGTTCTTAAGGAATCAAATTATTATTTCTTCAAGTTAATTTGTATAGCCATGAACTCCGTTAAGAAAGAAGCTTATGTTATATGTTCTTGTAAATTTCTTGGGTCGACACTGCAGGTTTACACCCATATTTTAATGGCAATACCCCTGGGAGTTAATTCTACCTTTAATTAAAATCTATGTTGGTTTGGTGACTGGGGTTTATGCTACACATATATGTAACGAATTTGCATTTGTGTTACTTTTAGTTGACTTCCTCCTATTACTTAGGGTTTACAATGTTATGACCTTTGAAGGCCCTACAAGCACATTTTTCTTACTCTTCACTTCGACAATTATTTATATTCTTACTCAGTTGTCATTTTTATTCAAAATGGTACTCCTCTGAGATGAATTTATATGGTCTTTCTTCACTTATTGAATACAATTTCTTTGGACCTAGCTTGTAACATAATAAATATTCTATAATTTTATGCATCTAGGTGCTTGATTAATTTAATTGTTTCTTTATAACGATGTATTTATTATGAAGATAGTATCTCCATTAAATGTGTTTTTCTGTCTAAAGTTCTTATCTGAAAGTTTACATATCTTCTTTTTTCTTTCTTATTACGTATTCATAGTTTTATATTTAGACTTGATGACCGAACCATCATAATTATGGGTTGTTTATTATTACCCTAGTTCGAGTATCGCTTACGAATAGGTATCACGAGAGGATCTATTCTGTCTACAGTAGTTACTATGCAATAAACTAATAGTCTCTTCACTAATTCTTTCATAATTCTGCAAATATAACTGTAATTATTCTCTCACAAAGAATGGAATAACCTGTTGATGAGTTTTTTAACCCGAATTTTTGGACTATAGAAATGATTCCATCTTCAGGGGAGTGCCAAATTTCTTGAGAAGGTTGAGGAGTATTCTTCTATTTATATTTATTCTTTAAAAAATACATATTTATACATAAGGGTTCTATTCTAGTTTTCAAGAACAAAGGTTAGGATTAATTTGTTCATAACATATTACTTCTCTTTTACATACATTTATACATATACATAGTAATTAATTTATTCTTTCTTCTTAATACTCACATGTAATAACATTTATAATAGGAATAATTAAAAGAAATTGTTTCTGCTGAAGTATTTAAATTTCCGTTATTTACATAAGTATCTATTTATATAGCCAGAAATCACTTACAATTTTCATAAACCATTAATTTCATGTAGGTCTAGATAATTATCTCATTCAAGCTTTTGATGATGACCTCCCAACCTTGAAATAGGACATTACATCCTCATCCCCCCCCATGCTCCACACCAGAGTATGATTTGATTAGAAGTGAATATGGTCGAGACCTGAAGACCTCCAGTCTAGTCTTCCTTCTCCAGATTCATGGCCACTGAGATTTCCACTAGATCCCACCAACTCTAGATTAACTCTCACCCTTAAACCTTATAAATATTCTTGTCAAAGTCTAGAACCCCTTTTCCTCACTAGGATTTTCCTTTTATCCACAAAGGAAAAGGTAATTGTCCTCAATGGATTTTTCCCCAAACTACTCTAGAATATTGGAATACTTTATCATCAATCTTTATGGAAACATTCCATAATTCATTTTTTATTCAAAATAGAAATAAAACCATGTTCATTTTTTTCTAGGTTAACCTTTACATGTTAATATTAGTAAAAATTATAATGCATAATCTTATTTTAACAAAAATAAACATAAATAGTTTTGGGACAAATTCAGCTGTTACATCTTCCCCCTAGAAGTAAAAACCATCCTTGGTGTTCTTTTCCAGATCAACAAATAACTCTGGGTATGTGTCACACACAAATCCTTCATCTTCCCACGTACCCTCCTCAGGCCAAAGTGATTCCATTGCAATGTAACTTGGGTAATGGCTCACATCCGGAGTGTGATTTCTCTCTGATCGAGAATACGTTGAGGTTCTACTAGAAATTCGTTGTCTGGTTCGACCTGCAATTAGCAAGGAATTATGTTAAATAAACATAAAATTCATACATTCCAAATATTTGGTACTCAATATTATTCCTACCTGAATTTTTTTCCAATGTATCACGTGCCTTAGATCATTCACATATCATTTAAGTATTGATACGTGAAATACACTATCAACCTATATGTGACTGGGTAATGCCAATCGATAGGCTACAGGCCCTACTCTTTCCAATATTTGGAAAGTTCAACAGAACCTGGGAGCTAACATCGTGCATGAAGTCTATCTTAAAGTGCTCTTCTTTGGTTTGATTCTTACGTAAACATGATCACCCATTTCAAATTCCTGATAGGTTCTCTTTTTGTCTGCATAAACCTTCTTCTGATGTTGGGAAGCTTATAGGTTCTGTCTAGTTTCCTTTACTTCTAGTTCAATCTCAACCAACATCTCCAGACTAAGCATTAATCTGTTTTCTAGACTGTTCTAGTTAATGGAATTTCAACACTATCTCACGTATAATGCTTCAAATGGACTCATTTTAAGAGATTATTGATAACGATTATTGTGTGCGAATTCCACCAGATGTAGATATTCCTCCCACTTTGTGGGTTGTTGCATTATATACATGCGTAACATGTCTTCCAGGATTTGATTAACTCTCTCTGTTTGTCCATCCATCTGTGGATGATAAACGGTACTGAAGTTAACTTGTGTACCCAACCCGGTAAACAGTGCTTTCTAAAACACTGAAGTGAACTTTACATCTCGATCTGAAAAGACTATTTTTGAAATTCCATGCAACATAAAGATTTCCCTCATCAAAATATCTACAATTTGAACCATTTTGTAAGAGGATTGTACATGGATAAAGTGGGCTACGTTGCTCAGTCTATCAACCACTACCATTGTGGAATCATTATGTCTTTTTTATCTTGGTAGAACAGTAATAAAATATAATGATATGAATTCCCATTTACATTCAAGTACGGGTATGGGCTACAACAAGCCTGTTGGATGTTGATGCTCCACCTTAACTTGTTGACATTCCAGACACTTGTTTAAATATTCAACAAATTTTTTTCACATATTGGGCCAAAACTAAACTTTCCTGATTACTGTTAGAATTTTCTAATATCCTTAGTGTCCAGAATCATTTTTGCGATGGTACTCATCTAAGATCAGGTCCTTCAAACTTATCCAATTTGGAATATATAGCTTTCCTTTATAAGTTAGAAGTTAATCTTTGTTAATCTCATAATCTTATGATTTTTCTACTTCCCTCACTTACTGCCATAGGAATTGGTATTCATGACCTTTCTCATCTTCTTCTTTTATTTGATCCTGAAATTTGAATTATACTTGATTAAAGTATAGTTCATATATGCAGTGAAATATTCTACTCAAAGCATCTGCCACACGATTTTCCTTGCCATTAACATGCTGAATGTCAAATTCAAATTCACTTAAAAATTCAATCCACCTTGTATGGCGAGCATTTAAATCAACTTGTTTAAAATAGCTAGTTAAACTACTGTGATCTATCTTCAACAAAAACCTCTTTCCCAATAAGTAGTGTCTCCACACCTTTAGTGCATTCACTACCACTGTTAGTTCCAAATCATAAGTGGAGTATCGTTGTTCATGATCTTTTATTTTTCTAGATTCATAGGCAAAAACCCTTCCCTCTTGGGATAATATTCTCCTTCTCCTTCCTTACATGCATTGATGCATACTTCAATTTCTTTGTTGGGGTCAAATATCCTCAACACAGGGGTTGTATTCAGCAATGTTTCAACAATTAAAAACTAACCCAACATTTGTTGGTCAATTTAATCACCTTCCCCTTTTGCTGCAGACATGTGACAGGAAAAGAAATTTTCAAAAATCCTTCGATGAAATGCTTATAATATCCTGACAATTCCATAAAGGAACATATATATGCTACGTTCTTCGGCACTCTCCATTCCATGATATCATTTATTTTTTCGGGATCTACAACTATGCATTCAATAGAAATAACATGGCCTAAATATTTTATTTGCTCTTTGAAAAAGTCACACTTGCTGAACTTGGCATACAGCTGATGTTTCCTGAACATTTCGAACACTTTTCTTAGGTGTTCCTTGTGCTCTTCCATGATTTTTGAGTATATCAAAATGTCATCAATAAATATAAGAACAAATTTGTCCAAAAAAGGTGAAATATGTCATGCATAAAATTCGTAAATGTTGATGGTGCATTGGTTAAGGAAAATGGTAACACCATGAACTCATAATATCTATATCGAGTACGAAAGGTTGTTTTGTAAATGTCCTCATATTTCATTTGGATATGGTGATATCCAGACCTTAAGTCTATCTTTGATAATACATTCGCTCCCTTTAATTGATCGAACAAATCATATATACATGGCAACGGGTATTTATTCTTGACTATCAACTTATTTAGCTGCCTGTAGTCCATGCACATTTGCATGGTTCCATCCTTCTTCTTTACAAACAGTACCGGTGCTCCCCCAGGGGATACACTTGGTCGAATGTACCCCATTATCTAGCAGTTCTTGTAGTTGAATTTTCAATTATGTTAACCCGGGTACACTCATCTGATATGGTGCTCTTGATACTTGTGTTGTGTCGGGCATTAATTCGATAGTAAAATCGATGTCTCTTCTTGTAGGTAATCCTGGTACATTTTCTAGAAACACATCCGTGAAGTCATGTACTACTTGTATATTTTCTAGCATAGGGGTTTAATCCTTAGAGTTAAAAAATACCACATGGATGGCATAAATTTGGCATCCTTTTCTAACGCATTTACTCAGTTGAGATGCTATGATGGAATATAATTGTAGAAATTTCTTGATTCCTTACAATTATTGGAATGTCCCATCCTCAGCTTTGAAGTATATAACCTCATCCTTAAAGTCTACCAGATACCAATGTCTTTCTAACCAATCCATACCTAGCAGTATGTCATAGGAGCAAAAAGGTAGAATATTCAGTTCTATGCTTAACTGATGCGTTCCAATTTCCAAATAAAATTTTGAAAACTTGGCACTGACCCTTCTCTTTGCCCCAGTAGCTAGCTCTACCATCCAGGGGTTTTTAAATTTCTGGCTTTGTAATTTACATTTTTCAACTTTTCGAGGGTTTACATAACTTCAAATAGAACAAGGGTCAACCAAAATAGAAATAGTTTGTGAAAATAACTTACCTTCAAGTTCTATCATTGTCGGTTAGTAGTCTTCTTGTCGGTCTTCAAGCATTGCATTAATTTTGGGTATATTTCGAGCCACATCTCCCACCGTAGAATCCTCTTGCAGTTTAGTTGTTGTTTCACATTTTCTTCGATGAGGGAAATTCTTGTATTAATGTGCTTCACCGCATCCCCAACATTGTAGGGGAGGTTTCTAAGTTTTTCCATGTTCTGGTTTGTTGGAGGCTTCTGTGGGTCATTCCTATGTTGGCCATTTTGTTCTCTGGTGATTTCCCCCAAACTTCTTGCTTACTGAATTTCTTACAGAGTTTTTAAAATTACTGGACGTGGTATTTTTAAAATTTTAACTATTTTTCTATACTTTCTTTGGTGGCCAACTTTTGCTTGTTTCTCCTTTAGCCTTGGACTTTTGATAGCATATCCGTGCTTATCGAATCACCTCGTCCATAGTATTTGGGTTTATGAACATTATTATTTATTTAATGTGAGTAGGTAAGCTACTAAAAAATCAGTGAACTTTAGCTTTCTCATCTCTCAGGGAAGGCACATATCTTAATAGGGATGTGAACTTAGTTATGAATTCATCCATTGTCATCTATCCCACTGTTAAATCATGGAATTCTTGAGATTTTTCATCATATAAACACTCTGTTAAATACTTATCCTTAAAATATTGCTGGAAGTCATCCCATGACACGCTATGGTATTCAATACTTCGAACATTCTTGACTTCCTCCCACCATAAAGTAGCTTTCTCTCTCAACTGATAAATATCTAAGTGGGCTTTGAGGTTGCTGCTATATTGATAGACATGAAAGTATTTGTTCATATTAATCATCCAAGCCTCAATGACCTCTTTGGCTTCTCCATCAAAAGTAGGAGGCTTAATTTTTTGGAATTCACTCTCTAGTTCTAATTTTTGTTTCTTTATTTCTTGTTGGTCAGACAAATTACTAGATTCAAATTCATTATAGTTTTTGTTTTTATTGCTTCGTTGTGAATGAATTTCCTTTTGCCTACCATTAGTTTGTCTTCAATGTTCAATTTATCCTCGAGTGTTTCTGTTAGGACTAGGTGGTATTAATCCTTGATTCTGCCTATCAGAAAGGATTTTGAGAACTCTCTCCTACTTTTTCATTAGTCTTTCATTTTCACTCCTTACCCGGACCATTTCTTCCTATAACTTCTGCACTATACTCAACAATATACTCGTTTGATGTTATTGTTCCTCCAGTAATCTGTTGGTCTGTTGGTGCTGATCTACACTCAATTGTACCCACATTTCCGGATTTATTTCCAGGTTGGTTTGGGGTGGAGGTTCCATTGAATTCCAGGTACTTGATGCGTCGATCCCCTTCTCATTATGTTATTTCAACTTTCTGTGCACAATTTACACGCAGTGTTTTTTTTTTTGAATTGACCCATTTGGGTCCCAGTGTATGAACGTTTCTCTGATACCACTTGTTACATCCATTACAAAAAAAAACTTAATTATTTTTAAGTTTACTCCTCATCAAATTTACATTTAACAATACTTCTTACCACACATCTTTGTTTTAAGAACTTTACCTATACATGAATTTAATTATACATATAATCCTATTGCTAATGAACGAACACTTACCTATTTACATGTAGATGGAACAAACCTACATACAATATCATTCCTAATTATATATATAATTCTATTCAAGTTATTACTTAGGCTTGACTCTGACCAAGAATATGGTGGATTAGATATCCAGGTATTGATACTTATGATGCTTATCCATACTAATCAGTTTGCAATTTATGGCACTTAAATGACATAATGATTTATTTCAGCCTTGAGCCATGTGATTCTGGTATAAAATTTAATTAGCGAGTACAACTTTGGGATATATATTGATTTAGTCGTGCCATATAACACACGTCTATCTAACACTTGGGGTTTTGTTCGTCGTCGGATCCATGGTGGAATAAACGACAGAAGTGAGGCTGGTTGAGGGTTAGGGTAGTCGACCTCGCTCAACCCTAACTTCCTCACTCATTTTCTCGAGCCGGTTGTCTCTGGCTCTCTCGCTCTACAATTTCCATTCTGTTGTCCATCTCCTTGCGTTGGTCCATGATCCCGTCCATAACCTCTCGTCTTAAGCACCTACATAAACTTCATGATTCAGTTACATGTATTGTATTCATATGGTTTTCTTTACCTTATTTGGCATTGTTAGTTGGCATTTTGTCTTCTTTCTTCTGTGAGAATGTACTAGGGATTTCAGGTTAACCCCTATCAATTTTCCTGTTTGGCTTTTAAACCTCATCAATTTCTTTATGAAATAATTATGGTATGGTGAGACAACTCCACTACGCTTGGAAGTTCAAGCCCTCATCTTCGCCATGACTTTTACAAGTAATTTCTCTGTTTGCATATACAAAATTATAGCTATAAATATTTTAATTCTTTTACCAATGCTATGTTCATAATTAGGGTTGCAACCCTATTTCCCTACCTTTGATTTACTGTGTAGGTTTTGGCTTCGGCATGCTCGGGTTCTCTTCATCATAGGTAAACCCTGACTTCCCACTGAATATGGTAGAGCTGAAGTTTCGATTTTGTTGTTTGTTATAAGGTTGTATTTTTAACTTACTCCTATTGGATCGCATGTATATTGATTCGGTTCCCTATCCACAATTTCTACAAGGTACTGTGCACCTCTTGACCATGGCCTAACCAAAGCACCTCCATTTTCCTTGGTGTATAGGTATTATGGACATCGAATTATATCTACAGTTTTTAGATGAGGATCTTTAGGGATCTTCAGGCTTTTGTTCACCTATCTTTGCGGTCCTTAAGGAACCGACTTCTTATTTCTTCAAGTTAGACTATATAGCCATGAAATTCGTTAAGAAAGAAGCTTATGTTATATGTTCTTGTGAAGTTCTTGGGTTGGCACTATAGGTTTACACCTGTATTTTAATGGCAATGCCCCGAGTGTTAATTCGACCTTTAATTAAAATTTGTGTTGGTTTGGTCACTAGGGTTTGTGTTGCAAAGATATGTAACAAATTTTCATTTGCGTTGTGTTGCAAAGATATGTAACAAATTTTCATTTGTGTTACTTGTATTGACTTCCTCCTATTACTCAGAGTTTACAGTGTTATGACCTTGAAGGCCTTGTAAGGGAATTTTTCTTACTGTTCACTTCGACAATTATTTATATTCTTACTCAGTTGTCATTTTTATTCAGAATGGTACTCCTTTGAGATGCATTTCTATGGTCTTTCTTAGTTTATTGAATACAATTTCTTTGGGCCTAGCTTGTAACAGAATGGAGATTCTGTAATTTTGTGTGTCTAAGTGCTTGAACAATTTAACTATTTATTTATAATGATGTATTTCTAATGAAGATAGTATCTCTGTTAAACATCTTTTTCAGTCTAAAATATTATCCAAAGGTTTACATATTTTATGTTTTCTTTCTTATTACGTATTCACAATTTGTTATTTAGACTTGATGACCAGACCATCACAATTCTGGGTTGTTTATTGTTATGATCGGTTATGTCCGAAGTAGTTAATGTGGACTAAACTAATACTCCCTTCACTAATTATTTCATAATTCTACAGATATAACTGTAATTCTTCTATTTATATCTACTCTTTAAACAATACATACTTATACATAAGGGTGTTATTCTAGTTTGCAAGAAAGAAGGTTAGGATTAATTTGTTCATAACATATTACTTCTCTTTTACATACATTTATACATGTACTTCTATTTACATGACTAGAAATCACTTACAATTTTTATAAGACACTAATTTCATGTAGGTCTAAATGCTTATCTCTCTCAAGACTTCTGATGCTGACCTCCCAACCTTGAGAGAGGCTATTATGTCTTCATCCACCCCCCCCCGCACCAGAGTATGGCTTTATTAGTAGTAAATATGGTCTAGACCTCAAGACCTCTAGTCTAGTCTTCCTTTTCCAGATTCAGGGCCGCTTGGTTTTCCACTGGCTTCCACCAGCTCTGGATTAACTCTCACCCTTCAACCTTATAAATTTTCTTGTCAAATTCCAAAACCCCTTTTCCTCACTGGGATTTTCCTTTTATCCACAGAGAAAAATGTAACTGTCCTCAAGTGCTTTTGCCCCAATTTTTTTTTGAATCTTTGAATACTTTATCATCGGTCTTTATGGAAGCATTCCATAATTCATTTTTTATTCAAAACATAAATAGAACCATGATCAATCAAAATAAAATGCATAATCTTCTTTTAACAAAAATAAATAGAAATAGTTTTGGGACAAATTGAGATGTTACAACATATAATAAATTATATGAAAATGCCTTTCGGATTAATCACATCATTAGGATTTGGTCGTTGTTTAGAACATTTATATAAAAAATTAACACAAAAATAAATAAATTAGTATGAATATTTAATTAATTAACATAGATATTAAAATAAATTATTTATGTCTTGCATTATATATATATATATATATATATATATATATATATATATATATATATATATATATATATATATATATATATATATATATATATATATATATATATATATATATATATATATATATATATATATAGAATGAAGTGTGAGATTATTGATATTTTATAATAATTTTAATTAAAACTAATGAGATAATTATGCATTTCGTGCCTACTCAATTATAGAATATTGGCAAAAAAAAATTATAACATATATACATATTTCTCACATTCAAAACTCAAAAGATAACATTTTTTTAAATTATTTTATTTATTATTTCTCATGAAGATCTAAATATTTTAATTATAGAAAAGAATAAAATTAAAATATTTTTACTACATATTTTTTGAAAAAGAATTCTAATATCACTAAAGAATATCCAACAATAATAATGACAGTATTGATGTTTTATATCATTTTAAATTAAAATAACCAAACTTGTATATTCATTGTGTAAAAACAATTTCTAGAGAAAACTCTTTGATAAAAAGGTAAACTAGCAATTGCACCAGATGTTGCAGAGGAAACGTCGTAAGTCAATAACATAATATGGAGTTTGCATTAAGAATAAAATTTTGTTTTTCATTCAAGACGAGGTTTTACTCATCATTAATAAAATATGTATTAGAAACAATAACACCTCAATTAGATGATTTTGTCTGTTATTTTCTTGCGAATGTGAAACTTCTTCTTTTTCCTTGTAACAACTTGTTACACAGGAATGGCGTGAGTGAGATATAGGGTTTTTTCAAGTGCATAAGATGGCTTTGTTAATGTGGGTAAGAAGCAGAGAAATTGGAGAAAAAGTCAACATTGGAGGTCTAAAATCATCAAGTAACTTATCATTTTTCAGTTCTTTGTTATAATTCCCTCATTTATAGTTTCAATGGGTTTTGGCCCAAAGCATTAGTGGATCTACACCTTGTGGTGAAAAAAATATGATATTTACCTATGTTCTAAAGTCCTTTTCATTGTACAATTTGAATCATAGCAATACAACTTGAGGTTGGTTTTGTATGAATTAATGGGCCAACATTGATATTCACACTCATCCCATAATTATAGAATTTATGATGGAAAGTTTTGAATATCAAGACTACAAATGTTTGTTGGAACTGATTTGGATTGAATACTCAATCTTGTGTTACACCATCGCAAACCATCATAGGAATACAACTTGAGGTTAGTTTTGTATAAATTAGTGGGCCAACATTGATTTTGACACCCATCCTATTACACCATCCCAAACCATCATAGGAATACAACTTGAGGTTGGTTTTGGATAAATTAATGCGCCAACATTGATATTTACACCCATCCCATAATTATAGAATTCATGATGGAAATTTTGGAATCTCGAGGCTACAACTGTTTCTTGGAAATTATTTGGATTGGATACTCAATCTTATGTTACACCATCCCAAACAATCATAGGAATACAACTTCAGGTTGGTTTTGTATAAATTAATGGGCCAACATTGATATTCACAACCATCCCATAATTATAGAATTCATGATGGAAATTTTTGAATCTCAAGGCTACAAATGTGTCTTGGAAATTATTTGGATTGAATACTCAATCCTATGTCACACCATCTCAAACCTTCATAGGAATACAAATTGAGGTTGCTTTTATAGAAATTAATAGGCCAACATTGATATTCACACCCATCTCATAATTATACAATTTAGAAAGTGGAAAATTAAAAATATCTTTCATAATATTTGAGCAATTTACATAAAATCTAGTTAAAATATCTTAATTTCAAAATATTTATATCTTAATCAAATCATTATTCTCTTCATTTTTTTAAATAGCATATTTAAATTTTATGTTTAATAATTATTTGTAATAAAATGATATTTATTACTTTTAAACAATAAAATGTGATTCCTATTAGTAAAACATTTTATAATAAGTACTAAAAAAAAATGTTCTAAATGAAACCAAACACTAATCAAAATAACTACTCAAGAATGAACATTAAGTTAAAAAAACACTATTACTATAGAATGTCCATATGCATACATTTGATTCTGTCGAGGCTCTATTTACAGTAGCAGCTAAAAATATTGTTTATGTTATTTTCAAATAAAGACGCCTTATGGCATAAATATTTAAATTTTGAACCTATAAATAGATTAATACAAAAATACAAATTTTGGGCAATGTAGATTTTATCTTTTCATAGGATATTGGAGTATTATAAGATTAACTTTTTCGCATATGAAATAAATAAATCCATATAAGATATTTTTTTTACATTATGATTTTATTATGACTTTAACTGATTTTATAAATTAACTGATTTATGATTTTATCATCTTAGAACTTATTATTTTTACAACATAGATAGCTTTGATTTTGAATTCATAAAAGAATATTATAATAAAAAACTAAATAAGATAAATGAATTCCCTACACACAGGAGAAAAATAATAAACTAGTCTATCGAAAGCTACTAACAACAACTTAGGAATAACAAGATAGTTTGAAAAACCATATTAATAATAATTAAATGCATTTTAGACCATGCCAAGATGTCAACGTGTTATTTAAGGAGTAATTATAATTGTTTGATTGTGAATATTTGAATGTGTTATTTACCTCAATAAGGACTAAATATAAATATAATTGTTTGGTTGTGATTGCTTGGATAGTGACAAAGCATGCATGATGCTACCGTATTGTCTGGAGTTGTAATATTTATTCCAATGAGGTATTTTCATGATTTATTGATGAATTTGTTGAGGTGTAAATGTAGAAAATATGAAAGTTCAAATTAATACATTATAAATTCATATTCTGGAATCTATATGATGCGTAATAAAATTATTTAAGGCTTTTTTATCACCCTCTGTCCATGACTTAATAATATGATTTAAGGCTTTTCTATCACCCTCTGTCCATGGTAAATACCATTCTTCTGCATAATGGCTCGAAATATCCCAGCAATGGAGAAAAATAATTTAAGAGTAAGTTGCAATATTATATTCTATTTATTAATCTTTCTGTTTTTTCTTTTGTTTTTTTTTTTAAAATTATGTTGAGGCTAAATCGACACAGAAAATGGTTCATATATGTATTCAAAAAGAAGCAGAAGCATTATTAATAGTATTAAAGGAGGACAAAAGTTGACCGTATTGTGAGGTGCAATGGGTAATCCTATTGATGATTGTTGGAGCAGCCACCCCGAATGGTAAATTGTGGCGTTGGATTTGGAAAGGGTGTTATTAGAGGTAAAAACGACAAGTTTGATGTCATTGCGGATGCGAGTGATAATGTATTCAATCCATCCATTGGCACACTATGTTAGGTCATGATTTAGAAAGACACGCTTTGGATAATCTTCCATGTTAGGTCATGATTTAGAAAGACCCGCTTTGGATAATCTTCCAGAATGACATGGTAATCCAGGAAGAGCTCGTTATTAACAACTTCAAAACAATCAATGGATGAGGGTCCAACATCTTTATTGCTAATGGTGCATGTGTTACCATACAAAATATGATAAAACACATCATGATTCATTTTATCCATATTCATGAGTGTAAGTGTAAATAAATCATAGAGATGGGATTTCTATTTTCACATGGAGGTAGATATGGCAATATATAACAAGATATTGGTTATTAAATGTAAATGAGTATATCCGTTAGATTTAAATTTGTTTGAATTCAGCTCACCAATATTTAATAATTTATAATCTGAAAAGTGAGTGGACCATTTCTCTATATATAGAAGTACAAAAATAATCTCGTTAACTAGTCAACTCATCTACCATAACTCAGTCAAGTCATCTACCGGAATCATTGTTTCCAACAATTATTTCACTCATCACAACCAAGTTGGTAAAATATTCATTGATTCATTGTAATTCACTCTACTTACTAAATGAACATAGATATAGATACATGAAAATATAAAAAACATATCATAGAGAACTCACAGTTTTTTTTTCCAACGATTTTCCAATCTTGAAATTTCCGTTACAACAATTAAATGAAAACATGAGAAATTTTGGATATGATCTGAGGTTGTATACCTACCTGACCACGATTGCGATGAGAACTGCAAATATAATAAATACGTGCAAGGGATCTCGTAAAACGGTTTGCCTTCGATATTTTGTTAAGTGTAAACATTACACACAGTATATATCACAATGATTTTTAATTTGAAAACACATTGAGTTTTAATTTCAAACTCATTTCGACAGGAGCCTTTAATATAACAGAAAAAAAAACCCTAAAAGCTTTCTGATAAGAAGCCAAGTGAATCTTACTGACAGGAATAATCGGAGCATAAATTGACTCCAAGCTTGCCTCCTAAATTCCTCTCTCTGCATCATGAATCAACCATAAAAACCTCTCAATATTACCACAAAACAGATTTGAAAGAATAATATTGAGTTCTCTCTTCCTGTCCAAATCACGAATCAACCATAAAACCCTCTCAATATTAGCCTAAATTCTGATTGCATGTTTGTTTTTCTTTATGTAATTACTAAAATCTTGTCTTCATTTAAGAAAAAATTAACAAACTCATGAATTAAAAAGATTCAAACAAGAACGAAAAAAAATACCGAGCGAAAACTAACTGATCATGAATTAAAAAGATTCAAACAAAAACTAAAAATACCAAAACCAAAACGAACGGATCCGCCGATGCTTGAGAAAGCCACATTGATTTCAAAGACGAAACAAAGTGTGTGAGCGATGGCTCTCTGGCTCGGAAATTCCTCGACAGCTTTACAGAGCAGGGAAGTCAAGCTGATACACTGGAATTTTCATTGAGTTCCATCTCGATACCAAAGATACCGAAAGAGACGCGGAACTTCTGCAATACAGAGGCGAAGCTTCTTGTCTAGATGCATCTGAGAAATAATGGCAGCTCAGCGGACATTAATAATTAAAAGTAGAGCACAAGTTGGAAGACATTAATGTTTAGTGAGTTAGTTAGTTAGTTAGGTTGAAGGAGATCTAATGGTGTAAAACATTTTAATCGTCTAACATTCCATCCAATGGCCCAAATACTGACAAACTAGCAACTAGAAAAATTGTTTTCAAATAATGCAGCCTTACCGCGTAAAAATCATAAACACTCTATCTATTATCTATTATCAGAGACAAGTTCATACCCAATATTGTTTGTTTATTAGAAATTATTTTATTTTTAATTTTAAAATAACATGTGTCAAGTTAAAATTAAGCTAGACAGAAATTATATATTTCCACCACACTAGCTTGTAGAATAAGTTGTTTGCTTATAAAAAAATAATTTTAATTTTATTTGTTAGTTAAAATATTTTTAAACAATATATTCTATCATTTAGCCATTCTCTATTTTGTTTGTATAAATAATTCATTTAATTAAAACTATTAATTATATTAATATAAGATTATTAACGTAATACGCTAGTTAGTATATTATATTTTAAAATTTTATTATATTTTTTACAATAATATTTTTTATTTATACTATTAAATATTTATTTTTATAATGTATATATTATCATCCAAAATTGAACATTTTATTTTTATTGTGTTAAATTAACTTTTTAACTTATTTTTGAAATCTAGAAGGTAAATCAATAATGATATTAATTATTGTAAAAACTCAAATTTTTATTGAAATTATTCATCTATGACGGGAGAAATTTTGTAAAAAGTTATAGTTTCGCATGGTTCATGGGAGCTTTAATCGATGAATATTGTCATTAAAAATATAGGTTTGTTATTAAAAGTTTAATCTTATTTTATGATTATTTGAATTTTCTGAATATTTAAAAAAAGAGTTAATCAAGATGAAAATTTGTATAAGTAGAAAAAGTTAAAAGATTATAAAATTTGAGATTATGTATTTCGTATTTACTCATAAAATATATAAACATATTAATATTGATATCCTCGAAATTTGTTATAAACGGTTTAGAATAATTTTAATACTACTCAAATCATAATATTTTTCTATTAAACAAGAATTGAGAATAAATATTATATTAAAAGACATTATGTTAGAGCTTAGTTTAGATATATGATTGTTATAAGAAAGTTAACACCAGTGGATATGGTTGGAGTGGAGTATGTATTAATGACCATCTACACAATTTTAATCAAAGTATGTTTTGAACAATATGATAGAATATCTACTATATTCTACTTGTACCTTAGTCATTGACATAAAAAAACTAAAATTTACAAACCATTAGGACATTACACTAAACAATAATGAATTATTCCTCCAATTTGATATATGAGTCTTTGGATTAAATATTAGGGAAGAGGGACATGCCCCCTTTTCCCCTCCCGCCAAAGTTCACCTTGATTTATCCTTACCTACAATTACCCTTATGATTAACCTTGGATTTGTTTGATTTAAGGACATGGAGATATTTCTTCTTGGAGATATAATGATACAACTGATAAATATGATTTTGAATTAACCTTGTATCTAAAGGGAATGATCTTGAACAAAAATAGAGAATTCTGAGATTCACAATTTTCCTCAAACCTTGATATACGACATAAGATTCAATAATGATGTCGAATGTGTAATCTAAACCCCAAACTTTCCGATATTCTTCTAGATTCTCAAGGGAAAATCTCTTACCCTTACCCCTTCCACTTCTCATGCTACACCTCAAATTGTACAATCTTAAAAAAAAACAAAAAAAGAAATCAGATAAAAAATTATCTACAATAATACACATAATATATATATCCCCCCCCCCCCCCCCCCCCCCCCCCCCCCCCCCCCCCAAACAATAATTAATATATAAGACAAAAAACATGTAAATGTATGTATGGAACTTTGGAAAGATAAACCGTGAAAATAAAATACTTGACTTATCTGAACAGCACAAGAATCCCGAGTTATGATGTCTATTTGACTTAGTTCCAGTTTGTTGCTTTACAAATCGACTCACACAAATTCCCAATGTATTCAGCAAAAATGTCTATATTAGTCTTGACAAATTTTATTCCACCCAAAATACTTCAAAAAGTGAAGTATTTATACAAATTGATTGTTTACAAAATATCTAAGAGATATGAGAGAATATCTCTAGGAAAAAATAAATATTATTACATAAAAAGAGGGACAACTGCCCAACAAACTGGCAATCTGTCCTCTTATCAAGAAAAAATAAGACTGATTTATCTTATTGAAATTGATTTGTTGCTTTGTTGTAGATGCTTGCTGGCACTTGGAAACAATATCTTGTTAGAAGATATCTTGGAAGACAATCTTTCTAATTTATATCCTTTAACCTGTGCTTCACCTCTGATACTCTTTCACATTGCTACTTGTTTACTTTACTATTGTAAAATGAAGAATTACAACAGTAAATATTGATTTGACTGTTTTATTCCCGGATACTCTTTAACTCTGCTTTTTTCACCTGATACACTTTCACTGTAAAATTTTACCCTTTGATAACTATAAAAATGAAAAATATGACTGCACATGTTCTGTTATGTTCGCAATGCTGCTATAACCAATCAGTAAATCCCTGCCATTGTTCTGCATTGGGTATTTTCATACCTTTCAATCTCCTATAACTCTCATCAGCATCAGTGTATTTTGCAAAGTTTTGTTTTATAGAAAACATGTGTTTGATCTCATTATGTAAAAAGAACAACTTTTCGAAATATTGTAAAACCACTTTACCACTTGGGGAACCTTGTGGTAAAGGCTTGCTGACTTGTTTCTTGGCATGAGCTAGGATTTTCTTGTTATATCAGTGTGGACCATCAATTTTTCATGGAAACCGTGTATATCTAGAAGACCCGCTTCTTGTAAAGTTATATATTTTGCAAGGAACTTTGTGATTGATAAGTTCATGGTTTCACATTTCTCCTCTAAACTATTCATGATATTTCTTTTGGTTATGACTTTCCTGATTTGCAGAATAGTTTCAATCCTATCATGAATGTTTAGTTCCTCCAATTCAGCTCTATTCTTGTTGTTCAAGAATCCAATAAGGCTTACAGCTTGTGAACGTTTATCTGCCAGTTCTGCTTTAGTTTTTTGAATTTCTACCAGTGTTTCTTGCAATAAATCTCTTTGCTCATAGATAATCTATATTGAGGGCCACTGTAAATGAATAGCTTGAATTATATTATCCCATAGCTGATTTTTGATATATGCTACCTGCTCACTGAAGTTTACCTCTTTCTTCAAAGTTTTCACCTGTTCTTCTAAGGCCTTTACTCTTTGTTCATGTCCTTTAGAAGTTATTAAAGCATTCTTGTAGGAAGACTCAAGACTTTTATTAGTCTTTTTCAAAGTGACGATTTCTTTGTTTTTTAGTGACATTTCTTCCATAGATTGAACTATATCTATTGTACCTGTTGCTTGTTGTACCTGTGATGTATATGATCCAGTGGCAGAGGTATCTATAGATGTTATTGACACTGCAGTTGTCAATACTCCTTTTGGTGCCAAATGCTCTGTTAGTGTAGAAGGAACAACAATAGTTGCCATTGGGATGACTGTAGGAATGAAGACCTCATTTTCCTTTTTTAATGTTTCATTTTCTTTCATCAGAGTCTCTGTCTGATTCTCCATTTCGTTGATTTGAGCAGTCATATTTAGTACTAACTGCATTACTTCATCCTTTTCTATTTTCTGCTGAAAAATCTCCTTTGCTTGTGGATCCTCACTCTATGGAAGTTTCAGTTGTTTTCTTAAGGCAACAATATTTTCATTCTTTTGCTTTATGTGTGCTTTAGCAACCTCAATATTGGAAGGATCCATCCCAGTTTCTATAACCAAATCTTCTGAGGACTTGATCCTTAAATTCTTAACATGTAATGATTATTTATCTAATTTCATCTGTTTCTGTAAATTGTACACAGTTTTTTGTAGCATAGTAGCACTCATAGTTTTTTTAACCACTTTTGAATAAATAATTTCAGTGGTACTTCTATGGAATTCTATCTGATCTAATTCATGTATTGTATCAATGTCCACCTCCACATATGTTTTAGTATAATCTGCAAGTGATTTTAGATCTGCAACTGTTGGTTTAAGAAATGACATGATCATCTTATTTGTGGAGTAGTCAAAAGCTATCAACAACCTGTCTTTGTTCCCTGGCTTTTCTTTGAGGAATTGGGAATAAAATTAATTTTTAATCTCCTCATTTCTTTCTCTGATTTGTTTGTATTTATTTTGAATGTCAGAATTTGTTTCTTCTGCTGCTTTGGAAGAGGAGGGAGCTTCTGAATTTACTTGCGTTTCCACTATTTCTTTGTCCTGTTCGTGTGTTAGCACCTGCTCTTTTTAAATCTCTGCTAGAGTCTCATTCACAATTATAGTGACTTCATCATAAGTTTGTTGATTATTATTATTTTCTTGATCTTCAGTGTCATATATATCTATTATATTTTATTTCTCAGTAGCAATCATTTTTGCCCTTTTGTTATAAATAATTTTGAATTTATTTTCTGCAATGGTCTCTACTGTATAGCCTTCTTCATTCCTGGTCCTTTTGTTTGAAGCTTCTGTCTACTCAGTGACTGTTATTGCATGTGAATTATCTGTTTGTCTCTCCTTCTCTGTATTGTCTGTAGGATCAATCAATGTATTTTCTATCCATTATATTTGATTTGCATATTTTTCAATTTCTGGTTTGGACTCATGAAAGAATGCTATTAACTTGCGTTTGATGCTTATGTTACTCAAAATGCCTTGAGGATCATAGTTCCAATAAAATCTTTCTTGGAACTTGAATTCTGACAATTTGCTGATTATTTCTTTCTAGGCATCCCTGTTATTTACTATGAAAGGACCTATTTGATTTTTATGTTTAAACTGTCTTCTTTTTTAAAGCCATAAAATTCACTGCATCTGCATTCAGAATTTGCCTCAAGTACTCCAAAGCAAAAACCCTGATAGTTAGAAATTTGGGTAATTTATAAGGGGCCAGATTTGCTCCAAATATCCTTAGTTCTGTGTGATTTTCATATAGGTACCAGCCACCTACTTTGTAGTTTTCAGAAAATTGTAGAATTCTCTTTATTTCCTCATTAACCCTTGGTTGCTCTGTCTTGTTCAGTAAACTCATGGCTAGTCTAAAAAACAAATCAGTGAAGTCCTCATAGTTGAATTCATTTCCATCTTTTCTGAGTAATGAAGTCCAAAGTACTATTGAAAGAGGTTTGCCTTCAAAATCCATCTTCTTCAATGCAATTGGGAACTGTTCTTCTTGGAAAAGGAGGAAGAGGTGAAATAGATATGATGAATATCTAAACACTCCTTCTTCAGCAAACTTGGTTAACTGATAGTGTATATTATCAGCAATGAATCTGGCAAAATTGAATACCATTGTAGGGGGTTTCCCTAGGGATAAAGTAGACTGGAAACCTAGGATTGATGCATCAGTGAACTCATCATTAGAATAACCTAGAATGAAGGAAAGCATAGATATGATTTTTCTGGAAAATTTAGGAAAATCAGAGGTGGAATAGGGTGGATTTACTTTTGGGAAATCAACATGAGTAGGCATGAAGTTCTGAAGAATCATGAATTTCCTAGGAAAATACAAGTCTAGGTACAATTGAGTTAAATATTCAATGGATAATGAGACTACTCTTGGATCATGGTTCAGCTGGAGTATTTCATTAATGGATTCTGCAGTTATAGAAAACAATACCTCTCTATCTCTGTTTACAATACATCTTTGGTTAGGGACATAGTGTAATTGGCATAGTCTAATCAAGTCTTGAGCTGGATGAGTGATTGGGACCACATATTTAGGCAAGTTTGAATCCCATAAAGATATATCATTTTCAACTTTTTTTACAAATTTCTCATGACACCAGTTATGCACTTCAAATAGATCAAACTCTAATGTAGCATCAGTAATTATGTAGTTTAAATCAATCAAGGAATCGCTCTCTTCAGAAGTAACAGGTGGCTGCAAAGGTTTGACCACTTCAGTAGAATCAGTTGTGTAGGGCTGGGGTAGGCTTATTTATTTTAGAAGATTCAGGCCTTGGAAGCTTGCTTGAGGTAGATTTTTGGGTTTTTGGACCTCTAGTCTTAAAGTTGACCTTTTTTCTTGTCATTCTAGGGAAAAATAAGCAATATTAGACTGTTTTCTTAGTTAATTTTGAAAACAGGGGCTAATTGAGTGGATCTGGGAGAAATTTGGGAATCTGGGCAAGGGTTTTGGGATGAAAACACAAGTTTTCAAGGTGCAGAGGACTGAAAAAGGGACTCCATGGCTCTTTAAATCAATTTAAACCATGGAAATCACTTTTGGATGGCTGAAAACACTTAAAAACTGAGTTTGGAGGAAATATCAAATTCTAGGAAAAATTAGCGAGGGTTCGCCCTCTTTTTTCAAGGTTTGGGTATTTCTCAGATTGGCAATTATCAATTTTTCTTCGATAAAACAAGTTCACAATTTTAATTTTATTCTTTCAAAGTATAAATTGGCAATTTTTGAACACAAATACCTTTTCCAACTATTCTGGTTGTAGAGGAGGGTTTGCAGGTGGTATCAATCTTCAAACTGATCTCAGTGACTTCTATGGCGAAATTCTGTGGTGAAATCTTCTTCAGGGGGGAAATTGAACAGCAAAGGTTTCGAACTGGGATCTGAGTGTAATTTTTCAATGGGCGAGGGAACAAATGATATGAAAATCAATGAAAAATCATGGTTTAAACCTTTAATTTTATTACTCTGTATAGTATTAATGGTAGGTCACTGTCAATGGTGGGAGCGATTTTTATTTTAAATGTGAAAACCATCAGTGGTTATCGCACTGCTCCTGGGTGGTAAGTTGTATTTCACTTTTGGAACGCGATTGAATAGAAAACTGAGACGTAGCTATGGATGGTTTGGGAAAACAACTTTTATCACGTAAAATTTTTCCAACTGCACCCGTTCTTTTTCGGCGTGCGATATGGAATGTGCATCGTTGGATCATGATGGATGAAGCAAACAGTTGGGATCTTTCAGAAAGTTGTGGGGAAACAAAGTGGGATCGGGATTTTTGATATGCGCCGTTGATTTGGTAAGTGATGATCAACGGTTTGAAATTAATGCGATGAGAAATGGTGAGGCTGAAGGCCGGTTGATCGCGCTCAATTCGGATCGTTGGATTAGGATTATAAAAATGATCGGAGGGTTGGGAATGAACCCGAGGGTGCTGGGTGTATGTATTGAATAATAGGTTTATATATAGGGTAATGCGCATGGGAAGGGTTAATGGGATTTTAACCAAGGTTTAGTATTCATATGAAACAAGAGGTTTCATATATCATGAAAGGGAAAAAGCTTAAGGCTCTTAACCTTAGGTAAAAGTATGCGGGAAATGGGAATATAAGCATTCTTTTTCTGCGTTATTTTAAATACAGAGTATGTAAATAAAATGTGCCTTTTGAAAATTTAATTATATTATATAGTTTTAGATTTATTTAAACTTCTAAAACTATAGGGGACTGGGGATATTTTATTATGGGTAGTTTTATATCAAAGGCATAATTTTAGGATGTATTTTCAACATGTGAGTAATATCTTTGATATAAAAATCATATAATAAGGGGTTTTTAGGGATATTAAATTAAAAAGAGTTATATTAATAGGACTAGGATATTTTATAGGGAGTTAATAAAATAAGTTAGAGGTTAATATGACTTAGGGACAATGTAATACGTAAAAATAAAATTATATATCTAAGTAAAGTGAAAACTTTAAAGAAAAGCTTTATTATCATAATTTTATCACTTTAACTTAGGATATAATGTCCTTTTGAGGGTTTTTATGCTTTATGAGATATAGGCAGTTAATAAAATGGGCCTTTATGTAACATTTAATTAAGAAAAGAGTTCTCACTTATGAAGTTAAATTGTGATGAGTACATGAAGGGTAAATGATGTGATGTCCGGGATTAATGTAGAAAATTAACATTTTCAACTAATTAGTCATTGAGCCTTGGGTCCGGTCCCAACAGAAGTCAACGAAATGCCTTGAGCCTCTCTAATTGATAGTATAGAATGTTAAATAGCTATGGGGAAGGGAAATTAGTTATTTGTGGCATGGTGAAAGATATTTGCAATGGATTTCAAACCTTCTTCTACCTACCCAATCATATCTTCTAACATTTTTTCTTCCATTTTGATCAAGTGCATTTGAGCTAGCAACCTTACAACTTTTTTTTTTTTTTTTTTGAAAGAAGTAAACTATCTAATTCTACACTTATTTCATCTAGGAATCCAGATTAAACTGTTGGATTCTTTTTGTTCTCTACATAATTACTGAATTGTCATGATTAAACTATATGAAAATTCTTTATTCACTATCTACAACATTTGAAATTGAAAGATGAAAATTCAAGATTAAATTGTTCAACTCATCACGGATTACAGAATTTATTGACACTGTGCCATAATCAATTGCAAAAGTAAAAGTAGTGACTTTTAAACTTGCACACTTTCATGTTTTATTCATCTTTTTTATTTTGGGGTATATTATTTTTTCTAAGTCCTTTGATTTTTCTTTTAGGACTTATTACCCTCTTTTTTTATTTTTATTTTTATTTTTTACAAAATATGGGAAAATAACTTGCAGAAAGCAAAATTTGTACATATTTACAAGACTACCATCAGTCAAGTCAAAATTATGATCCTATATTTATAGGTTACTAACAGGCCCCGTAAGGCAAAAATGTTGACAAGCAAGAGGATGTTGAAGGCTCAACTGACTAATGCACTTTATGTCTTGCCCTTTGGGAAAGGAATACGAGGAGAGGTACATAGGGGAGAGTGCAACAGACAAAAAACATGAAATGATAATACATTGCAGATCTGGAAAAAAGTCTTAGGGGCTTCGAACATAGATTAAAAAAGAGGGAAAACCCGAGAAGCAGGAGAATTAGAGGCCTAGAGAGTGTTGCGCCTCTGCGTCATCATTTAGGAAATCATCCACACTTATGGGTATTTCTGGAGTCCCCTCATTGGAGCAGAGGATCTGGCGTCGGCTTGATGAGGGTCCTGCACCTGGGCAATTTGGCCTGGAGGGGCGCTGAGCAGTGGGGGGCACCCTCTTTTTCCTTGGGGTGCTGGTGGTGGTGGCATGAAGCAGAGCGGCTTTTCAAGATATCATAGTGTGGAGAGCTCCTATAAATGAAGTGCATGTGATGAACTTTGCTTACATACATGACGAATTTCTGTGTTAAGGAGTCATTTTTGCATTCCAAAACTTTGTTTCTGTCATTTTGGTCATAGAGGGAAATGGCAAGGAGATTTTTAATGTGCCAATGTAAATTGATGGCTCTAATGTATAGGTTCTCCTGTGGTCTGGTTAAACCAGGTCCCAGAATCCAGCTAAGCAAAGCATCAACCACCTTTGAAGGAATTTCTCTACGAAGGATGTGGGCTTTGTTCTCCACGTCGGTGATGTGCCTCTGCATATCTTGGCTGGTGGTGGTCATATAGGTGTCGGTTCAGTTCCTGGCCGTTGTCTCAGCACGGGTAAAAGAAGGCCGAGTGTTGCTAGCCCAATGAGTCCACGACAGGCAGGGGGAGGCAAGTGAGCTCGGCAAGGGGCCATGGAGGCTAGGAAAGGTGGAGCAGGGGAGGGGTATACGAAGGAATGAGAGGGGTAAGAACTAAGAAAAAAATTCTAGGGAGATAGAGAGAAAACAAGATTGACATGATGAGCAGACAAGAATGAGGAATAGTCAAAGATATAAGAGATAATAAAGGCAGGCGAGAGGTGAGGGTGCCAGGGTGAGCCTATGGTAAGCGTGACAAACACACTGTCTACTCCCTATGTGAAATTAATGCATTGGTTGGGAGCGTACTACTAAGAGAAGGTCGCCGGAGTACTAAAGGAGGGATTATTCATGGGGAGGGTGGCAAGTGGAATGGTCATGATTACATAATTGATGGAGAGGGGGAATCGAGGTAGAGGCTGGACCTGCCTACTTCGAGTCCACGATGATGATGCAGAGGCATTCATTTTTGACAGATGGAAAATCAATGGAGTGCCAAGCTGCTGAAGTGAGTCTGTTGATGTCGCTGATGCCTATGTTGGCCAAAATGTCTGCGAGCTTATTAGCTTTGCGCCTTACTTCCAAGAAGGAGATGCCCTTGGCGTTGTATATAATGTACTTAATTTTTTGTGTTGTTTTATTTATGCACCAACAATGGAAGACTTGGTGGATGCTATGACCCTGTTGAATTTTCTGGCAGGCTTGGGTAGCGATGGTAGAATCTCCTTCCACCAAGAGGGGCCAAAAGTTGCGATGTCTAGCAATGTCGAGCCCATGAGCTAGAGCATGGAGTTCAGTTGCCTTGTTGGTGGTGTAGCCAAGGTTCCCATAGTAGATCCAGATAATTTTTCCTTCATGGTTGTGGAAGATACCTCCAAAGCCTACAGTTCCCAGATTGTCTTTAGAAGCTCTGTCATAGTTTATATTAATAATGTTGGGGTCAGGAGGGTTCCATATTGGCTTCGATAAGGAGGAGAGAGAGACAGAGGGTTTTTAGGGTTGTAAGAGGGGATAGAGGTCAAGAAGGGAGAGAATACGGCAATCCTCCCTAGTGGGGGGGGGGTGGAGGAGGGGTCTAGGACTTTGGAAATGGAGACAGATTCACGTAAAGTCTTCTTGATGGAGTGGAGGACTTGTTCTATTTTTTCTAGGTTTTTTAAGATACGTGAATTCCTTTCTTTCCAGAGGGCCCAACATATGATTTTAGGAAAAAGGTTATAGGCCAAGTTGATGAGGGGTTGGGAAGAAAAGGATGTTCACCAGAGGTTGAGGGAGATGAGGATGGAGGAGGGGTCGTGATCAGAGGCTTTGAAGACTAAAGAAAGCCAATTCCAAATGTTGGAGGATAATTGTCATTCGTTAAGAAAGTGATTGGAAGTTTCAGGATTGGTTTTGCAAAGAGTGTAGATTGACAGACCTATGAAACCTTTTTTTTTGAGATTTCCCCAGGTTAATTTTTTTTGGTGCATGACTAGCCAGAGGAAAAGAGAAATTTTAGGCCAATGTTTATGATTCCAGAGCTTGCTCCATTTACTGTCCGAGGGGGATGGGGTTGGGGTCGGATAGGAGACCATAGGCCTCTTTAATATTGAAGTGCCTTGCTGCATTTGAACCCCATATTGGTTTATCCGAATCTACATCCTTTTGAATCCATATTTTTTGAAGTTATTCTACGATCATAACGGAAGTCTGAGGGTGATTATGTTGAGCCTCATCATTAGGGTCAATCCAGACCCTCCAGTCAGTGTTGTCCTCAATTTTCCAGAAGTCTTTGACTACAAATGAGCCTGTCCATTTGTTTTCTGATGGGAAGGAAGATGTTTGTTTTGAGCCTGGGGCATTGCTCCCAGGAATCATCCCAGAACAATAAATTCTCACCGTTATGCACTTCCCAGAAATAGTGGTTCTGAAAGAGAGTTCTATTGTCCCATGCCTGGTTCCAGATCGGTGAGCCTTTTATGATTTCCCGAGAGTCTGATCAGAGAGTCTAGATGATAAGTGGGTGCATACTTGGCTTTCCAGAGTTTGGCCCAAGAGGTGGTGGTATTGGTGATCCAGTGCAAACATGTCCCCCCCCCCGCCCCCCCAAAGACTTTACCAAGGATATCAGGATATCTGAGATCGAGACCCCCGACTTTTTTGGGCTTGCAAAGTTTTCTCCATGCAACCAGCACCCATTTACCTTTGTTCTCCTTTCCCTTCCATAGGAAATATCTTTGGATTATTTTTTATTTGGTTTGAGATATATTTAGAGGCTGCAATGGCCGAATATTGGAACTGGGGGATAGCTTGTAGAATAGAGCGAACAAGGACAAGTTTTCTTGGGAGGTTTAGATATTTGAAGGTCCAGTTGGAGATCTTCTTTTGAAGTTTAGTGACCAGTGATTCCCAATTACCTTTGGCTAGGGGTTTATCAGTTAGGAAAACTCCTAGATACTTATAGGGGAAGGAACTAAGTTGGAAGCCTAGAATACGGGAAATGTTGATCTGAATGGCTTGGGAGGTATTCAGGAAAAAGAGCTTAGATTTGGTGTTATTGATAGAGGAGCTAGAGGCAAGAGAAAAATCATTTAGAATGGTGTCGAAGGCAAGGGATTCTTTGACGGAGGGAGTTCCCATGAGGAGTGTGTCATCCACAAATTGTTGATGAGTGGTGGGGGGGTTGGAGGGATAGATATTTAGACCACTAACATGTCCATTGGTAGAGGCAGCAGTTATGTATCGACCTAGACCTTTTGCCATGATGACAAAGAGTAAGGGTGAAATGGGGCCACCTTGCCTGATTCCCCGAGAGGGGTTGATGATGGCCGAGGGAGAGGCATTGAGGAGGATGGAAAAGAAAGCCCCCAAGACTAAGGCCATGATCCAACTGATGCTGTGTTTTCTGAAAATAAAGGCGGCCACCATTTTTCTTATGTATTTCCAATTTATTTTGTCAAATGCTTTGGACATGTCTATTTAGATAATAATACCTAGTTTACGTTGATCCTTAAGGGAGTGGATAACTTCCGGAGAGAGGATCATATTGTACATAATTTGGCTGCCCTCGACGTAGCTAGTTCGGTGGGGTGAGATGAGAAAGGGAGGATATTTTTGATGTGGTTGGCTAGGACTTTAGAAATGATCGTATAGATAACATTGCAGAGGGAAATAGGTCTAAAATGTTCGAGGGAGTTAGCTTTGTCATATTTGGGGATGAGGGTGAGGAAGGTGGCATTGAAATATTTGAGGATAGATTTTTTGATACAAGATTCTTTGACTAGATCATATACTTCATCTTTGATCAAGGGCCAACAGGCCTTGTAGAAGCCTATAATGAAATCGTCTCATCCAGGGGCCTTGCCGTTGGGCATGGATTGGACTGCTTCCTCCACTTCAACCATTGTTATCTTTTTTAGAAGCATCTGGTTATGCTCTCAACAAGATTGTGGGGATGTTCGTTATGATTTTCCTTATATCCTCCTCATTTTCATTGTTATATTCCGTGAGGATGGCCCCAAAGTAATGGTTGAGCTCAACTTCAATCTCAGAGTGATTGTGAAGGATGAGGCCTTGCTGGTTTTTGAGACTGAGAATTCGATTGAATTTTTTGTGTTGAATCATAGACCCGTGGAAGAAAGAAATGTTCTTTTCTCCATCTTTGAGCCAGTTGATTCTATACTTTTTCCTCCAAAGAGTTTCTTCTTGGGTTGCTCTATCGTCCCAATTTTTTTGAAGCTTGAGTTCCTCCTGCTTTTTTTGCTCTTCCATTCCCTGATTGATGATATTATATTGAAGGGCTTTCATTTTTATCTCAATTAGCTTTCTTTCAGCTTATGTCTCCAAAGGTTTGTTTGTTCCAGACTCTGAGTTTCAATTTAATGAGGTTTAACCTCTGGTGGAAATTGTACACTTTGTTTCCCTGGGAGGGTAGGGGTGAAGACCACCACTTGATCATTTTTTCCTAGAATTTTGGATGAGTAATCCAGAAAGCTTAAAACCTGAAAGGAGAGTTTTTAGGACTTTTTGAAAGCTTGATGTTGAGAACTATGGGCCCGTGATCCGATCCGGCCTGAGGGGCTATACTTGTTTCCATTTCCAGAGAGAAGAGGAAGAAGTCCTCAGAGAGGAGAAGGCGATCCAAACTAGAGGCGATCTGTCTGTCCCCTCCTCTTTTATTGTTCCAAGTGAAGGTGCCATTTTTGGTAGGAGTGTCAATGAGTCCTAATTCATCAATAATTGCTTGAAAGGATGCAGAGTAAATGTCCAGTCTCCTTAGGCATCCGTGCCTTTACCCAAGATTTAGGATCATGTTGAAATCCCCAGAAAAAAACTAAGGGGGTGACTGAAGGAGCTGAGATGCTTCTTCAGGTCGTTGAGCCAAGCCACTCACACAGAAGAAGAGTGAGGAGCGTAGAAATTTGTGATGCTGATCTTGTCTTTAGTTCCAGAGATTTAGAGGACTGTGGTGAGGGCGTGATTGGAAGAAAGAGATTCACAGAGGTGAAACCTAGAGTCCTTCCAAAAGGTTGTAAGTCCACCCACAGTGCTAGAGGCAGAGTTGACCAAATGGTTGTAGTGATTTTTGAAGCAAGAATGCTGAATGGAATCCACATAGTTTAAATTTATTTTTGTTTCTTGAAGAAGTACAATATCAGTCTTGTCAGAGGCTATCTTGGATTTAAGGGTCCTTTTCTTGTTGGGACTATTTAGTCCTCTTATATTCCAGGATGTACAAATCATGGTAACATTTTAGGGGAGAAAAAGATACTCCTTACCTTTCCTTCATTGACAAGGTGGATTCCGAGCTCTTGAAGGAATTATTTGTTGGTTTTCCTGCCTCTTTTTTTATTCTTCCCTTTGGTGATCTGTTAGATTTCTTTTAGGTTTTCCGAGATTCCTCCTGCTGGGTTTTTGTATTTTTTTTCTTGCTCTCGTTGCCTTTGCATACCTTGTTGTAATATGTATGCCTCCTCAATTTTCTGTATGTGTTCTATGGGGATTCCTTCTATACCTTTTGCATTCCAGTCTTTTGTGATTTTTTGCAGGTCCATCCCGATTAGGACTTGCTCAATCGCTCTTTCCTCTGGCGCTGGTATGTTGTGTATGATTTTCATGTCTGTGTCCTCTTGAGGTGTTTTGTCATGGACCTATGTAAGAGTGATTATTGTATCCATTTCTGTGCTGTTTTTATCCATTGGTGTTTCCTGCTCAATGTTTGTTTCCATTTCCCTACTGTGTTGCCCCACTTCCTCCTGATGTGTGGATAGGAGTTCAAACTTGTTTTACTGGGAGAAATTTGGTGGAAATTTACTTATGTTCATTCTTTTGCATTGCTTGTGTTTTCTTCCTGCTCTGATGAAGCCTTGGTCATCCTTTTTTCCTGCTTGATCTTCTTTTGCTGGGGTTATTTTTTGTGGGAAATCTCGGAAGAGATGACCGTGCTCATGAAATTTTCTGCATCAGAAGGGGATGTGATCATAATCTATGCTTTGGGTCCATATGTCGTCCCTGAAATTTAGTCTGATGGCTTCTGGTGAGGCTCCAAAGACATTGATGTAGGTGCAGATGCGGGAATAGGAGATATAGTATCCATTTTTTGTGACTTCTGACATCTTTATGAATTCTCCAAGTTCATCCATGATGGCATTTAGGACTAAGGATGCCCAGTAATCGGTGGGAAGTGAGTAGAGCCTGATCCAAACTAGAACCATAGTGAATTCTTCTTTGTCTAGTGTGAATTTTTCCTACCAATATCTCATGTATAAGCCTACTGAGTTGAAAAAGTAAAGGATTTCGTTCAAATATATTGTCTTTGTCTTCCAGGAGAGAAAAGACCACTGTGAAGAAGCCCTTGGACCCTAGCTGGAAGTCAGTCTCTCCTTTTCGACTACATTTAGAGTGGATCCATCCTTTTAGGGCTCTCTCTGTGGGCCAAATGCCCATAAATTTGCAGATAATCATGTGTTCTTTCATATATTCTCTGTAGACAGCTACATCTGGTTCCTGAAGGATTATTTCTGGGATTTTTGTTTCCTTGGGGTTGCATGCACTTTTCATTTTAGCTCCTTTCTTAGAATTTTTGTCATCTCTGACCCTTTACCATCAGAGGGAAGGGGTTTTTGATTCACGGAGTCAGTGGTCGTTGAGGCAGTGTTGGCGATTGCTGTGTTTGTCGGTGGATCAGCTGCAGTCTGATCAAGCTCATGTAGAGGGGGTTTGGGCCGCATCTCTTGGTCCGAGCGAGTGGAGGCAGAGATGGTAGTAAGGTACGTGAAAAAAGAAATGTTGGGATTGTGAGAAGACCCTACAGCTAGAACTCTGAAGGATGGAGCCAATAGGCCTCCATCCGTGCTCCATTGAGGGAGCCTGTGAAGAGATCATGGAGATTTGTGACGGTAGGGTGCAGCCAAAGGTTGGAAACTTAGAGCAACAAGGTGCTTAGAGCGTCAACTAGGGTTTCCTCTAAAATATCTTATGCTTTAAATATTAAAAAAATCTCTTAATTCTTTTAATATTTAACAAAATTGAAAGTTAAAATAAATATATAAATACATTGCAATAATTTATCACTCCAACCCGACTCATGAACATACATTAATACTTTATAATTTATTATCAAGGAACATTCCTCCAATACTAAATATATTATTTACTTTGATTAAACAATGATCTTAGCATTTTTAATGACAATACCAAATTACTCATATTGATGATTAAAGAAATTTTTCAATTTGAAAATCATAGTTTTCAATTGAAATTATGTGGTATTTGTTTTTTTATATGTTTATTTTATTTTGACTTCGAAATATTTTTAGATGGGGCTATGATTTAACTTGACTCATTATGTAAATAAAATTTATAATGAATAAATAAATCAATTATTTTTTGAACATTTTGGATCATGAGATAGATTTTTCACATAGATATGTTGTGTTGCACGAAAATGAAAACATTTCATATACTTGAAAATTCATTTTTTCAAAAATATACAAACATACATATCTTTAATATATAGAAAAAAATATATATATTTTTAATAAAAGCATATTATTAATTTCAAGTCATTTTTTCAAAAAAGATAAAAACATAAATATCTTTAATATATATAAAAAAATCATATTTTATAAAAATATATTATTAACATTTTTTTTATATAGAGAAATATTTATACAGAATAAAATACTAGACTAAGCCTAAGGAAAATGCTCAGGTTGTCCTCCCAGTTATGAAACATATATTTTTTCCATGAAATTTATTTTGTCTCTTATTTTGAAATTCCTTGAAGAGGCTATAAATTTTGGTCCCTTGGAATACAAGTTTTCCACATCAGGAGTTGCAAGAGTTGGGCTCTTCATAGGGTTCTGTCTCAACTCAACCTATAGGTAAGGGAAATTTTTTTACACCATTCCTGCTTTCCCTTTATTACTCTTTTGTTTTTGCTGAGGGTAATCCCTCTCATTTATTCTATAGGTCACCTTAAGGACGATTTGGGAAACTCTTGCTTCGACTTTTTAACCCATATCCTATTGGAGATATCATGTCGCAAAATATTTCCTTTTAGCTATGTTGTTTTGAGTTTTGTTAATTAGATATTCTAACTATTTTTAGGTGGATAGTCATTTTCAGTTTCCAACTGTAAATGTTGAGCGAAAATAATGGAGTTTTGAGTTATGTATTGGGGTTATATATACTGTTCCAAAACTTATGTAGATGTATTTTCTGAATTTACATGTCTCTGGCTCGATTCTTGGAGAATTATTTATGCACGGGACTATATATATCTATTTGAACTTTTGAGTATTTATTTATATAAAGATACGTCTTTTCCATTTTTTGTTACATTATCTGTTTTACTTGCATTATTGATATTTAACCAGAAACTAACTTGGAATAGTTATCCATAAGGTTTTAGTGTAAATATTGTTCTGTTGCCTCGATTTTAGTTGATATGAAATTTAAGCTTTCATGGTGAGTGATTCAACATTGATTCCTTGTTTAAGATTGGAAAATATTTTAATTTCAGTCACTGCTTGTTTATGCATATTTCTTTAATTTTCTACTATATTTAGTAACCTATGTTATTGCCTAAGAGAGGTGTAATATTCCTAATTAGCGACAGTGAATTGGAATATTCGATTTTGTATAGTTTTGCCGTCTATGGTTTGTAAATAAATAAAAAGTGAGTAAAAAGGGTCTAACTCACTTAGATGGAATAAAACACCTTCCTAGTAGCACAACGTTGTGACTTAAGGGGGGAGCCAAAGGGGCCAAACACCACGTAGAGAAGGGGGCCTACGTGCACTCTAGAAGCTTCTGCACAGATAAGGATGAGGATGTGGAGGAGAGAGATTACGACGGGTTTTGGAAGGAAACAAATGCTATAAAATATGGAGGAGCCTCCTCATTTGGATCATTCTGGATTTGTTGATTTTGGAGTGAGACTTTGGTCTTCTTTTGCACGCTGGCTATTTAGCCTGTCTGCAGCACTGTTTAGTGCACCGACTGTCTCCGTGCAGAGATCTCACCCTTAGCCCCGGGGGACTTCGAGCGCTTACTCGGGCAAGGTTTATTTTCTTGCATTTTGTGTGTCATTTCATTGTTTGGGTTTGTTGCAGAGCTAGAGCTGATAAAGACTGCGCAGTGACTGGGGGAGACGACGCAGTCCATTATGGAGGAGCTCCGGATTGGTGTTTCTGCAGACGATTTCACCAAGATTTCAAGCAGAGGGTTAGCCTTTTGCCGTCAGAGGTTTTTGGCAGAGTTTCTGGCATTATTTGAGCTGTTTCTATCCAGCTACTGTGTTGTCCCTTGGAGGCTAGCGTAATTCACTGGGGAGGCAGTTTCTGGTTGTTTCTGGGGTCGGCCATTCTTGGAATGATTTGTGGATCTTGTCGGGGTTTTTGAGGAGAGAAGGTTTTCTGATTTTCATCTCATTCCGGCAAGGGGATCAGCCCCAAATCTTCAGTCGCTTCCAGCAGTAGTACATACACGACATTTCTTCAGCAGCTGGGACGCAGTTCTTAGAGCAGCCATTTCCTGTCATTTCTGAGAGTTTTTTCTCACTTGCCTTACGCAATATCACCTCTTGTATTTCATTGCATTTCTCAGATTAATAAAATGGCTCAACATTTTCTTTATATGTTTTCTGGTTGAGTTGTCGTAATTGCCGTGGTTGCTGTAGTTGTTGTATTCTCTTTCTATTTCTATTATTGTGTTTGAGCACTATAGTTCTATACCACCTGGTGTGTTTGTCTTTCACTCCTAGACAGAGTTTGGAAAGGGCCAGGAAGCCTCCGGATCTTGTTCTCTTTTAGAGGCGACATATCTGGTAAATACCCTCCCAGTCTATCTCTGGTTGGTTTTTTGTCGTGTTTTAGAGATATCCCCAAAACGGGATATTACAGTGGTATCAGAGCATAGTTTTGGCTCAGCCTATGGTCTATGACATCGGGAAAGGGACCATACAGAGGTTTGTTGGGATTTTGGAGAGAAATGATTAACAGTAGCAGTTGCAGTACCAAAAACGAAATTGGAAAAGGGCCAAAATACAAAGGGTTAGATTTTGAAGTTTGGAATTAGAAGAAACCCTTTCTAGGTTTTTCTGGGTTTTGGGCAAGGATCAACCTCCCAAATTCCTAGAATTTTCTGAGTAGCTTTCAGTGGGTAAATCGGAGGTCGGAGTCAAGAAGCAGTGTAGCTTTGGAGCATCAGTGCAGTTTCTGAGGAGCCTGTAGACACATAGCAGGAGGAGCCGATGGCAGGTGATGATGGTGCAAAGAGATTTGGGGAGATGCTCCTCAAATCAGTACAGGATCTGTCGAGGCAGATTGAGGTGACGGGGTAGAGATTCACCACTATGGAGGCTAGACAGTGTGAAACCCCAAGGGGTTTCTAGATTGGCGAGGGATCAAGGACATCCCACCATTTTCTGGAGCATGATGCCACTCATCATATGGCATCACATACCCCCACACGTTCTACTATGCCCACTTTTCTGGGTGCAGACACAGGGGCAGGAGCACAGCAGGAACCAGAGCCTGGCCACATGGGTGATTATTTCACCGAGTATCAGGCATATGGGTAGGAGTTCAGGGATGCCCTTCCATTCAGAGATTTTGTTCAGCTCCAGTGGGATAGCAAACCCCACAACTTTCACAGAGGGAAAAGGTTCTGTTTACTGACATTTGATGGGTCATCCAAGCATTCGGGAAAAGCTTGGGTGGATAATTTGGATACCTTTTTCCAGATTGACCGAGTATCGGAGAGGGAAACCATAAAAATGGTTACCTCGCACTTGGAGGATGAGGGCACACAGGATTGCAGGGAGTCCGAGGATACACCTAGTGTGACACAGGACTCACCCTCATTGGAGACCTCCTTGACCATGTCGGTTGATATCATAGTGGAGAGGGTAGAGCCTAACCCAGTAGAGCCATCCATCGAGGTGATGACTGGAGTCGTGTCCGAGTCTTCGGATGATAGTAGCACATTATAGATGGGTGAGGTGTCTGGAGATGTATCCACATTCAATGAGGCACTAGGAGATATAGAGGTATTGGATGCTGGTCATAGACAACGGTATCATCGGCTTCGGACGAAACTTAAAGTTTTGAAAGGGAAGGCCACATCAGTATGGGAGGCCATTTTGTTGTAGGAAAAGGAGCTAGAGGGCATGAGAGTGGCTTGTGCCAAGTCGGCAGCCAAGTTGACCCGCATTGGGGAACGATTGGATTCCCTGATGGTACAACCAGAGGGCACATTGGAGCATCAGATCATTTCCCTTCAGGCATGCATGGACGAGACTAGCAACATTGTTGGGTAACCCCTTCCCATTGGAGAGAGAGAGGTGGAGCCACCTAGTCAGATCTCATACGTTGACTTGGATAGCGGTATGAGACGATTAGAGTTGCACAGGGTACAACATCCACATGTTGAGGTTGGATGGCAAGAGATTTTGAGTTGGTACCCGGTGGAGTGGGTTATAGAGATAGTGGTGGACCCAAGTATAGTTAAGCAGGAGTTTCTAGGTGCTGGGAGTATAGGAATCCCAGACTGGCATTGGGATCTAGGCGGGATCACCTATCATTTCCCAGGTAGGTCGGTTGACTATGTCTTGGAGGGTACAGTTGGCCTAGCAGTAAAGCATGCGCAATTGCTAGGGGAGTTTTGGTCAGCTCCAGTGGCTAACCAGTTTATGGGCAGACTCCCTAGGTTGCCTTGGTATGACACTTATACACGGGATCATGGGGTGGTCAACATACCTTGGCAAGAGCTTGTCGGAGGAGGTGGCATTGGCAGTCCACTAGATGGCGACTTGTATGGGGCCAAGGATTCTTCACCTTTGTGTGGGGCACAGAGGATGCAGCGGAGCCGAGCAGTTGTGGTAACACTACTGACACATAGGGAGATTCACTTCTCAGACCCCTCGAGGAGGGTTTGGAGTGATGATCCATTCGTCGGCGGATGTAGCGATGCGACGGTGGAGATGATGATACCAATTGGGGGTAGTCCGACATGTAGAGGCACAGCTCTAGGTCATCACATCCAAGGATGTGTTGAAGCCTCTAGCATTGAACAGTGGACTACCAGTGGACATGGAGTTGCATGGTGGTGTACCGTAGTGTGTGGGACTGCATTGTGGAGTAGGAGGCCCGGGCACCGGCACGGATGCACGCTGCTGGACCCGGGCGGCCCGAAGGCTAGCCGGCGGGCACGAGACGGAAGCAGGCGGCCACGTTAGTGATGGGGGCATCTACAGACATGTGGCATGCATCAGCGTGCAGGCGTCAAGGAGCATGGATGACTGCGAGTATGCGAGGGCGCATGGTGTTGGGGCCGGGCGGTGGCTCATTTCCATCATTGCTCCGCACTCATGGAGAGGGACACCAGGCTTACCTTTGGGGGTATTTCACCCAGGATCGATGGGGAGACAGATGAATGATACTTGACAGTATCTGTGGGGACTCATGCACCTAACCCTCTTCTACATCACTCACGGGCACAGCCGATTTTGTTGTTGTCCTTTGGCACTTTGGGCATGAGCAGCGGGGTACGCGAGGCTCACCCAATATATTTGGATGGCCCTCAGCACACTAGGTGAGAGAATTCTTAGCGGTGGCACTGGGTCAGTGTGCTAGTTGACAACCATAGGTTAGGGGATGAGATGATCCTCTGCAAGGGTGGCACATTAGTCATCCCTGAGCCTACGATTTGGGAGCAGGTCATGAGGGAGACATGCGTCACTTTCCCCTCCGGGCATGTCGAGATCATGCATGAACAAAGGATACTGGGTACATCAGAGGTAGCATCCCAGTATGTGTCTGGGCTCCAGACATTGTATCGACACTCTATCGAGATGGTGGATGGCATATTCCATGCAGATGAGATGGCGGAGGTAGAACAGGAGGGCATTCCTTCTGTATGCCAGGGTGAGGACTATTTTTCATATGAGTCCATAAGATCAGTTGAGTTCACTTTTGGGGAGTGAGAGAAGTCATGAAGAGATGGTGACAGTAGAATAGTGCTGCATTCCAGTGTCCAAGGAGAGTAGTCACGGGACTCTGCGGGAGATACTCTGGGTGAAGAGTCACTTGTGACGATTCAGCTAGAGCAGCAGGTGATGGAGCCTGAGTTGACAGAGGAGGACACTATTAAAATCAGGCATGATATTCCTTTGGGGGAGATTCAGATGGGCGCCCACATTAAGTCAATGAGGGATATGTGGTTAACATTGGGGTCAGCCATTGAGGTGGGACAATCAGATGCACTGACATCGAGTACGATGATAGCAGTTGCAGATCCATATCCTCTGGCGGTGTTGGAGGTTAATGGGATTATTCTGCAGGGGCCCAGTAGACAGTGGGAGCATGAAATTCCTGATCAGGAGTGGGAGGAGCTGTTGGATATGGTGGAGCATCCATCTGTGGGTCGACACAGGGATGAGGCATAGATAGATGTACTCGCAGTCAGCAGAGCTGCAATGTTGTTAGTGGGTAGCACTCTCCAAGAGTGCATCGTTAGAGCTTGTAGCATATCTTGCCAACTTTGGCCCATCATAGAGAGAGGGGATTCCTTCTACAGACAACTTCCATTGGTAGAAAGGGCAGTGTAATGGGAGTTGAGTACAGGCTAGCGGGAACACTCCAGGCGTGTTCCATATGTCGTTGTTGTTTCTACATCGGATTCTTCTTCCAGGATGGACTGGCGGGAGATCATGAGTTGGTACCTTCTTTATGGTACAATATTTGTCGTAGGGAGCATAGTGGAGCAAGGGCCCTTGGACATGATAGAGGTTATAGATTCCAGCTGGCATGGCAGCACAGGTCATCATTTCTTCAGCACTCCATCCCGATTTCAGGAGAGCAGGATCAACATGGGATTGAGTCAGGACTTGGATTGGAGAGAGGTGATGAGTTGGTATGCATTTAGAGGGGAAGCATATGCAGTTATAGGTATAGCACAACAGGAGCCCGGGAGCATTGATGCTTTTTGGAGGTCTTCACCTCTTAGAGCATCAGTCATAGCCAGAGGTAGTGCACAGTCTGAGTTGTGGGACTTGGGTGATTATTGGCCATGGTGGCGATGGGATCCAGGAGGATTATTGGTTGGATGGTACTGTGAGAGGATAGTTTGCGATCCTGGCATTGAGAGATCCCTTCATACCAGTGTGATGTAGAGGGGAAGAATTTGCCGAATAAGGATGCCACTTCGGAGAGTGAGAAGATTTTGCAGCATCCATCACTTCAATTTCTTGAGGGCAAGTAACATTTTTCCAAGGGGGACTGTAATATTCCTAATTAGCGACAGCTAATTGGAATATTCGATTTTTTATAGTTTTGTTGTCTATGGTTTGTAAATAAATAAAAAGTGAGTAAAAAGGGTCTAACTCACTTAGATGGAATAAAACACCTTCCTAGTAGCACAACGTTGTGACATAAGGGGGGAGCCAAGGGGGCCAAACACCACATAGAGAATGGGGCCTACGTGCACTCTAGAAGCTTCTGCGCAGATAAGGATGAGGATGTGGAGGAGAGAGATTATTACGGGTTTTGGAGGGAAACCAATGCTATAAAATATGGAGGAGCCTCCTCATTTGGATCATTCTGGATTTTTTGATTTTGGAGTGAGACTTTGGTCTTCTTTCGCACGCTGGCTATTTAGCCTGTCTGCAGCATTGTTTAGTGCACCGAGTGTCTCCGTGCAGAGGTCTCACCCTTAGCCCTGGGGGACTTCGAGTGCCTGCTCGGGCAAGGTTTATTTTCTTGCATTTTGTGTGTCGTTTCATTGTTTGGGTTTTTTGCAGAGCTAGAGCTGATAGAGACTGCGCAGTCATTGGGGGAGAGGATGCAGTCCATTGTGGAGAAGCTCCAGATTGGTGTTTCTGCAGACGATTTCGCCGGGATTTCAAGCAGAGGGTCAACCTTTTTCCGTCAGAGGTTTTTGGGAGAGTTTCTGGCAGTATTTGAGCTGATTCTATCTAGCTACTGCGTTGTCCCTTGGAGGCCAGTGTAATTCACTGGGGAGGTAGTTTTTGGTTGTTTCTAGGGTCATCCATTCTTGGAATGGTTTGTGGATCTTGTCCGGGTTGTTTAAGAGAGGAGGTTTTCTGATTTTCATCTCATTCTGGCAAGGGGATTAGCCCCTAATCTTCAATCGCTTCCAACAGTAGCAACTACACGACATTTCTCCAGCAGTTGGGACGGAGTTCTTAGAGAAGCCATTTCTTGTCATTTATGAGAGTGTTTTCTTACTTTCCCTGCACAATATCGCCTCTTGTATTTCATTGCATTTCTTAGATTAATAAAATGGCTCAGCATTTTCTTTATATTTTTTCTGGTTGAGTTGCCGTAATTGTTGTGGTTGCCGTAGTTGTTGTATTCTCTTTCTATTTCTATTATTGTGTTTGAGTGCTATAGTTATATACCACTTGGTGTGTTTTTATTTCACTCCTATACAGAGTCTGGAAAGGGCCAGGCAGCCTCCGGATCTCATTCTATTTTAGAGGCGACATATCCGGTAAATGCCCTCCCAGTCTATCTCTGGTTGGGGTTTTGCCGTGTTTTAGAGATATACCCGAAACGGGATATTACAAGAGGAATGGACCTAGGTTATGGTTCACTTTGAACTAAGGTCTTAACCTCTGATGGCCCATTTCATAGAAAATATCCACAGTATAACTAGTAATTTCTTTTAACTCCCAATGATAACGATCCTATGGATGTCTAAATCGAACGTTCGTCTTGTTAAGTTATGTGTACTTATGCATCGTTGGTCTCCAAAAGGTACAATTCCAAATTTAAATCTACCTTCGTTTCCCTATTAGGTTCTATTAGCATTAGTTATATTTCCCTAATAATAGTCACACAAAATACAATAAAGCATCTTTTCTAACTAGAAGAGCATAAAACCAGATTGCAGCTAGGTTAATCTTTTCGCAAGTATCCAAACTTAATTTTTTAAGCACTATGAAGATGTTGGTGATTCAACGGTATTTAACCTTACACAAGGATAGTTCATTATTTTTTCACATACCAAGATTAACTAAGAATCTTCTTTGCAACCCTCTTCTATCATAAAGAGATTTTATAGTTCGCTTCACTTGCAGAACCTAGCTAGATCTATAACAACAATAGTAACATGCATAATTTATGTAGGGAAACTATGCATGTAGTCTAATTATCCAAGATAATTTATAACAATAGTGATAGAAAGTATATTTAAAATAACATTTTCAGGTGAACAAAAGTACTTATCTCAAAATACACTAAGACCGATCCTGGTCCACCCAACTTGAGAAGGGAAATTACGTCCAATTCTCCACCCGAGCTCCTCTCGAGAGAAGTAGAAAATAATTTTTAGAAAAACCAATATTAGGCATCAAGACCATAGTCTAGCCTAAACTTTCTCGTATGTGTCAGATTTCTCCACTAGCTCATCTCCAGCTTTGTATACCTCCTAGGAAGCATCCTTCCATTACTCAGACTTCCCCACTTTTTCTTTTCAAGAATAGAAATAATTCTCTTCAATAAGATCCAATTTTATCTATAGAATAGAAGGTGATGATCTCTAATTGCTTCTAACTACTCTGGAGGTTGGAATTCGTTTTTCCAATCATTCTTATTGAATGTTGAAATTACTTTCTCAAAATAACATTACTACATTAAAAAAATTATCCCAAGTCTTACTGAATTATATAAGTATTTTCCTCAATAAGGATAAATTCACATAATTAAAATTTTTGTAGTTTAATTTCATCCTATGGTGTGAGATATTCCCCCCCCCCCCCTTTGGAAAAAACATTGTCCTTGGTGTTTACTCTTCCACTTGGAATAATTCAGGATAAGCATGTTTCATAAAGTATTCATCTTCTAGATGGCATTTTCTGGGCTAAAGTGTCTCCACTGCACTTTAACCTAGATGATAGGTCGCTTCTATAACTTTTTTTCTCCTCAGGGAAGGATACATATAGTTTCTACTAGGATCTCTTTGTTTGGTTCGACCTATCAATCAACACCAATTAATTATTAGTTTAATTTATGAACAAAATATGAAACAATATGGATTATTAGAATCATTTCTTTACTTACTTGGACATCTTGCCAATTAATTATGTGTCTTGAATCATACACATATTTATTTAATATTGAAACATGAAATACGTTATGAATTTTTATATGGTTGGGAAGGGAAATATGGTAAGCTACAGGGCCTATTCTTTCCAAGACCTGAAATGGTCCACAATAACGGGGTGCTAACTTAGAACAACTACCTCACCTTAGTGTACTTCTCTTGGCTTTTATTCATACATAGACATGGTCACCCACATGGAATTCCTAAAGGTTCTTTTCTTATCTGCATACATTTTTTGTCTATCTTGAGAAACCTTCAAGTTCTATGAGACCCTCTTAACTTCTTGATCCATTTTTGCTAGGTTATCTAATCCTCAAATAATTTTGTCTTCTGGCTACTCCAATTAGCTATTGTTCGGCATCTTTTGCCATATAGTACCTCATAAGGGCTCATCTCTAATGATTCATGGAGGTTGTTGTTATAGGAAAATTAAACCAAATGGAGGTACTCTTCCCATTTGGTTGGTTATTGCATTACACACATTCGCAACATATCTTCCACCATGTGATTCACTTGTTCGTTCTGCCCATCAGTCCATGGGTGGTAAGTGGTACTGAAATGAATATGGGTCCCCAAAAAATTTTGATCTACTGAGGGTGCTACTCATACCTATGCTTCTACTACTACTGAAGCAGGATCAACTCATATTTAGGGAGGAAGAGTGTTGGAATCCCCTATTTGGGTGCAGAAATGGATTTTCTTCTTACTGAACATGACCTCTTTTCATTAAGTGTTGACCAACGAATAAATGCGGAGGAAATTATGAAATGAATTTAGTTCATTGCCTATTGACAAATTATAGTTCGGTAACCCAAATGAACCCATATTCCTTCAACCCCAGATAAACGAGGATCTCTTGGCTCAATCCCCGTAATTTCGACAGCTTTGCTATTTCCCTATAGAATTGACCCCAAAAGTGGCTGATCTAGTTGGTTAAGCTGTTAAGTATGATATTGATTATGATATTGATCCAGTTGGTTAAGCAGCTGATTCTATTGACTTAGTCAATTCTTTTGACGCACCAGAACCAAAGCGAGGAGCCGAGTATGGAATGAAACTACCCGCCTGGTTCAATAAAACACTTGCCCTCACCCACAGTCCGATGAAATATAGTTGTTATAACTCTAGGCTAGCCTACAGATGCAGTCTTAACCAGCTTGTTGGACTAGAATTATTAAAGAGGGATTTCAAAAATTAAGAGGTAAATTTCAAATCTCTGTTTGAAATCACTACCTTTGGCATGCCATGCAACCAAAATATTTCCTTCATGAAGATATTTGGAATTTCACAATCCTGTAAGTAGTTTTTACAAGAATAAAATGGGCATGATTACTTAATTTATCCACAACCATCATGATGAGATCATGTTGCTTTTTGGTTTTATGTAACCTTGTTATAAAGTCCAAGGTGATCATTTCCCATTTCCACTCAAGAATGGGGAGAGGTTAGAGCAGGATGACAGGGTCATGGTGTTCTGCCTTCACTGGATGACACTCCATACATTTGGCTAGATATACAACTATATCCCTCCTCATACCATGCAAAAAATAATATTTATAATCGTTGAGAATAATTTTTGATACCCAGGATGGGAATCATACAAACTATAGTGAAATTCATCTAACAATATTTTTTGTATACTCATATCATTAGGAACATAAATTCTCCCTTTAAAAGTTAACAAATTATTATTATTTATATTGTACTCACACTATTTTCATCAATTTTGTACCTACTTAACCTACTGCCACAAAAATTCATATTCCGGGTCTTTAGAGGAAGCTTCTTTAAGTTGTTCTGATACATCAAATTCAATGTGGTGGTATTGAATTTCATATATGAAGTCACCTTCGTTCTCAAAGAATCAACCAGAAAATTTTCCTTTCCCTTCAGGTGCCTTATATCGAAATAAAATTCACTCATAAATGTATTCGACCTAGCTTGTTGTGCGTTCCAACTGGGTTTTTTTAAAGAAGCTAGTTAAAATGTTATGGTCTACTAGCAGCAAAATATTCTTCCCCAACAAATAGTGATGCAAAAACTTTAAGGCATATACCATCGTAGAAAGTTCTAAATCATATGGAGAATACTTCTAATAATGTTCCTTTTAGCTTACGCGATTTGTAAGCTATTACCTAACCCTCTTGCATCAAAACTTCCCCTACTACTTCCTTACACACATCAGTGCACACCATAAATATCTTCTCCGGGTAAGAAACTTTTAAGACTAGGGTTGTTGTCAGTAAATTCTTTAATTTGTCAAACTACACTGACATTATTAAGTCCATTTAAAACTCCTTCCTTTATTTTGTAGGGATGTTATTGGGTAGGCAGTTCTAGAAAATAATTCAATAAAGAAGCTATAATACCAAACCAATCCCATGAAGGACCGAATGTCAGAAACATTATTAGGGATAGGTTAGTTCATGGTTGCACTAATATTATATGTATCAACTGGTATACCTTTAGATGAGATCACATGACCCAAATATTGGATATTCTCCTTAAAGAAATAACATTTAATAAATTTTGCGTAAAGATGATTTTCTCTTAAAGTCTACAAAACTATACACAGATGTTCCTTATGCTCCTCCTAATTCTTGAAATAAATCAAAATATCATCAATAAAAATTATAACAAACTTGTCCAAGTATGGGTGAAAAATCTCGTTCATTAAACTCATAAAGGTGGAAGGAGAGTTAGTAAGTCCGAAGGGAAGAATGATAAACTCATAATGTCCATAATGTGTTTATAATGTTTGTGTACTAATATCCTCATCCTTAATTCTTATCTGATGATGGTTGGATCATAATTCAATATTAGAAGAAAATGAGGCACCCTTAACTTTATCAAACAAATCTTCAATCCTGAGCAGTGTATACTTATTTTTTAACAGTTAGTTTATTCAGCTGCTTATAGTCAACACATAATCGTAGTGTGCCATCTCTTTTCCTCAGAAATAATACCAGCACACCCTAGGGTGATACATTGGGAAGGATATATCCTTGTCTAATAATTCCTGTAATTGTAACTTGAGTTCTGCCATCTCCGGTATACTCATATGGTAGGGTGATTTCGATACTGGAGCGCACCAAGAAAACGTTCTACACTAAAATCAATAGTTCTCCTTAGTGGTAATATTGGTATTTCCTCTAGAAACACATCTACAAATTCTTGGATAATAGGTATGTTTTCTAAAGCGGTCAGCTTTTCCTTAGTGTTACTGTAACCCACCTATAATACATAGATTTGACAACACTTCTTGCTGAATTTCTTGAGCTGGTTCACAATAATGGGTCATAACCTAATGTCTCTTTTAATAACTTGGATCTCTTGTCTGGTTCCTTATTTAGTGAGGAAATTAATTATTTTGTCCTTAAATTTTATGAGAGACCAATGTATCTGCAGACAATCCATACCTATTAACACATCGTAAGATCCCTAGTGCAATATATTTAAATCTACCTTAATCTTTTGTTTCCCCATCTCAACATAACAACCTTCCACCTTGGTTGCAACCTTCCTCTTAGCCCCTGTGGCCAACTGCACAACCCATGAGTTTTTAAACTTAATTCTTGACATATGGCATATTTAAAAAAAAATTGGGCTGATGTAACTAAGACTTGCCCCAGGTTCAATTAGAATAGATATTGAATGATTTAATATATCACCTTCGAATTCCACCATGGTTGGTATTTATTCTATTTTGTGGTCCTCTAAGACAGCGTTGATCCTAGGTATGTTTCTGGCCATCTCTTCGACTGTGGACGCCCCTTGAACACTTGGTGTTACCTCTTTTTTGTTGCGATGAGGACAAATTTTGTAGGAATGGGATTCCCCACAACCCCAAAAATGGAAAGGAGGCTTTTGTGATGAGATTCGCTCCACTTTAGTTGATGTCTCTACTTTTCTTGGTTCAAATTTCACTATATTTATGTGTTGGTTTATTCCTAGTGACCCACCCATGGATTTTGTTTGTGCATATTTTATACCTGAGGTGTTGTTTCCTTTACTATTCCCTTGAAATTTTTTATGTCATTTCTTATTTTTCAAAATTTTACTAGGTTCTCCTTTTTTCCTCATCTATTGTTAACATATGCGAGCCTTCCTAATCACTATGTCCATTATTTTTTGATTTTCGAATTCCAACATTTATTTCATGAAATTTGGTAAACTGCTAACAAAACATTGCACCTTTACCTTTTCTTCTCATATGTAAGGAACATACCTCAACAAAGAGTTAAACTTGGTTATAAACTCACCAAGGAATTTTGTCCCAATTTCATATTATGAAACTCCTTCACTTTCTCGTCACAAAATCTCTCAATTAAGAATTTGTATTTAAAGTTATTTTGGAAGGTGTCCCAACTCACTTCCTGCTCATCAATGCCTCGAACTGTCTTAACCTCTTCCCACCACAGGGTGGCATTTCCTTGAAAATTATAAATTTCCAATCTGGTATTTAGGTTATCTTCATATTCATATATTTGAAAATACTTATTCATGATTATCAGCCAAGCTTTAGGAACTTCGTCTACTTCCCCATCGTAAAGTGGAGGCACAATTTTTTTAAATTCGCCTTGTAATTTAGTTCTTGGTCCTTTGGACCCTCTTCCACCTGAAGTGTTTACATATTCTTCCTCATTATCAATCTAACCTCATTCACTTCTTGGATGATCCCTTTTCTTTTGTCACATTTTGTACCTTTTGCCATTATATGGGCTAGGTGTTGGGTCGTGAATACGACCACTTTTTAACACTTATTTCATCCATTTTTACTCTTATTTATCATGTCATTTATTATAATTTATCATATAAATCCATTTTATAATGATTTATGCTCTTATGGATGAATATTATTTATTCTCCTTTATTTTTAATAAATTGATGATTATTATGCATAATTTTATCAATGATGGTTTATTAATATATTTTGTAACATCACTTGCCATTTTAGCCTCCAAAATATTTGCCAAATTGAAGATTTGATCTCCAAATCATCATCAAATATTCCAACTCAGAAATTCGTTGGAATAAGAAGTGACAGTTTTTCGGTTGAGATTCTGAGCAAATGAAGAAGAATATGGAAAATTTGGAACATGGGTTTTGTCCAGAACGGGCCCAATTAACAATATCAATGAACGGTTTGCCCAAATTCGGCCTGTATTGAGAGAAACGCATGGTTCTTTGAGCACTATTTTCTCAGATTTATTGTTGCGGTCGTCCTCCAAATCTCAGCTGCAAAGCCAAATTCGCCTTGCTCTTGTTGAAAGATTGTTGGAAATATATTTTCTTGTTGATCAATTGGTTGGGAACAATTCAATTTTGTTATGAGAGATCCTATTTACTATTTGATTTCTCCTCTCTTTGGTTATAAAAGGGGACGTTTGTAAAAGAGAGAGGAGGGATCATAGTTGTTGGTTTTGTGAATTGTAAACTTAATCAAAAGCTGTGTTATTGAAAACACGATTCCATTGTAATGATGCTCCAGTTTAATGATTAATTGAAGTTTTTGTTCCATTCGCATCATCTGAAGTAGCTTGAGTAGTCCCCGCTGGTGGTTAAGGGCCCAACCCCTGGCAGTGTGAACTGCTCCTCTGTGTTATATTTCCAATTCCTGCAGCGTATGATCAATTTGCTACATGCATGTTACTGTGAGTTTATTTCATTAGTTGTTTGTCATTTTACTGTCTTTATGTATTACACGCTCTGTTTATGAGTTATTTCATTATTGTATGATCTGAATCTTATTTCTTACAGTGTGGGTTAATTGAGACAGCATTGCCTTACTTAGAACATCCTTGGATTTGCGGAAGTGATATTGGTTCTATCTTAATTAATTCATAATTCCATGTTTAATAGTTTACTGTTTTATTATAATGGATTGCATTACTGTTCCTTCCCAATTTAACAAGAGTCTTAATCCTCGAATTACTTATCTTGTTATTCTTCGTTGTTCGGCATTTGATGTTCCATTCCATTTTCTATTTCGTTTAACTGATGTTCATTTCAGAGTGTAGATATAAAGCTTCGCTATTCAATTTGTTGTTCAATAGGATTTGCCGTTTAATAGAGTTTTGTTGTTCAATTCCATTAGTTAATATTTGTTGTTCGATTCTTCTAGTTTTAGTTTGTTATTCATTTACATTGTTGTTCGATTTCAATGTGTTGTTCAGTTTCAATTCATTAGTTTCCAGATTTTGTTCCCTTCAGTTATTTTCATCAGCACGAAGATTGAGTTTGCTTTCATTTCGATTGCTTTAAGATCACCAACTGTAGAGGACACTGGTTATTGCTTCCAAGTTCCCAGATTGGTTATCTTGCATCGATTTCTAAGGGAAGGAGTTATTGCTACTGTATCCCTGATCGATGTTTTGCAGTTTGATTTAATTCAAGTTTCAGAGCATTTCCATTTGTAATTAGGTTCCTTTACAAGCATTTGTTTACTTTTGTATTTAGAATACTGTAATACATCTCACACAACATTGCTCTTGGATGAATTTCTACCTCAGACAGAGTACACTCTTGAAATAAAAATTCGTTCCCGAATTGATAATTAATGTGAGATAAATAAGTGTTAAAAATATACCTTTTATGCACTCAACATTTTGGCGCCGTTACTGGGGAGAGTGTATGCCATTTAGAAAGAGTGATGCATATTTAATTTTTTCTGCGTGGGAAGAATTGGGTATTAAAGACAGAAGGTAAGAACCTGCACACCAAGCAAGAAACACACTTGTTCACCGGCCCACTTCACAACATAATTGAGTGAAAGCTTAAGATAGGAATGAATGCTTGTGTTTTTTCTTGAATTTTAGATGTAGAATTTTCGAAAAAATATTGTAGTTCCACTCGAGTGGTGATGTAAGCACCACCCATTTCACTAACCAATTGACAGGAACATTGGAAGGAGGATCCTCAAAGAAAAACATGGAAAACATCTTCTATTATGGTAAGAAATGGCTCACATTTCAAATTTTGAATTCCCTATCAAAGATCTAGGAGGAGTAACCCAAATGCACATAATTCCCCCATTGTCTCTACCAAATTTTCATGGTTTGACAAATGAAGATCCAGATACATTCTTATTTGAGTTTGAAATACTTTGTAGAGGATATGATTATTGTACTAATGATCAAAGATTGAAAATGTTTCCTCTTACTCTAAAAGGAGCAGCTCTCCAATGGTTCATGAGCCTAGGTGGGAACTGCATCCAAACATGGGAGGACATGAAGAACATATTCTTGAAGAAGTACCAAGACTATTGCAAATCTAGTGAAGATATTTTCGGTATGATACAAGGGGAAGATGAAAGCTTGGAGGACTATGTAGATCGATTTCGATACAACCTTCAAAAATCAAAGCATAAGCATTTGGAAAAAGAGATCTTGAAAACACTCAAAGGAATCAAAGATGAATTTTTAGAAATCTTAAATTTGATAGGAAAAGGTGATTTTTTTCAGTTATCATATGATGATGTTTGTGAGTTGTGCATAAGGTATTCAAGAGGAATTTCCAAGGCTGGTAAGAATTCTAGAGAAGTTTCTTCTTTATTTTCTAAATTTACTACAAGAACAAGAGACATAAGAGCTGAAATCAAGGTTTTATTTGAAAATTTTAAATATGATTTTATTAGCTCTCTAAATTCACAATTGAATGTTTTGCAGGTTCGGAAAAATCAAGAATTTGATGAAGTTTTTTGCCCTCATTACCGAAAGGAGCATCCCCTAGATAGTTGTTCTTCCTTATCTAATTTGGAAGTGGCATATCAAAGAGATGGGGAATCTGAAACAAGGTCAACAGGTATGGTTCAAAACACTTCCTCTTCATTCCCTTACTTGCATAATCCATTATGGAATATTCATATGTTAGGGCAGCCATGCCAATCTCAATATAACCACTACCAATCTTGTCTACAAGATTGGCATGGTTCATCTTATGATTGTATGACTACTCTCCCTCATCTTGTAGCACAAACACATCTTCTAGCCCTTCCACAATATCTTGCTTGCCCATCAAAATCATCCACTCAACACAATCAACTACATCATCAAGAGGCTCCATTCCCCACACAATCTCCTGCTCAACGCATTCCACAACTTCACCATAATAAACCAGTACAACATGCTTACAGTGTTGAACTGCAAAATTTACCCACCCTTCCCACCCATTCTATCTCACATGCACTATTGGAGAAAACTTACACTGAGACTCAGAATGAATCAAATCCAAAAATTGTAGAAGTTATGAAAGAAAATGAGGTTTCTTCTAGTTTGTACCAACAAACAATTTTAAAAGCTCAAGAACTTCATGATACGATGGCTATGGGAAATCAAAAAAGTAACGGATACATTGAAGATTGGTTTCACTCCATCATTTGTTTGCAACATCACCCCATACTTCAACAATTTTTGGCACCATCTTTTCAAGGGAAGTTGGCTTCTCATACCCTAATTTTTATCAACATGCATTTTTCAAATTCGGGTATATACATAATTGAGTCTTTATTTCGGAAATGGCTCCACTGGAAATACTCTTATACGTAATATTATTAATTCTCCAAATAAGATTAGGATAGTAGAGAAAAATAAAATAAATAAGGAAATAAAACAAACACATTTTTTTATTTTTGAAAAAATCATTGTTTTTTTGTTGCAACACGCTGTGAAATCAACATTGATGATAAATGTTCTAATTTATTTGTGTATGTAGATGAATTATATTTAAAATTACAATTCTAAAAACACTGATATTCATTTTTATCATCAATATGGAAAAATTTCTTGAATATCATATTTTTTTGGCTTGCGGGCTTGATGAAATTCCTGAAAACAAAGTTGGGACAGTCATGTTTTGGGGGACCAAAAGTGAATATTTTTAATTTTTTTTTATATATTAAGTAGCCCTTGATGTATACTTTCCAACATAATTGGAATCACTCAATTTGGATTTGACATGAAAAATTTAGAACCATAACATTGACAGGGTGTCCAATAGGAAGCTCAGGAACAGAGTTGGGACAGTCAGTTTTTGGAGGTCTAAATGACTATATTTTTAAAACATTTTTATATGGGAGATTCCTCTATGAATATAGTTTAAAAAAAAAATTAATCACTCAATTTCGATATCATATGAGGAATGTATGAAAAAAAATACTGACTGCCTATCATAAATCAGCACTCTTGAAACTTTGTTTTCTCAGCTGTTCATTAACATATTTGACCCATCAATTCTTCTTGTCTTCAAAACCTGTTTTTATTGGAGATCAATAAATGAATCTACTTTAATCTCTAATTTTAATTGGTTCAATTCGCCATCAAAATAAAAATTTATGCTTGAAATATCAACTGTTGGTCTAAGCTGGAATATCGAAAATGACTCTATTATGCAGGTTGTTCTAAGAAAATTTGACATATCATAGCATTGAATTTTCAAAAAAAGTTTCTATTGGAGATAAAAATTTTAATTAGCTCTCATTTGGCTTTGGAATCACTCAAATTGGACAAAACACAAAGAAGTTATGATTAAAACACTGCTGGTTAGTATCGTCGACCACTGCTCTCCCGCAGGTAGAAAATATAATTTGTTTTATTTTTCCATGGAATTGTTCTATAGAGTAACTACTTGTTAGTTTTTTTGCATAATTATTGGATTACGGGAGCCCGATCACCTCTCTTTTTCCATGATTTAATGTTTTATTGCAGGTAGACACTTGTTTTTTTGCAGGTCTTAGAAGAATAAAAAAGGTCAATTTATGGACGTGTGATTCTTGAGAGAAATTTTAGTAAAACAAGGGAATTTCATCCACTTCATTACCTAACAGATTCATAAAAAGAAGAAATGAAGAATTTTTTTCCATTTGAAGATTCATGTCACTACTGCCAAACATTTTTTCAAAAGATCATTTTTTTCCATTAATAGAATTGATATTCTCTTAGAAATAACATCATAGCTGTTGTAACTTAATAAAGTGTTGTTTCTTTTCTGATTTATTTCATTTTTTTGTGTTTCAGGTGTTAATCTCTTCAAATTTCCGCTCTAGTGGCAATTGAACAATAAGGACCCCACCATGCAAGTTTCAATTGCATATGGCAATTCTTCAGTAGCACCAATTCTGTAAAAAAATATTTTTTCTTGAAACCTGTACATAAAATTTCCTTTCTATTAGTGTCAGTCCTTGCAGCCTTCCTCCAGTGATCAAACATGCTCTTACAAAGTGATTTTAAGGTTTCAAGGTCAAATTTTGTCATTTCAGTGAGTCTTCAAGCAAAATTTGGTCACTAAGTATTAGGTCTAGGGTTTGCTTTCACTCCTTTCAGAGTTGTCCAAATGTCGGTCCATGTCACCATTCAACTAAGTCTACCATCATTCATAGGGTTTTCATCATCATGCCAAGTTCCAAAGGGTCATTTTACACCTTGTTCATGCTTCAATTTTGCCTAGGTAAGGTTCATTTCCCTCTCCTAGGGTTTTGAAGGTAATTTCTCTTGGATGGTCAAATCATCAGCCAAACTTGTATCCTAATGTTCATACACCTTCCCCTATCCTTAATTTACCTTATTAAACACTTCCCATCACTGAGATCCCCCAAATTCCTCATTTTCACACAAACCCTAGTTTCTTGCTACAACTTGACAATTTTCTAGGCTAGGCCTATGTTTTTCCCTTTCGGACCCCTTCCCCTCACTCAATATTTGAAATTCCACTTTCCCTTGCTTCCTAACATCCCTCCCTACTTCCAAAATTTTTCTCAAGAATTTAGAAGCCCCTTATCCCTTCATTTCGCTTTATTTCGACAAATCCATTGTTCCACACATCGGGATAGGTTTTACTCCAATGATGTTCCTGAGAAATAAAAGATGAATTTGGGAAAAATGAGAGAGGTTTTTGTCCACAATAGGCCAAGGAAGAAAAAAATCCTTCACTTTTTACACAGGTGTCATGGTTTTAGAGAAATGTCAAAAATACTGTTGCCTCAGGAGAATTGATGCACCTGTGAAGTGACCTTGGGAAAATCAATATTTCTCCTAGCTTGGTTGGCCAAATGACTTGCTTGATGAGTCCACTGATAACTAGACACAAATATATTTCCAATGAGCTATCATGAGCTCAATGTGGAGCTGAGGAAGACTTTCAAAAGTTGACTACAACAGCACTCTGCCTTGAGGCAGCCTCATTCTTATCATTTTGACCAGTCTTGGGAGATTTGATTTTTGATAGGGAAGATGAACTCCAAATTGAAAAATTATAGTTGGGTTGGAAATTAGACTCAATAAAATTTCCAACGAGCTATCCCGCGCCTAATTTGGACACCCGGAAGGCCTCCAAAAGCCTCCTACAAAAGGGCGCTACGCATTGGGTTTGTGGCGCGACGCATAGAGCTGCAAGCCCAATTTCACCATAAACTTCTCCAAATTTTCCAAATGTGCTCAAATCTGTGGTGTGCAAGTGAGTTAAGATTTTTTTCCATTGCAAGTGAAGATTTTTTCTCAGAATTTATGGTGGTTTAGTGTGCGAAAGCTCATCATTCAGTTAAAAAAGCAAAAAGGAAGCAAAACCGAGTTTTTGAAGAATGTCAAGTTTTCAACATTACAAAGTGGGTTTTTTCAAATGAAAAATTTAAATCCTTGGCATATAACATATTTTCCAAATTCAAAACTCCATTTTCATGCGAAAGAGACAGCAGTGAGCCAAGGAAGGGTTGTGAAGAGCGAACAAGTTGTTTGAGGGCAGATTGTATTGAAGTTGGGTATGCGGCGCATAGGCTGAGTGTCGTGGTGCACTGGGCAGACGCGGCGCATTGGGCTTGCCTCCGCGGTGTAAAAAATACACTGGCACGACGCATTGGTGGGGAGCGGCGCACTGGACAGACTGCGCGGCGCATTGGGGTGAAACATCAAAATTTTACCATTCTTCTCCAAACATCAAATTTTCTCGGTTACTCCATGCTCAAGCAATTCAAAGCCACTCCTCTATTTCCATGAACATGTATTTGGTGTTGTTTGTGAGGATTTGAGTACGAAAAACCAAACCCTAGTATCTTGTTTGAGAATTGCCTCCTTTAGGGTTTTGAAACTAGATTTTTGCCAAATACTTCCATTCTCCACCTTGTTTCTTCCCTTCATCACTATTTATTTTCTCACAATAGCCTATTTCCCTATTCCATATCCCTAGTTACTCATTCCTACCCATTTCCGTTACCTCCCCATCCCAATTGTGAAATTTATCCAAAGTTAAGTGGATGTCCCTTGTCCCTAAAATTTATCAAATCACAAGTTTTTAAAAGGAAAATTCCACTTTACAAAAGTTCACTATTTCTTCTGCCCTATTCCTCATATTCCCTCTTATATTCCCATATATTTGGCAATCAAATCAAAACACAAAATTCTCATTGTCATCCAATACGACATAGACCTTGCATAGACCTTGGACATCATGGAGAAAGATACTGATACATCCTATGATAGAGACAGTGATTCCACCACCGAAATACATGCACCTAGAAGGCCTGCTCAGGCACAGAAGAACCATTATTGGGCGTGAAATCATGTTTGCAAGGCACGAATCAAGATCCTGAAGGCAAAACTAAAGAGGGCACTAAAGCGTCACAAAAGCCATGATAGACTCCAAATTTTGACTGAAGCTTCTTTGGCCCAGCATAGTGTTTGATGGTGGACATATAGCCCAAATTTCAAGAAATTTGGGAAAAAGTTTGTCAATTTTGAATTTTTTGGGCCTAAACACAGATTTTCCTGCCCGACGCGTAGCGCCACTTGGCGCGTGCTTATAATTGGCGGCTCTGCTGGAGGAAAAATTTGCATTTCTGGATTTTTCATCAAAAGTTATGCATGCTTATGGATTACCTAAGGATTTCATCAAGTTTTGGGTTGCCTAAAGGGTCAAAAACACCCTAAAAATGACCTTTCTACCACCTTTTGGACACACAGGAAGCAGTGTTGGGAAAACTCATTTTTGGAGGGGCAAATGGCAACCAAATTCAGAAATTCGACTTGGGTTGGAAATTAGACAGGCAGATATTTCCAACGAGCTATCCTATACTCAATTTGGACTTCGGGAAGTCCCTCAAACTGATCCTCAAAGTGGCGTGACGCATAGAGATTTCAGGCGCGTCGCATTGGGAATTTTGGTCTCATTTTCACTCAGCAGCTCAGATTTTCGCCTAGTTTTGGCCAGTTTGAATTTTTCATGTAACTCTTGATGTAAATTGATCTAATTTCATGACCATGATGTAATTTTGGCACATTTTTACTTATCTTAGTAGATTCATTCACCAAAAAGTGAAATGTAAGTGAATGAATCAGTTTCCTATCATATAGAGGCAAGTTGTTTCATTGCCTATTTTTCAGTTCTTAGTTTAGATATGGTTGAAAAAGCTCCTAGAATGGTGATCTCAACCCCTAGAGGCATTAGAATGAGTTAGGCTTGTCTATATCATGTAGTTCTTCAGTCATTTTTAGGGGTTGGACACTTGGGATTGCTTGGCACTTCATTGTACATTTCATCTCTGCACTTTTGGCAAAAGAATAGACCAGGGTTTGCAGCACTCTTTGGGATCCATGTGGCTCTATGTTTTGATGGTGTTTTTCTCTATGTAATTGTAAGTTCACTGATGTTTATGTGTATCATTTCTCTTCTCCTTTCTTCTTAAATTAAACAAATGAGTGATAAAGGTGGAATTCATTAGCTTGCTTTTCTCTGCCTTCAGTTTTGTTTAATTTTCCATGTTTTCATCTGTTTGAAGAGGATTCTTGAAAGCCTCTTGCCCTCTTCAGCTGCCCACTAGTCTTAAATATCCATTCATTCAATTCAAAGCATTAAAAAAATTTCCTTCCTTGCCCCATTCATAACTCTGCAAAAACTAGGCCTCATCCCCGCACCCAAAACTGCCTTTCCCTTCGTTTCCAACAAAACTCCCAAAAAAAACTTAAACTCCTTCACTTATATACCTAGCCTAAAATTAGCCTTTATTTGAATTCATCTCAAGCCCCTTCGATTATTTTTGATGAGATTGACCTGGAGAGAGCCCTATCCTGATCTGGTAGGGCTAGCTACCAGACTGAGCATGGTTTGATGTTACCTTGAACTCTGCCTTCTTTCAGCCTGAGGTAGATTTAGGCAATAACATAGTGGCGACCATACTGGGGAGAAAATTTTGTTGTTTGTTTTATAAACTATAGACGGAGCCTGAAGTTAGCCAGGTAGCCTTCGAAACGCTCTTGCTTTGCATTAGCGAAAGTAGATGAATGTTGCTTCAGTCAATCTCCGGTCTAGTTTATGAACTGAACATCTAGTTTCCTCAGTAAGATCTAATCAAGTTCAGATCTGATTTTTGATGGTGACAATGATCAGACACTGCAAGGCTAAAATCATTCACCTGGCGATTCTAAATCTGTTTCGAGATCAGATCCAAGGACTTCGCTGGAGGATGAACATGACTAGCAAAAACATGAAAGGACAATATGGAAAGATTAGGTATTCAAGTTGGAATTTCATCCAAGACATTTTGTTCTTTGTCATAAATTACTTCTTCTCTTTTCCCGAGAATGTCAAGAAGGCTTTGCAAAGAATATTGTATCTGAGAAAAGACCCTCGGCCTGCATTTGATTCCCTCCCTTTGAAGATTGTAAATACCAAAGATTTGCATGCTTTTGAGCTTGATCAAGACCTTTCTTCCGAATCTTCCGATGACCATCTTCAAACTGATGAACCTCAAGAGACCAAGAACGATTCTACAACATTTGTACATACCCCTATACCTTGTAAAATTCCAGATCGATACAAGCCTCTGATTTTACCTCCTATACTCCATGCTTTCTCTGAAAATTATTATCTTTACTTACCTAGGTTTGATGGTGAATGTGACAATATCACTGCTGAGAGACATGTTCTGAATTTTGAGTTTTTTCTTGACCTTTTTGAAGTTGATGAAGAGGACGTCAGTATTAGGCTTTGTTAAACACCATGTTAAGCACACACATGGTGTATGAGAAAGATAAACACACACACACAACAAGAAACTCAACACAATGAAGGATAAGCGTTAGGCTTTCTTATTTTCCATTATACAAAGATGTACATTTATAGTACAATGGTGTGACTCTTGGTTTCACATTCCAAGGTCACTTGGACTCCATTGTGACTTTTCACATTCCACACCTACCCATGTAGGATTAGGTGTTCCAACATCCCCCCTTAATCCGAAGGGGTATGTGTGAGTCCAAGAAGAGAGTTGTAATATAAATCTGTAAAGTATACATGGCAGCACTTGGGTTGAATCAACTCTCTTAAATGTTGGAAAAAAGAGATGGTTTAAGGATGACCACCAACACTGGAACACAATACTTGTTGCAGTTCCCGGAACTCTTCCAAAACTGGCAAGAAGCTGAAGGCTTCTTCTAGAGGAATTGTCCCTCATAAAAAAGGGAGACCTTCAACCTAAAAGAAGGGAGGTCTACTACATGTGATGGTTTTAGGATTACCAACAACTCTGGAATTCTTTGAAGCATTTCCTGGAAGTCAACCAAACCTGGCAAGAAGTTGAAGGCTTCTACTAGAGGAAGTGTTCCTCATATATGGAAGGGAGACCTTCGACCTAAAAGAAGGGAGGTATACTACCTGTGTTGGTTTTAGGTTATCCACCAACCAAAGATGATAGTTTAAGGTTGTCCAACAACCGAAGGCATGCTCATGGGCATCCGTGTCTCTGGCTACATCTCTGAATCTGGAATGACGAATTGTGGCTCAGGCTCGCTTGAATTGTTGTGTCTCTGGCTACAACTCTAAACATGGAATGAGAGATTGTGGCTCAGGCTTGCTTGATCTGTCGTTGAATCTTGTACATGACCACCATTTTCCCCCCTGTCAGGGAAAAGGTGAGATGATGGCAAAAACTCAACTGCAAGTTTGCTCAATATCCGTGAACAAGTTCTAACATGTGTCGTAAACATCTTCTTGGCTGCTGATGCCCATTTCCAAGAAGCGATCCATCCAAGATGAATCTTTTTTCTTGCAGGAGGCTTGTGTCTGAAGCATCTGTCTAAAGAATGAGTGTGACGACCACAGTGCTTGCATGGATGAAGATCGAAACAATGATCTTTCATATGGCCAACTCAATCATAGTGTTGGCATTTTACAATATTATGTTGTTGTGGAACAGGATCTGGAACAGTTGTAGGTGAACTGTCATACAGGAATCCGACACTCTGAAATATGATGGGCTTGGTGTAGTCTGGAATATGAAAGGACACATCCTTGTCATATCCAGGACCAGTTTTGTGCTTGTTCTGGACAAGCTCTTCCCAAGGTCTGATGATGGGCTTGAGAAGTGCAGGTTGAACTGCTGCATCTGCATGTACATCTACTCTAGTGCAATGAACTGAATGTGGATCAACTACAAATTTATCTTATTTCTTCTGATGAGAGTCCTTCACAATCTTCTCAACAGAAATAGGTTCAGAATGGTGACTCTTTTGCTGAAGTTCGTCTTGCTGAAGCTAAGTTTCCAACTGCAAAAACTCAATCTTTTCTTGTGCATCTTGCAAACAATTTTGAATGTTACAAAGAGCATCCTTGCTCATTTTTATCATGTCATCAACATTTGAATGAATGAGGTTTTTCAAGAACTCTAATGCGTCATTGATTTTAGCCATTTTCAACAACTTATGCTCAAAAAATGAAAGGGTGTCGTCTTCAACCGAAAATGCACCCATTTACAATGTGATTCAATCTCCTTTCAAACAAATACAAATGACTCTAAAGAATTTCCAACTATGGAAATCTCAAAGTACAAAGTGTGCTCCTCAAATGATGGAGGACAATCAACAATCCAACAACTCAAATTTACTGATTGCAACTATGAAGAAGATGCAAATTTCACTCACAATACAATGTCAATATCTCTGCAAAATATTTTGTAAATGTGCAGCTGAAAACACTTGTGCAAGAGGCCTTTAAGGCAGCTGAATTTTTCTTCAAGGAGCTGTTTTAAAAATGATGGCAAACTAGTCTTCACATCACCTTTCAAATCACAATGCAAATCTGCAATTTTCTCTATGTGTATTGTCCATTTTCTTCATATGCCATTTCCTTCATTTCTGCTGTTCATATTCTTTCTCTGCTCCTCCTCTCTTCCTCTCTCTCTGCTATTTTTTTTTTTTAATTAATTAAAAATTAATTAAAAATGGGAATTAGTTAAAAGGGAGAGGGAAAGTAAACTAAAAGAAATTAATTAAAAATGGATTAATTAAAAAAAATTAAGGGAGGGAATTTTAATGAAATTAAAAGGTGAATTAATTATAAATGGAATTAATTTAGTGGGAGGGGAGGGAAATTTATTGGAGGAAGGATTTTATTAAAAAATAATTTTACAATTAAAAGGTAGAATTAAAAACTGGGTGGAGGGAATTTAAAAAAATCGGATTTAAAAAACAATTGAAGGGGGAGAGGAATTAGAAGGGGAAGGGATTAAAAAATCAAAAATTAATAATGGGTGAGTGCGTTTGCAGGTGGGGGAAGGGGGAAGGTCGACGGAAGGCGCTATGGAGAGGGAGGGATTGAGCATAGGTAGGGGGCGTATAGAGAGAAGTAGTTGCAGTGAGGGGGGCGGAGTGGATAGCTTAGGGAGCGTTGAGATGAGAGCGAGTGTGGACATCGGGTTTTGTAGAGGGCGCGAGGTAGGGGAAGCTGAGTGTAGGCAGGGCCGGGAGCGTGGTGAGTGCAGACAGGGGGATGGGGCTGACTGCTATGCCGAGAGGGAGGGTTGGGCTGTGTGAGCTTGGAATGCCGACGTGAGAGGGGTAGGATAGGGACAGTTCGAGTGGTGAGGTGTGAGTGCTGGAGCGATAAGGGGAGCGATAAGCAGGTGTGGATGGTGCGGTGTAGAGCGTAGGGGTTGAGACCGTGGGGATTACGCAGAGGCAAAAGGTCGTGAGTTGCAAGGGTGTGAAGGGGATAGGCGCAGGAGCGCTGTGGAGTAAGGAAAGCACTGCAATGGGATGAGCGTGGTCTAGTTTGAGGGGTATGGGAAATGGGATGTGGGAACGAATTTAAAAAAGGGTCGAGCTGTAGGAGAGGGTGCAGAGGGTTTGAGTGAGGGTTGTAGTTAATTTTAATTTTTATTAAAACAACAGAGTAGAGATAGGAGACTTTAAAAAAGAAGCATATTTTTCTTCTAAATACACAGCAAAATGGAAAAAATGTAGAAATGAGGGCAACAGTAGAATTTTTCCAGCAGCAGAGAAAGAGAATGCAGAATTTTCCAAAAGATTTCAGCAGTAAAACCCAGAAATTTGCAGAGATTTTTCAATGAAAAACTCAAAAATTTTCCTTTCAGAAACCCACTTTGAAACACTATTTTCCAGCAACTCTTCAATGCATAAATTAATAGAAATTGCAGGAAAAATGAGCAGTGAGAAAACCTTCAGATGCATAACGCTACTTTTTTTTCAAAACCAATGCCAGAATTCTGCCAATTTCTAAATGCTGCTCCTTCTCCAAAACCACTTTCCGAATGCGGAAAAATGTCTGCTGCAGAAACTCTGAGTGCTGCAAAAATGTCAATAATTTTTGCAGATATGCACAGGCCATAAACACAAATGGCTCACTCAAATTGGAGCAGGGCCAGCAATCGCCCGCTCTGATACCATGTTAAACACCATGTTAAGCACACACATGGTGTATGAGAAAGATAAACACACACACACAACAAGAAACTCAACACAATGAAGGATAAGCGTTAGGCTTTCTTATTTTCCATTATACAAAGATGTACATTTATAGTACAATGGTGTGACTCTTGGTTTCCCATTCCAAGGTCACTTGGACTCCATTGTGAATTTTCGCATTCCACACCTAACCATGTAGGATTAGGTGTTCCAACAGGCTTTTTGCTCTTTCTTTGCTAGGCAAAGTCAAGAGTTGGTTCAAAACCCTGCCTGATGTGAGCATCTCAGATTTCCAGCAGTTCATCAAAGTTTTCCTCGACAGGTGGGTGATCAGACAGAACCCTTTCTTGATTATAGAAGAGTATAAGAAGCTGAAAAGACAGCCAGGGGAGATAGTACAACAGTTTTCTGCCAGATTTAAAAAAGTATATTTTTCGATGCCAGTTGATATAAGACCTCCTCCTAGATCTGCTCTCTTGCACTACCCGGGTGCCTTTGATCCGAAAATGGAGTTTCAACTGAGAGAAAGGAATCTTGCAACACTTGAAGAGATGTAGAACAATGTAGTAAATGTAGAGGCTCATTTGCAGATCCAAAGGGCAAGGTTGAAGGAAGAAGAGATGAAAAACGTAGATCCAGAGAAATCGACGTCTCTAGAGATAAAGCTTGACATGTTGGTAAGTGCAGTGGAAGAGATGATGCAAAATATCACCACAAGGAATGAGTATAATTTTCAAGCCCATGGCTCACTGATTGAAGAAGAACAAGTTGTTCATACAAAACATTTTGTTTCTTATCCCAGTTGTCATAGATCTGATAATGATTGTTTTTTAGATCATCTTGGAGAAGAGAGATCTGTTGATATGACATGTATGCTTGATGATGTGTTTTATACTGATGATTTGCCTCAGTTTGATCAGTATGATGATAATTATGTTCTCCAAATAGAAGCTAATCTTGCAGACAAAACAATAGCTAGTTTGTGGAAGGAGGAAGTTCACTTTCAGCAGTTCAAATACAATGACCAACCATCACATATCAGCTATGGAAATGATGAGGAAAGTGCAGCAAATTTTGAAGTAAGTGAAGGATATTTGCCTTTTTGTTTTGATTCGTTTCAGTTCATTAGAGACAACTTCCATGCAATCAGAAATCAACTGTCGACAAGTCTTGATTTGGACCATCTTGAGGGCAATGAAAACCTTGTTCAAGACTTCTCAAATCTAGATTTGCAGCCCCTGAATGCCATTGATTGTCCAGTTGCAGATGAAGACTTGGAAGATGGCATGTATGATAAAATGATACAAGATGACTCCGTACCATTTTGTTTTGAATAATTTCAGTTTTTGAAGGGTAAATTGCATAGTAAATCTTCAAATGAGCAGCTTGTAGAAAATCTTGTAATCTCATCGAAACCAATAGAAAATGGGTTGCATCAGTCTTTTCAAGTTTTTCATGATCCAATAGCTGATGTGTTGGATGATGTATGCAGTCAAAGTCCTACTCCATTGACTATATGTAAGCTTGAAACGTGTGCTGATATAAACTTGATTCGAAAGCTAGTCTCTTTGTCATTTTTAGCAGGAGTCTCATCACAAAGCTCAAAACAAAGTTTTCATTCATGGTATGAGGAGAAGAGAAGTAATCCATTGGATGAGCTAAGTCCTAGTGTGCATGAATTTCAAGATCCATATGCCGTGCTTTTGGATCCGGATAGAGAATCCATAGTATTCAACGGATCTGTTCACTACTTTTCATGGGAGTTTCATTTCAGTATTTCTCTCTTGTTGTTCATAAGCACGCACTTGCAGAGAATTCAAACAGCAGCTGTAATACTTACTTGGTTGCATTGGTTGTTTCATTTCACTTGATCAGGTGATAAATGGAACAAATAGAGTAGGTTGTATTGAATAAGCTTCATATTGAGCATATTTTCTAGTTTGTTGGTTGTATTTAAGTATCGAGTGAGATTTTAGTTGAGTGAGAGTCAATTTGTGTCGTCAAGTCATTATTTTTCAGTCATGCATTTCAGCTTGAGTTTTTTACTCCATTTCCCAGTGGATGAAGGCACTGTCTGCTTTCCAAAGATCTGTAGTTCTTGGCACCTCCAAGGAGCTACCATCTCCATTGGAGCCAATGTTAGTGTCAGTCTTTGCAGCCTTCCTCCAGTGATCAAACATGCTCTTACAAAGTGATTTTAAGGTTTCAAGGTCAAATTTTGTCATTTCAGTGAGTCTTCAAGAAAAAATTGGTCACTAAGTATTAGGTCTAGGGTTTGCTTTCACTCCTTTTAGAGTTGTCCAAATGTCAGTCCATGTCACCATTCATCTGAGTGTACCATCATTCAGAGGGTTGTCATCATCATGTCAAGTTCCAAAGGGTCATTTTACACCTTGTTCATGCTTCAGTTGTGCCTAGGTAAGGTTCATTTCCCTCTCCTAGGGTTTTGAAGGTAATTTCTCTTGGATGGTCAAATCATCAGCCAAAATTGTATCCTAATGTTCATACACCTTCTCCTATCCTTAATTTACCTTATTCAACACTTCCCATCACTAAGATCCCCAAAATTCCTCATTTCCACACAAACCCTAATTTCTTGCTACAACTTGGCAATTTTCTAGGCTAGGCCTGTGTTTTGCCCTTTCAGACCCCTTCCCCTCACTAAATATTTTAAATTACACTTTCCCTTGCTTCCTAACATCCCTCCCTACTTCCCAAAATTTTCTCAATAATTTAGAAGCCCCTTATCCCCTTCATTTCGCTTCATTTCGACAAATCCCTTGTTCCACACATCGAGATAGGTTTTACGCCAATGATTTTCCTGAGCAATAAAATATGAATTTGGGAAAACTGAGAGAGGTTTGTGTCCAAAATAGGCCAAGGACGAAAAACCTCCTTCAATTTTTACACAGGTGTCATGGTTTTAGATAAATTTCAAAAATACTGTTGCTTCAGGAGAATTAATGCACCTCTCAAGTGACCTTGGGAAAATCAATATTTCTCCTAGCTTGGTTGGCCAAATGAATTTCTTGATGCATCAAATGATAACTAGACACAAATATATTTCCAATGAGCTATCATGAGCTCAATTTGGAGCTAAGGAAGACTTTCCAAAGTTGACTGCAACAACACTCTACCTTGAGGCAGCCTCATTCTACTCATTTTGACCAATCTTGGGAGATTTGATTTTTGACAGGGCAAATGAACTCCAAATTGAAAAATTATAGTTGGGCTGGAAATAAAACTCAATAATATTTTCAACGAGATATCCCGCACCCAATTTGGACACCGGGAAGTCCTCCAAAAGCCTCCTGCAAAAGGGTGCTACGCATTGGGTTTGTGGCGCGGCGCATAGAGCTGCAAGCCCAATTTCACCATAAACTTCTCCAAATTTTCCAAATGTGCTCAAATATATGGTGTGAAAGTAAGTTAAGAGTGTTTTCCATTGCAAGTGAATATTTTTTCTCAGAATTTATGGTGGTTTAGTGTGCGAAAGCTCGTCATTCAATTAAAAAAGCAAAAAGGAAGCAAAACAAAGTTTTTGAAGAATGTCAAGTTTTCAACATTAGAAAGTGGGTTTTTTCAAATGAAAAATTTAAATCCTTGGCATATAACATATTTTCCAAATTCAAAACTCCATTTTCATGCGAAAGAGACAACAGTGAGCCAAGGAAGAGTTGTGAAGAGTGAACAAGTTGTTTGAGGGAAGATTGTATTGAAGTTGGGTGCGCGGTGCATAGGCTGAGTGTCACGGCGCACTGGGAAGACGTGGCACATTGGGCCTGCCTCCGCAGTGTAAAAAATACACTGGCGCGACGCATTGGAGGGGCACGGCGCACTGGGAAGACTGCACAGCGCATTGGGTTGAAACATAAAAAAATTTCCATTCTTCTCCAAACATCAAATTTTCTCGGTTACTCCATGCTCAAGCAATTAAAAGCCACTCCTCTATTGCCATGAACATGTATTTGGTGTTGTTTGTGAGGATTTGAGTACGAAAAACAAAACCCTAGTATCTTGTTTGAGAATTTCCTCCTTTCGGGTTTTGAAACTAGTTTTGTGCCAAATACTTCCATTCTCCACCTTGTTTCTTCCCTTCATCACTGTTTATTTTCTCACAATAGCCTATTTCCCTATTCCCTATCCCTAGTTACTCATTCCTACCCATTTCCATTACCTCCCCATCCCAATTGTGAAATTTCTCCAAAGTTAAGTGGCTGTCCCTTGTCCCTAAAATTTATCAAATCACAAGTTTTTAGAAGGCAAATTCCACTTGAAAAAAGTTCATTGTTTCTTCTGCCCTATTCCTCATATTCCCTCTTATATTCCCATATATTTGGCAATCAATTCAAAACACAAAATTCTCATTGTCATCCAATACAACATAGACCTTGCATAGACCTTGGACATCATGGAGAAAAATATTGATACATCCTATAACAGAGACAGTGATTCCACCACCGAACTACATGCACCTAGAAGGCCAACAAGGAAAATAACATGCTCAGGCACATGAAGAACCATTATTGGGCGCGAAATCATGTTTGCAAAGCGCGAATCAAGATCCTGAAGGCAAAACTAAAGAGGGCACTAAAGCATCACAAAAGGCATGATAGACTCCAAATTTTGGCCGAAGCTTCTTTGGCCCAGCATAGTGCTTGATGGTGGACATTCAACCCAAATTTCAAGAGATTTGGGAAAAATTTTGTCAATTTTGAATTTTTTGGGCCTAAACACAGATTTTCCTGTCCGACGTGTAGCGCCACTTGGCGCGTGCTTATAATTGCTAGCTCTTCTGGAGGAAAACTTTGCATTTCTGGATTTTTCATCAAAATTTATGCATGCCTATGGATTACCTAAGGATTTCATCAAGTTCTGGGTTTCCTAAAGGGTAAAAAACACCCTAAAAATGACCTTTCTGCCACCTTTTGGACAAACAGGAAGTAATGTTGGGAAAACTCATTTTTGGAGGGGCAAATGGCAACCAAATTCCGAAATTCCACTTGGGTTGGAAATAATACAGGTAGAGTTTTCCAATGAGATATCTTGCACTCAATTTGGGCTCAGGAAGGACCTCAAACTCAGCCTCAAAGTGGCGCGATGCATAGAGATTTTAGGCGCGACGCATTGGGAATTTTGGTCTCATTTTCACTCAGCAGCTCAGATTTTCGCCTAGTTTTGGCCAGTTTGACTTTTTCATGTAACTCTTGATGTAAATTGATGTAATTTCATGACCATGATGTAATTTTGGCACATTTTTTACTTATATTAGTAGATTCATTCACCAACAAGTGAAATGTAAGTGAATGAATCAGTTTCCTATCATATAGAGACAAGTTGTTTCATTGCCTATTTTTCAGTTCTTAGTTTAGATATGGTTGAAACAGCTCCTAGAATGGTGAGCTCGACCCCTAGAGGCATGGGAATGAGTTAGGATTTTCTATATCATGTAGTTCTTCAGTCACTTTCAGGGGTTGGACACTTGGGATTTCTTGGCACTTCATTGTACATTTCATCTCTGCACTTTTGGCAAAGGAATAGACCAGGGTTTGCAGCACTCTTTGGGATCCATGTGGCTTTGTGTTTTGATGGTGTTTTTATCTATGTAATTGTAACTTCACTGATGTTTATGTGTATCATTTCTCTTTTCCTTTCTTCTTAATTAAACAAATGAGTGATAAAGGTGGAATTCATTAGCTTGCTTTGCTCTGCCTTCAGTTTTGTTTAATTTTCCATGTTTTCATTTGTTTGAAGAGGATTCTTGAAAGCCTCTTTCCCTCTTCAGCTCCTCACCAGTCTGAACTATCCATTCAATCAATTCAAAGCATCAAAACAATTTCCTTCCTTTCCCCATTCAGAACTCTACAAAAACTAGGCCTCATCCCCGCACCCAAAACTACCTTTCCCTTTGTTTCCAACAAAACCCCCAAAAACAAACTTAAAATCCTTCAATTATATACCTAGCCTAAAATTAGCCTTTATTTCAAGTCGTCTCAAGCCCCTTTGATTATTTTTGCTGAGATTGACCCGGAGAGAGCCCTCTCCTGATCTGGTAGGGCTAGATACGAGACTGAGCGTGGTTTGATGTTACCCTGAACTCTGCCTTCTTTCAGCCTGAGGTAGATTTAGGCAATAAAAATTTCTATTCGATTGGATTTGATTGGCAATGGATTGCACATTAGCTTTGTTATTTCTCCTATTTTTTTTCCTTTTTGCGTGTTTATAGATGTTTGTTGTTCCTCTTAAGGAACAATTGTTGTTCCTCTTAATGAACAACAACCGTTCCTCTTAAGAAGCAGTGCGTTTATGTGTTTATTTTTGTTGATCCTTCCAAAAGGAACAACATTTTCACTGATTAGTTTTGTTGTTCTTTTAAAAAAGAACAACATTTTTGTTTCATGTTTTTACTGTTCCTTTCAAAAGGAACAACACCGCTCGTTTTTGTTGTTCCTTTCAAAAGGAACAACAATTTTGCTGTTCCATTCAAAAGGAACAACACCGACTGTTCTTGCTGTTCCTTTCCAAAGGAACATAATTTTCGCAGATTATTCTTGTTGTTCCTTTCCAAAGGAACAACATTTTCGCAGATTGTTTTTTATGTTCCTTTCCAAAGGAACAACACTTTTTGAGTGTATTTTTTTTGTTTTTCTAAAACAACATTTCTCGAACTTTTTTTGAATTTTTCATGAATTTTTGAAAGGAAAACATACAATTTATGGAAGGATACACAAATTAGAGCTTACTGTAATTAGCAAATCAAAATAAATCGTCATTTTTAAGAAATTTATTTAGTAATAATAAGAAAAAGGAAAAAGGGACATAATCAATAACATGATTTTGTTGTCTTATTACCACTAAATTCATATGATCGATTATATTTATCATGTTGGTTCTTTCCCATATTTTATAACTTTCTTTGATTTTTACTTATGGAGTAGGAATAAGGGCATATTCTTTTCTATTGAGCTGTTCAGACTTCTTCCACCATCCCTACTCTTAAGGAGTGCTGAGCCATCCTTTATGAATAAATAGGAAAGTGCTATATGAAAAGAAAAATATTTACATATTTCATTAATAATTTTATAATTTGGCAGATGGAGGATAGGGGGTCTCATCAAGAGCCGGCCTACCATGTTCATAAGGAAACAAGTGAAGTGGCATTCCTATCATGGCCACCAAACCAGGGATATGGTCCAATGGACAATTGAAAAAATTAAGAAGTCCTTGGAACAGGAGGTCTCATCACGAGCCGGCCTGCCCACTTTTCACTTCTTCCCAGTGAATGGCATTGTGATTTATCTGGTCACCAAGCCAGCACAATGGCCTCCGTTATGACAATTAACAAGCACTTCCTTAGCATAAATAAAGGACAATGGTTCCAAGGGTGAGAGAGAAACTCTGTCAAGGTTATGGACACCTGTGGGCAACAGAGCTCTGCTGATGGTATTGAAGTCACATTTATACACATCAATAGTAATATTAAACCCTTTTTCCTATATCTCTATTTAAATATCAGATGAAAGTATGAATCCTTAACCTTTGATTTTGAACCTATTATACATGAAAATCATCATAAATCAATCACATTAGTTTAAGTGGGTAATAAACGCATTTGTACTTATGTTTATCTTAAGCTGTCCCTTCTCCTTATCCTTGAATCATTACAAAACGCTTCTATATCTGTTTACGATTTATCACATGCATGGATGTCAGTAAATGCTATAATTTCGTTGATCATATCATAAGTATGTATGTCTTTCCATCCTGTATAATTGTTGTACAGTATGCTGCTCTTCTATTTTGCTGATTTGCAATAATATTGATACTTTATTGATTGAACTTTTCGCATGCATCTTATCTGTTGCCATTCAAAACTAAAACTTTGGATTCAAGAAAATTGCATACAAAATTGTGATTTTTTTACAGGAGAACAACAAATATGGGGGGAAATTATATTCGCAGCAACACCACACTATTGCAACTAACAGCAAAGGCTCACGAATGCGCACAATTCTTCAGACATGATGTGCTTTCATGGCTTCCACCTTTTGCATCACTTTCAGTATCCACTCAGCCTACATCAGCTTCAACAAAGGTCAGTCTCTACATGTCTTTCCACATTTTTCGGAGGTAACACTTGAGGTAAAATAGCATAACTTTCTGATTTATTATGAATTTAGGAGAATTTCATGAAAATCGATTGAGCATTATGTATCATCATTCTTTCCACATCTTTACCACTTCCCATTTTTTAGACACGTCTCATCTTTCAGTTTGGGGGAGTGTTGATTTCTTTCATTTCTTTCTTGTGACCATGTCAGTATTATTCTTTATCATCCATGGATATTCTTATTCATCCTCAACACCTCCCTTATTCCATGTTGTTTTACACCAAGCATTGATTTCAACAGATTGTAGCAATCACCTCTCTTTGTTTCCTAGCATTGCATGAAGACATGCTAATTCTTCAGTTTGGGGGGAATTGCTACACATGATAGATGTTTTCTACTCTCTTTCTCGTTTAAGGCATACAATTTCATTTTTTTACAGTGCAAAAATTGATTTTCATATATCTTTAAAACTATGAACTGAATTCTTGTGCTTTCTGGATAACAAATAGGTATCATTAAAATACACAAATACAGATAATTTCATGCTAAATTAGTTCATAAAACTTCAAAAATTATGCACTGTCACCTACAACCATTTTTTTTATATCTCATGATCTGTGCATCAAAACGATCTGATTTTTGAGAAAAGGGTTAATGAAGTTTGCTGTTACTTATGTCACATTTTTCTGCAACTTCATATACATATAGTTGAAGGTCAACTGTAAAAATTGTTATGCCTTTATCAAGATTTCTAAAATTGAATATTCATTATTTTAGGAAAAATTCATTTGTTCCATCCATTTCATGAGTTGGGATGAACAATTTTCTTTGCTTGGTTAACGCATTGGTTTTATCTTTGGGTTGCATGAGAACATGCAATATATTCAGTTGTGGGTTGCATGAGGACATGCAATATATTCAGTTTGGGGGTATGTTGGGTCGTGAATACGACCACTTTTTAACACTTATTTCATCCATTTTTACTCTTCTTTATCATGTCATTTATTATAATTTATCATATAAATCCATTTTATAATGATTTATGCTCTTATGGATGAATATTATTTCTTCTCCTTTCTTTTTAAAAAATTGATGATTATTATGCATAATTTTATTAACGATGGTTTATTAATATATTTTTTAACAACACTCACCATTTTAGCCTCCAAGATATTTCCTAAATTGCAGATTTGATCTCCAAATCATCATCAAATATTCCAACTCAGAAATTCGCTGGAATAAGAAGTGACAGTTTTGCGGTTGCGATTCTGGGAAAATGGAGAAGAATATGGAAAATATGGAACATGGGTTTTGTCTAGAACGGACTCAATTAACTTTAGTAAAGAACGTTTTAACAAAATTAGGTATGTATTGAGAGAAACACAGGGTTCTTTCAACACGATTTTCTCGGATTTGCTATTGCGGCCGTCCTCCAAATCTCAGCTGCAAAGCCAAATTCGACTTGGTCTTGTTGAAAGATGGATGGAAATATATTTTATTGTTGATCAATTGGTTGGGAACAATCCAATTTTGTTATGAGAGATCCTATTTACTATTCAATTTCTCCTCTCTTTGGTTATAAAAGGAGACGTTTGTAAAAGAGAGGGGATGGATCATAGTTGTTGCTTTTGTGAATTGTAAACTTAATCAAAAGTTGTGTTATTGAAAACACGATTCCATTGTAATGCTGCCCCAGTTTAATGATTAATTGAAGTTGTTGTTCCATTTGCATCATCTGAAGTAGCTTGAGCAGTCCCTGCTGGTGGTTAAGGGCCCGACCCCTGCAGCGTGAACTTCTCCTCTGTGTTATATTTCCAATTCCTGCAGCGTGTGATCGATTTGCTACATGTATGTTACTGTGAGTTTATTTAATTAGTTTTTTATCATCTTACTATATTTATGTATGACGCGATTTGTTTATGAGTTATTTCATTATCGTATGATCTGAATCTTATTTCTTACAGCGTGGGTTAATTGAGACAGCATATTGCCTTACTTAGAACATCCTTGGATTCATGGAAGTGATATTGGTTCTATCTTAATTAATTCATAATTCCGTGTTTAATAGTTTACTGTTTCATTATAATGGATTGCGTTGCTGTTCCTTCCCAATTTAACAAGAGTCTTAATCCTCAAATCACTTATCTTGTTATGCTTCGCTGTTTGGCATTTCATGTTCCATTCCATTTGTTGTTATGTTTAACTGCTATTCATTTTAGAGTGCAGATATAAAGCTTCACTATTCAGTTTGATGTTCAATAGGATTTTCCGTTTAATAGAGTTTTGTTGTTCAATTCCATTAGTTAATATTTGTTATTCGATTCTTCTGGTTTTAGTTTGTTATTCATTTACATTGCTGTTCGATTTCAATGTGTTTTTTAGTTTCAATTCATTAATTTCCAGATTTTGTTCCTTTCAGTTATTTTCATCAGCACGAAGATTGAGTTTGCTTTCATTTCGATTGCTTTAAGATCACCAATTGTAGAGGACACTGGTTATTGCTTCCAAGTTCCCAGATTGGTTATCTTGCATCGATTTCTAAGGGAAGGATTTATTGCTACTGTATCCCTGATCGATGTTTTGCAGTTTGATTTAATTCAATTTTCAGAGCATTTCCATTTGTAATTAGGTTCCTTTACAAGAATTTTTTTACTTTTGTATTTAGAATACTGTACTACATCTCACACAACATTGCTCTTGGACGAATTTCTACCTCAGACAGAGTACACTCTTGATATAAAAAGTCGTTCCCGGATTGATAATTAATGTGAGATAAATAGGTGTTAAGAATATACCTTTTATGCACTCAACACTAGGATATGGATTTCTTTGGTTTTTTCTATCAGAGAGGCTTTTCAAGTTCTTCTCTTGTTCTAATCTTAGCCTTTCATTATCTTCTCACAAGGTCATCATCTCAGCTCATAGTTGTTGTACTGTTTCCACTAGGATAACATTAAAATCACGGGTTCCTTCTCTAAGCTAAGCCCACATTTATGGATTAACATTTTCTCGGGAAGGACCTTCCCTCATACTAATTTAGCAAGTTCTATGCACCATTAACACTTCGGTTATTCACAATGTGCATCAGTCCACAATGTTGCAACTCTATTATCTCATACCACTTGTAACATGACACCCAACCTATTCTAACCTAAGACATGAATAAAAGTAAATTTTAAAATACAAATAAAAATGAATTTTAATTATTGCGAGAAAGTTAGGAATGTTTTGCAATATATATATCATTTCTTTGAGAATACTATTCAAACACCTTTGGAATATTTAGAATATATTTCATTGATTTTGGAGAATACTATGCAAACACATATGTGATGATTCAACATGGGGTTAATTATTATAAGTTTTGATTTTTTTAATACAAACCTTAGAACTTGGGCATACTTGGTAAACATACAATTCACTATGAAGGTGGTTCATATGCTTAATGCAATACAATATCGCGATGGTTTCCACTTCCTTAAATGGCACTGCCAGCTCCTTACTACACGAACCACCTTCACTAGTCATTTTTCTTTTCCATATGGACCTTTCTTGAATCTTGGCATTGGTACTTGTGGTGGAGCAGGATGGAATATTGAATTTTTTCCCACCTTCGATCTCTTCATGATTGATTGAGTAGTTCTTCATTCTGGGAAGATGGTTACGGTAATGAAATACCCTACCCCCTCATCTATTATACTTTTCATTTACTCCAGAACCTCATCTAGGCCAACCTCTGCAAGTGACCCAGCCTAGTATATTTCGGCAAGGTTCTCTTCACCAATTAGAGGATATGGTAAGTGAGTGAGAAAAATTTTTACTCCATTTTTTGTTTTCTCACAACTTCAATCTAATTTCTTTTGGTTTTCTGTCGTTTCCACCTGACTCGTTTTTGTTTCTCTTGTTACAGGTTGGAGTCATCACTTACAAAAGACTAATCCTAAGGAAAATTATCAGGTGGTCTTCCTAGATATCAAATGGGTATTTTTACAGTGAATTCTCTTTTGTATCATATTTTTTAATTCCTTGAATAAGATTTCAATTTTCCTCGCTTGGAATATATAGTTTCTGCGTCTAGGTTTGCAAGGGTCGAGGTCTTCATATGATTCAGTCTCGACTCACCCTACATGTAAGGAAAATTTCTTAACCTCACACCTCATTTACCTTTATTCCACATTCTTTGTGGTGAGGGTAAAATTGTTAATTTACTCTACAAGTCTCCTTCACGACCATTTTGGGAACTGTCGCCTAGACTGGTTAATACATATCCTATTGGAGATATCATGTCACACATGATTTCCTTTTAGCTATGTTGTTCTGAGTTCTGTTAATTAGATACAATAACTATTTTTAGGTGGCTAATAATGATCTTTTTACGACTTTAAATGTAGAGCGAGAATAATGGAGTTCAAAGTTATGTATTGGGGTAATATCTACTATACCAAAACTTCTGTGTATTTATTTGCTGAATTTATATGTCTTTGGTTCAATTCTTCGAAAATTATTTATGCACAAGACTATATATATTTGTTTTGACTTTTGAGAATTTATTTATATAAAGATATCTGTTAGGGTCCTATATTTCAAAGGATCTCAAGGTGATTGAGTCTATTCTATCTATTGAATTTATTTCATAAAATGATTTCCAATCTGCAAATAATTTTAAAAAAGAAAAAGAAAAAGGAAATAACATAAAAAATCAAAAGAGGGTATATGTTATAAATAAAAATATATAAAATTTGAACCCTATAAAAATAAGAAAAAACTAAATTCTAAATTTGTTGCACATTCAAATGTCACTACTCTTAGTTTAGTTTACTTATGCAAATAAATTTTGTGCAACTTGTTCAAAATGCCATAATAGTTCAATAAAATTCAATCATATAGCTTAAGCATGATTTAATTAGATTTAAATTTCCTATTAATAAGTAGTTGAATTATTTTCAAAATGATAAGGTAGGATATGGATGCAAAAGAATAAAATTTAAAAATGTTAGGAAAATTATAATTTTTGTAGGCATCCATGTCAATAAAACGTTAGGTGTTATATGCTCTAAAAAAGGAAGGTAAAATAAAGTGTGAGGTGTTAGATGATTTAAACAAATAAGGTGAAAAAAAATGTTATAGAAATGATAAATAAAGATAAAAGCTTCATTCTTTATTAAAAGGATTTGTATTCGGGCTACTATTCTAAATGCGCCTATTTGAAAAGATATTTATATGGTTTAACTCATATCTCAAAATCATAAAACCATACCATTTATCCATTTTTACTTCCATTTTCCCTAAGTCATTCCCTTTTTTATTTCTGCATGTTCAAATTACTTTTCCGATGGACAAAAATCCCAAAAACCAATGATTCCCCTCACCTACAAACAATATGAATATAATATGTGATCAAGTGGGACCCAGTATTCCTGATACGTCAGTTTCCCCCTCACCCATCGAATATCAGAAATAATACCTTTTTCATATCACAAATAAATCATAAAAGTTGCGATCGTCAACTTGTGCCATCTACCGCATATTGCAAATAAAACCATTTAGTATCAAAGTTTAAAACTAAAAATTGCGATTGCTGATATGCGCCATATCGCATGTCACAAATTATAACTTTTCATATCAAAACTAAACGTTAAAAGTTGCGATTTGTGCCATAGTCTGGTCCCACCTAACCTGCCACATCATCCTTCCTTTTTTGGTCAATTTTTCGCCTTTTTCCTTTATATAATACACTTTTAAACTCCCGATGTGTAGTTTTATTAACCCGTCCCCACCATTCAAATCCATTTCATAAGTCACCCTCATCTCCCTCATGATATCATCAAACTCATTTATATCCAACGACTCATGTGGCTTTTCGGCCCCCCTCCGTCATCCAAAGTTTATCACCGGGGAGGGGGGGTGGTCCGAAAAGAAATGTTTCCCAATACTTCCTAGACAATACGTATCAGCCTCACAAGAATTCGGACCCCCCAAGCATGAAACCATAAACCACCATAACCCCCCCCCCCCCAAAAAAAAAAAAACCATTTTCTAAATTCAGCCGTTTGAAATGACAGTTACACCACGCACACGTCATTGCCCATTTTCCAATTAAAGGCCCTTACTCCATAGTGTCATTGAAAATTTTATTTTCTATACGTCAAAACCACGCCCACGAACGGAAATATAAATTTTCCCATTATTGAGCCCGCTCGCCTCCCATCAATTTTTTTATTTCGCTGTTGCAGGTGATTAACAGAATGAGAAGCACTGTAATTACTTGAAGGTACACTAAAATCCATTATTATTCATTCTTCTCTTATTAATTTCTCCCTGCATCTATTCTCCCCTTTTCTCACTGTGAGCCATAACCATTATGCCTCCCAAAGGCAAAGGTTCCGAGGAAAATGTCAATCTTATGATTTTTCCTCCTTAGGACCTCCATCATATCCCTATGGCTGATAGAGAGTATCAAATTTATGAGACACACTCTGATATAGATATATTTGAGATGTATTGTTGGTTGGAAAACCAATGGATTGATAAAACTGATGAAATTTACCTCTGGGATTCCAATCTTCCACGTTATATTTTCCCTCCAACCCACTGTGCTACCAGTTTCATACGGAAATGCAATGCCTTTTATCTACCCAGCCAGAGAGCCATAATAAATGCTAATGGTGAAGTTCATTTTACTATACCTCCCCAATCCATCGAACAGATGATTTTATCCCCTATAGTTGAAAAATTTACCCCATTCTCCCACGAATATTTGGTTTAAATATATCAGAAGTTAGACCTTGCTAAGAGAATTTGAACTTTAGAACTTTTCCTAGCACAGGATGCTACTTCCCTAAAATAAATCCTCCCTATCCTGCATCTTCCTTTCCTAAGAGAACCAAGAAAATAACCAGTATCATATCCTACCTGCTTGGTTACTATACTGACCAGTACATAAATGAATCCATTACAGGATTTCTATCTATCTTCTCTATTGAGGCCAAGCCTTCTATTATGTTCAATTTTAGCCAATTTCTTGCAGAATCCATCCATCAACAATTTTTGGATTTCAAAACAGAAGAAATATTCAAATATTCCTCTGTTCTAATTTATATGGTCATTTATTTTCAAGGAGACAGTATGAAATTTCATTGCAGAAGCTGAATGAAAAAGGAGACCATCGGTCAGTTATTTTTTGGACAACTTTGTTCATGAAGCAGAAAAACAATTTCACCTATAAACAATTCGTTGAAATGTTTATTCATTAAGCTATCAGTCTTATTAACAATAGAGAAGAAGCTAGAATCAACGGAGAAATTTAGAAAATATTTCAAATGACAGAACAGGTTCAGATAGTAGATTGATATCTTTATGAAAATTGCATTGAGATAAGGGTTTTTGGATGTGAATTACCCAAATTTCCCAAATTCCTCCCAATGAGGATTTTTGCTCTGGAATTTATCAGAAAAATGATCAACATTTATCAGGTACATTTTGTGGCTGCTAAAAATAAATCTCAATTTAAACTAAAGACTCAAATTGGCCCATTCATTTTTAACCCGAAAAAGGCAGCAACAGAGGAAGAAAAGCTTTTTAAGGAGATTTTATTTGAATTAAGTTTCAGTTGGTCTTATGATCCATTAGGCATTGTTTCTAAATTAAGGGTAGAAGCCAAATCTACTCCTTACTTTCATACAACAAGACCAGAGATAGAAGAGTAAAAGAACAAATTGGAATGGACAGTAGTGAACATGGAGATTTGAGTATAGAAGACAGGACAACCAGAATTTTGGAAACAAAGAAAATTATTTCAAAGAAGAAATTGACTCTTCAATTGGAAGAAAAAACGCAGCAGTGTTAACGTTATAGTCTAACTTTTTTTCAGTAGACTGGAACCTTTGACTAGCAAAGGTTTGCCTTCAATGTTAGTAATTAATGAAAAGTTAATGCCTCTCGAAGACTACATCTGTAAGCTTAAAGAGGTTTCTATTAATGCAACTAAAGTTTCAAACATTTAGTTTACAAAAATAGTAAAGCTCATACAAAGTGCTCTCCAGGACACATTTTTTATTTTTCATAAAATTAAACGTGTATTTTTGGTAAAACAAACTTTTACTAAATACAAAGAAATGGTTGAAATCTACCGGAGGGTGATTAAAATAACCATCCTAGATGAAGAGAAATGGGAAAAGTTGACCGATTTACTGGATTAAAACAGTAAAATTGAGAAAGGAAAAGATCTGCCAGATAATCGGCCAACACATCAGAAAAAGGTGGTCCACCCCTTAACTATCCCTCTACATCAACATTTCAATTGCACATCACATCCCACTGAGCCATAATTCAGTGATAGTTAGAGTTTTTAAATCACAATTTTGTTACGGAACTCTATTATTGTAATGATCTTTTGTAAATTTTTTTGTATAAATACTTAATAATTTGAAGTACCAAAGGTCTACTGATTGATATCAAAATCATTATCGTCTTTTGGAGCATTGTAAGATTTTCAAATCGCTAGAGCATCAATAATAAAAATATCATTCACGGGATTCTTGTAGCTTAAATACTAGTGTTGTTTTTCTCCTGTAATTTTTATTCATTGTTATATTTCACCGTAATCACTTAAATTCTAATTGTAAAATAGAAAGTGTCATGAATAGTATTTACTTTTTAGTATCTTATTATGGTTGTTTTGACAATCATAATGTTTGCTACTAAAGGTCAAACTAAATAATTCTTAATTTCTCTTTACTTCCGTTGAATTTTCGTCATATTTATGTCATAAATCCACTTATAAACCCAAAGAACCAGTAAATATTCCTAGCTTTCCCTATGTTTACTCTATGAAATATTGATGCAACCATCCAGTTATATTTGAATCCATTTCCAAATAGATATTAATAAATTGAATACAATCAAACTTCCAAAATCCAAAACAAACCCAAGTACTACCATAACAAGCCTAAAAATTATTTAAACAAAGCTATATCTTAAAGAGAGAACCCTCTCTGAATCTAGGAAGGCTAGTTCCTTAGTTCAAAATTTGGTTTGATGTTGGCCAATGTGATTAGTTCTCACAATCTCTTGTCAATTACAGAATGCTAACATAGTGGCGACTCCACTGGGGACATCAAATTTAAACCAATCAGAAATTATTTCAAATTCAATCTCTAGTTAAAAAATTACTATGTAAAAGATTTCATAAGAGATTACTATTTGTTTTTGTTTTTGTAAATAACGCGTGCAAATTTAAGCTTAAAATATTAGTTAAATATTACATTTTATATTATGTGTTTTTATTTTTAAAAACTAGCTTCCAAAAGACCTTATACCAGATCCCATCCTGATCCCGAACCTCCTAAAATTGTGGATTATCCTCAATGAATTGGAAAAAGAGTCAAAGATACTTCACAGAAATCAGTTAAACCAATCAGTTCATCTGAAAGTCAAGGAAGTAATAATCCTCTACCTAGAGCACAATCTTTCCCTAATAAGTTTGAAACATTAGAAGATATCAATTTTAACTTAAAATTTGAGAAAAGTCTGTTTAGAAGTAAATCCCAGAATTGGACAGATACATTGGTCATTGACCATACTATTTTTCGTCAAAATCTACCTAAACATCTGCCTTTCTTAACGAAATCTGATCAAGAAATTGTTTAGGATTTTGTGATTCTTGAAGATTTGGTATCAGATTTCACTTCAATGGTTACAGATGCATATCTCCAACAATCAGTATAATTTTATGCATTAAGTATTGCTGCTTCATCCATTCCAGCCCAAACAATTCACCAAAGATATGTAAGTTCATCATCCTCTTCTGAAAAATCTATCACCTATCCTCTTAGAAATTCTCAAAAATCTCTGTCTTCGTCTCCATCACCCTTTCCATCCTCTAATGCACCTATAGTTCATCCTCCTCAACTTTTTCCACCTCTTACACCACCTGTTAACCCACCACCTATTATTGTCCCTCCACCACCAATCATGGATACACATTATGCTCCCTTGGTTCTTCCTCCAAATCTAGGGGCTATGCCACAATATTATCAATCTAAAATACCCCAATTTGATAACACCCAATCCTTCACTGCTCAACAACATGTAGACAAAATGAATGATTTCTTTGATCGCTATGAGATTTATGTTGATGATGTTATGATGAGATTATTCATTCAAAATCTTGGAGGTGGGGTTAGGAAATGGTTTAGAGTTTTACCAGCTGCTTCCATCAATTATTTAACATTCCTATAATGTCAATTTATAAAAATATGGAAATTTAAAAAAAATCCCCTCCAAATTCTGTCAGAATATGAAAAAATTAGAAGAAAAGCCAGAGAAAGTGTACAAGATTATTGTGATCGATTTAACGCTATTTATAATTCTATTCCTACTCACATAAAACAACCCAAAGGAATAGTACTGATTAAATTTCTAGATTTTTTTGAACCAGTAGCTTATCAATTAAGAGAAAGGAATCTTGACACCTTAGAAGAAATGAAAAACATAAAAAAATTGACAATCTATGGATGGGACCATATATTATATATGCTCTCAAAGGTGATCATGCATTTTTCCTCACAGATTTAGATGGAACATAATTACCTATTGGTATTGTAAATGAAAAGATGTTGAAACATTATTTTTCAAGGTCTAAAGATTCTTTTTTAAATCATTGTAAATATCATAGTTAACATAGTTTGGATTGGATGTTCTGCTAATCAAGGTTGAAGCCTGCAGAGAAGGCCCTAGGCCATGGTCAATAGGTCATCATAATATGTTTGAAGTAGAAAAGGAATCACATTACATATTGCTCAGATATGCATATGAAAATTCCCAATGGATAAGGCTACTGATCACAGGTTCTTGACACTTCAATGTATGGAAGTTCCATCCCCAATTGGAGCCACTGTTAGGGTCCTATATTTTATAGGATATCAAGGTGATTGAGTCTATTCTATCTATTGTATTTATTTTGTAAAATGATTACCAATATTCAAATAATTAAAGAAAAGGGGGAAATAACATTAAAAATAAAAAAAGAGTATATGTTACAAATAAAAGGATATAATATGTGAACCCCATAAAAAGAAGAAAAAAATAAATTCTGAAATTGTTGCACATTCAAATGCCACAACTCTTTGTTTAGTTTAATTCTTCAAATAAATTGTGTGCATCTTGTTCAAAATGCCACAATAGTTCAATAAAATTCAATCATATAGTTTAAGAATGATTGAATTAGATTTAAATTTCTTGTTACTATAAGTAGTTGAATTATTTTCAAAATGATAAGGTAGGATATGGATGCAAAAGAATAAAAGTTAAAAATGTTAGATGTTAGATGCTCTAAACAAGGAAGGCGAAATAAAATGTCAGGTGTTAGATGATCTAAAAAAAGACGTCGAAATAAAATGTCAGGGAAACGATAAAGAAAGAGAAAAGCTTCATTCTGTATTAAAAGGATTTTGATTTGGGCTGCTAGTCCAAATGCGCCTATTTGAAAAGTTATTTATATGGTTTAACTCATATCTAAAAATCATAAAATCATAGCATTTATCCCTTTTCACTTCCATTTTCCCTAATTCATTCACTTTTTTACTCCCGCATATTCAAACTACTTTTCCCATGGACTAAAATCCCAAAAACCAATGATTCTCGTCACCTACAAGCCATCTGAATATGATATGTGATCAAGTTGGACCCAGTCTTCCTGACATGTCACTTTCCCCCATCACCCATCGCATATCATCAATAATACCTTTTTCATATCGCAACTAAATCATAAAATTTGTGATCATCGACTTGCGCAATCTACCACATATCAAAAATAAAATCATTTAGTATCAAAGTTAAAAACTAAAAATTGCGATTGCTGATATGCACCATATCGCATTTCGCAAATTATACCTTTTCATATGAGAACTAAAAGTTAAAATTTTTGATTTGCACCACATTCTAGTCACACCTAACCTGCCACATCATCCTTCCTTTTTTGGTAAATTTTTCTTCTTTTTCCTTTATATAATACACTTTTAATCTCTGGGTGTGACATTTTATAAACCCAACCCGACCATTCAAAGCCATTTCATAAGTCACCCTCATCTCCCTCACGATCTCATCACACTCATTTATATATGATGACTCATGTGGCTTTTCGGACCCCCCTTGTCATCCAAAGTTTATCACCAGGGGGGGTGGGGGTTTGAAAATAATTATTTTTTAATACCGCCTCGACCATACGTGTTAGCCTCAAAACAGTTTGGACCCCCCAAGCATGAAAACATAAACCACCATACCCCCTCGGAAAACCATTTTCTAAATTCAGCCATTTGAAATGAACGTTACACCACACACACGTCATTGCCTGTTTTCCAATCAAAAGCCCTCACTCCATAGTGTCATTGCAAATTTAATTTTATATATGTTAAAACCGCCCCCTTGTACAGAAATATAATTTTTCCCATTATTAAACTCACTCACCTCCCTGCAAACCCTTTTTCTCATTACAGGTTGTTTTATTTCGTTGTTGCAGGTGTTTAACGAAACAAGAAACACTGTAAGTACTTGAAGCTATGTCCGAATCCATTGTTCTTAATTCTTCTCTTATTTCTTTCTCCTTGCATCTTTTCTCCCCTTTTCCCACTGTTAATCGTAGCCATTATGCCTCCTAAAGGCAAAGGTTACGAAGAAAATGTCAATCTCCTGATTTTTCCTTCTTAGGACCTCCATCATATCCTTATGGGTGACAGAGACTATCAAATCTATGAGACACACTCTGATATGGATATCTTCGAGATATTTTGTTGGTTGGAAGACCAATGGATCGATAAAACTAATGAAATTTACCTTTGGGATTCCAATCTTCTGTATTATATTTTCCCTCCAACCCACTGTGCTCCCGATTTCATACAGAAATGCCATGCCTTTTATCTACCTAGCAGAGAGCCATAATCAATGCTAATGGCCAAGTTATATTTACTATAGCTCCCTAATCCATATATTATGTTAGCCCATGTAGTTGTAAAAGGTACCTCATTCTCCGACGAATCTCTGGTTGAAATATATCAAAAGTTAGACCTTCCTAAGAGAACATCAACTTTAGAACTTTTCCTAGCACAAGATGCTTCCTTCCCCAAAATAAATCCTCCCTATCCTCCATCTTCCTTTCCTGAGAGAACCAAGCAAATAACCACTATCCTATCCTACCTACTCGGTTACTATATTGACTAGTACATAAATGAAGCCATTATAAGATTTCTATATATCTTCTCTAATGAGTCCAAGCCTTCTATTATGTTCAATTTCAAACAATTTCTTGCAGAATCCATTCATCAACAATTTTTGGATTTCAAAACATAATAAATCTTCAAATATTCCTCTATTCTAATTTATATGTTCGTTTATTTTGAAGGAGACGATATGAAATTGTCATTGCGGAATCTAAATGAAAAAGGAGACCAACAATCAGTTATTTTGTGGACCACTTTGGTCATGAAGAAAAAAAATGATTTCACTTACAAATAGTTCATTGAAATGTTTATTGATTCGGTTATCAGTCTTATTAACAACAGAGAAGAAGCCAGAATGAACAGAGAAATTCAGAAAATATTCCAAATGAAAGAACAAGTTCAGATGAGATATTGGTATCTTTATGAAAATTACACTGAGATAACAGTTTTTGGATGTGAATTACAACCATACAAATTTCCAAATTCCTCCCAATGAGGATTTTTTCTCTAGAATTTATCAGAAAAATGATCAACATGGATCAAGTAAATTTCGTGGCTGCTAAAAAGAAATCTAAATTTAAACTAAAGACTCAAATTGGCCCATTCATTTGTAACACCAGAAAAGCAGCAGCATAGGAAGAAAATCTTTTGAAGGAGATGCAATTTGAATTAAGTTTCACCTGGTCTTATGATCCATTAGGAATTGTTTCTAAATTAAGGGTAGAAGCCAAATCTACTCCTTAATTTCATACAACAAGACCAGAGATAGAAAGAACAAGTTGGAATGGACAGTAGTGAACTTGAATATTTGAGTATAGAAGACAGGACATCTACAATTTTGGAAATAAAGAAAATTATTACAAAGAAGAAATTGACTCTTTAGTTGGAAGAAAAATGCAGCAGTGTTAACGTTATATTCCAACGTTTTTTCAATAGTCTGGAACCTTTGACTAGCAAAGGTTTGCCTTCAATTTTAGTAATTAATGATAAGTTAATGCATCTCGAAGACTACATCTACAAGCTTAAAGAAGATTCTACTAATGTAGCAAGAGTTTCAAACATTCAGGCTACAACAACAGCAAATATCATACAAAGTGCTCTCGAGGATACATGTTTTATTTTGAATAAAGTTAAACATGTCTTTTTTGTAAAAGCCACTTTTACTAAATACACAAAAATGGACGAAATCTACTGCAGGGTGATTAAAATATCCATCCCAGATGAAGAGCGATGGGAACAATTGACCGATTTACTGGATTAAAACAACAAAATTAACAAAGGAAAATATATGTCAGATCATCGTCTAGCATGTCAGCAAAAGGTGGTCCACATCTTAACTATCCCACTACATCGGCATTTGAGTTGCACAACACATCCCATCGAGCCATAATTCAACGACAGCTAGAGTTTTTAATTCACAAATTTTTTAAGAAACTCTATTATTGTAATGATCTTCTGTAAATATTTTTGTATAAATACTTCATCATTTGAAGTATCAAAGGTTGATTGATTGATATCAGAATCATTATCGTCTTTTGGAGGATTGTAAGCTTTTCAAAGCACTAGAGCATGAATCATAAACATACCATTCATAGGATTCTTGTGGCTTAAATACTAGTGATGTTTTTCTTCTGTAATTTTGTTTCATTATTATCTTTCATTGTATTCACCTAAATTCTAATTGTAAAACAAAATGTGTGATGAATAGGATTTACTTTTGAGTACCTTATTCTGGTTGTTATTACAATCGTAATGTTTTCTACTGAAAGTCAAACTAAAGAAATCTTAATTTCACTTTAGTTCTGGTAAATTTTTGTCATATTTCTGTCATAAATCCTGTTATAAACCCAAAGAACTAGTAAATATTCCTAGCTTTCCCTGTGTTTACTCTGTGAAATATTGATGCAACCATCTAGTTATATTTGACTCCATTTCCAAATAGATATTAATAAATTGAATACAATCAAACTTCCAAAATCCAAAACAAACCCAAGTACTATCATAACAAGCCTAAAACTTATTTAAACAAAGCTATATCTTATTGAGAGAGCCCTATCTGAATCTAGGAAGGTTAGGTCCTCGGTTCCAATGTTGTTTGATGTTGGCCTATGTGATTAGTTCTCACAATCTCTTGCAAATTAAAGGACACTAACAATATCTCTTTTCCATGTTTTCCTACATTATCTGTTTTTCTTGCATTACTGATATTTTACCAGAAAAAACTTGGAATAGTTATCTATAGGGTTTTACTGTAAAGATTGTTTTGTAGCCTCCGTTTCAGTTGTTATGAAATTTATAGTTGCATGTTGAGTGACTCGACATTGTTTTCTTGTTTAAGCTTGGGAAATGTCTTAATCTTAGTCACTTCTTGTTTATGCATACTTCTTGAGATGTCTGCTATATTTAGTAACCTACATTATCCTAAGAGAGGAATGAACCTATGTTTTGGTTCACCTGGAACTAAGGTCTCAACCTCTGATGGCCCATTCCATAGAAAATATCCACAGTATAACCGAAAATTAGTTTTAATGCTCAATGATAACCATCCTCTGGATGTTTAAATTAAATGTTCATCTTGTTAAGTTATGTGAGCCTCGACACCATTGGTCTCCCAAAGGAACATTTCCAAATTTAAATCTACCTTTGTTTCCCCATGAGGTTCTATTAGCATATGTTATATTTCCCTAATAATAGTCATGCAAAAGGCAATGAAGTCTCTTTTCTAACCACAAGAGAATACAACCAAATTGCACCTAGGTTAGTCTTTTTGTAAGTAGCCAAACTTAACTTTCTAAACACTACCAAGATATCGGTGATTAAAAATTGTTTAACCTTGCACAAGGGTAGTGCAATCAGTTATCACATACATATATGAACTAAGGAGCTTCTTCACAACCTTCATATGTCATAAATAGATTTCAGAGTTTTCTTCACTTATAGAACCTAGCTAGATCTGTAACAACAATATTAACATGCAAAATTTATCTAGAGAAAGCATGCTTGTAGTCTCATTATCCAAGATAATTTATAACAATAGTGATACATAATATATTTAAATTAAAATTTTCAAGTGAAAAAAAGAACTAATATTAGAATACAAAAATATTGAACCTGGTCCACCCAACTTTGAGAATTGAAATTACATCCACTTCTCCCCCTGAGCTCCTCTCTAGAGTAGTAGACAACAATTTTTAGAAAAACTAGTGTTAGGCATGAAGACCGCATTCCAGCCTTAACTTTCTCATATGTGTTAGAGTTCTCCACTCGCTCATGTCCATCTCCGAATACCTCCAAGGTAACTCCCTAAAATTACTCAAACTTCTCCACTTTTTCCTTTCAAGTGCAAAACCCTTTATCTTCACCGAGATCTCCTTTTATCTCTAGAAGAGAAGGTAACTGTGTGTAATTGCTTCTAACTAATCTGGAGGTTGGAATTCATTTTCGAGTCAACCTTCTTGAATTCCAAACTTTATTTCTCAAAATAGCATTATTACATTTAAAAAATTATCGAAAGTCTTACTGAAGTATACAAGTATTTTCCTCAATAAAACTAAATGCACATAATGTAAATGTTGGTAATTTGATTTCATGCAAGGATGTAACATTAATATAACATTCCAAAGGGATTTTTATGGAATTCTAAGAAAGATTGAATATATTTGTAATAAAAACTAGATTCAACCTCTATCATTAAAGGAGGATCTTGGGTGAAAATGTGATGTTGGGTTACACTTTTTTCCCTTTTTTCAGAAAAAAATTTCATTTTTTTTTGTTCTTCAACATTCTGCAAGCAAAACCAATTTTTCTGTTTAGAATTTCATTTTGTGATAAAAATAAAAGTTGTCAAAAATTTTATTAGCTTTCTATCTCTGATTTTTTGGAATTTGTTTATACACATTTGATATGTCAACTTAGCATTTCTTTGAGTGTGTGTTTTTTAACAACCAAAGGATTCATAAAAAGTCATGTTAATACGCGCTTGTGTATTCTTTGAAAACTTTGTGTTTTTGAGAAACAAAATGTGTTACAACAATCTAGACAGAGTTTACTTCAGTTTCATTATATTTACAAAACCAACTGATCCATATCATAATTACTAGAATTTTTTTAACTGATCCAATATGAAAAAACTGCATATTTTGAATATGTTTCACGATGCATGAAATTCTCAACATATAAGTTATAAACTAAAAATCTAAAAACTACCCATTACAGACGATGAACCAATGTAATGCACCATAATTTTTTTCATTTTTTTTACAATTTATTTTGGAAGATACAAAATATTGATTTCACTATATCAAAATGACCTTCAGAAATTGTTTACACCCGTTTTATTACAAAATTAATTAAAATTAGTAAATATTTATGAAATTCCATAAAAGTTATATTTCCTGAAAGTAGATTGAATTCTGCAAATGCTTGTCTTGGTTCTGACAGTTAATTCAAAAAGTTTCATGGAGTTTAATCAGTGAAAAGTTGAAGAAATGTATTCAGAGCTTGGCTCTGCGTAATTGTAGATGTGTTAGTTCGACCAAAGTTTTCAAAAAAGTTCGGTCAAACTGTTTTTTGTGCCGACAGCCCGTCAAGTCTAATGACACAAATGTTTGGCTAAATTTCTTACAAAATTTCAGCTGAACTTTTACTTTAATTTCCATCGGCCGGAAAATACAACGAAGCCCCTCCATAAAAACATTTTTCGGCAATATAAATTGACGTAAAAGCATTCATTATTTTCACATAATTTCGCACATTTCTTCATTTGGTCTGATTTTGAAAATGTCTGATTTTGCAAAGGATTGCTTTGGGTTTAAGGACTTTTTGGCATAACATTCAAAGGACAAAGGTCTGATTTTGCAAAGGATTGTTTTTGGTTTAGGGAAATTTTGGCATAACATTCAAAGGACATTTGTTGGAGGTATGTAATACATATTTTGGATGTTTTTTGGGCTTCATTTCTTTTCAAGGTATTTTCTTTTTAGAGGTTTTGGGCTTAATTTTCATTGTTTTTTTTTAAGGTATTTTGTTTTTAGAAGTTTTGGGCTTAATTTTCAATGGTTTTTTTTAAGGTATTTTGTTTTTAGAAGTTTGGGGCTTAGTTTTCAAAGGACATGTTTTTGGATGTATTTTTTTTTAGAGGTTTCTGGGCTTAATTTCAAAAAGACATTTTTTGGTTTTAAGGTATTTTGTTTTTGGAAGTTTTGGCCTTAATTTTCATTGTTTTTAGAGGTTTTGGGCTTAATTTTCAAAGGACACTTTTTTGGATGTATTTTGTTTTTAGAGGTTTTCGGGCTTAATTTCCAAAAGACATTTTTTGGACTTAATTTCGAAATGACTCTTTTTAGGCTTAATATTCAAAGGACATTTTTTGGAGGTATTTTTTAAAATAATAGTTTTTTAGAGGTTTTTTTGGAGGTATTTTTGAATTTGGAATTAATTTTAAATGGAAATATTTTGGAGGTATTTTTTGAAGTGACATTTTTTTAGAGTACATGTTTTGGGTTGAAGTAAATCTTTTATAATGATTTTTTAAAATGCGTTTTTGTCTAACTTTTAATATGAAATTTTTTGGTAGGACTTGGAAGGAAATATTTTGAGTTTCATTTCCTTTTTATAGGAAATTTTTTCCTCGGATTTTTTAAAGTAGGTGTTTTGGATTGAAGCATGTATTTTTTGCAAAATTTTTAAAATGAGTTTTTTTTTTTTTTTTTTTTTTTAAATTAAATCTTTTCTGACGTTTTTTTTAATTGAGTTTTTGTCTAAATTTTTGAAGGAAAAATTTTGAACTTCATACTCTATTATCATGGGAAATCGAAGGAATTGCAAGAGAAAATATGATCGAACAAGAGACCCTTAGGAATGTAGAGAAGAGGGGAGAGAATCTCATAAAAGAAAGAGAGAAGCACTCTCAAATATTGAAAGGGAATATCAACTTCAACTAGAAGTTGAAGTAGGTATGTAAATGTAAATATTATGAATTTGATATTTAAAATTTTCCTAGTGTAAAATGTGAAGCTTAACTTTTATTTAATGAACTAATTTAAATTTTTTTTTTTCAATGTAAATAGAGAGAGATATTCCTCAAAACATTGATGATGAGATACAACATTTTGAAAGAGAAAGTGAAAGAGATATTGAACCAATGATTGAAGATGGTGAAAATGTTGAAAGAAATTCAATTGAAGAAATTGAATGACAAGGTATATATATATATATATATATATATATATATATATATATATATATATATATATATATATATATATATATATATATATATATATATATATATTGAACACATGCATGTATTTGTTGTGAAACCAGCTCCAAAAATAGAAGAAAAGAGATATCAACGCCTTAGAAATAAGCCACTTCGAGGGGGCAACCTCCAATGCATTACATGAATGAACAATTCTTGGATGATACAAATGACCAAAACCTCCTTCTATATAAGGATTCCATGGGGCCACAATATAATCCTAGTGGGGCCACAATGTAATGCTAGCTGACCTAACAATAATAATGTAAGGGCACAATAATAACAATATGGGGGTTACAGGGGTACAACAATAACAATAAGGGGGTCTACACTAACATAATAAGGTACTACACTATTAATATAGGGACTTAACATGCCCCTCTCCTTCAAACAAGTGTTTTCCTCAACGCTTGTTTATTTCTTGATGCTTCTGTATAAAATTCTCATCCTCCCATGTGGAATCCTCTATAGGAAAGTTCTTCCACTTGCTGAGATACTCTGAAATTGATCATACTTGTCAAGTTCTTTTTTATGTGACTGCTTCAGAAATTATTTCAATGTGATCTTGATCTTCCTGTTGTTTCATTAGATTCTGCACCAAATTTAGGTTATCCTTGAGAGTTGGAGAACTTTTTGTTGATGCTCGATGTGATCTTCCACTAATTTATCATCCATATTAGCTATTATTTGATCCTTCAAACCATCCAAATTAGCCTTCATTTATGCTTTTAAACCATCTATGTCATGTTTAGTTGCTCTTTGTAATATTGAAATTTGTTGCACTTGGTACCGTAATTTTGATATCTCATACTGCAATTCTTCCTCTTCATGCGTCATAGTATAGATTTTTGAGGGCTTAATGGGTATGGAATTATTTTTTGGAGGCATTATAGAACCCAATATGATAAAAATTATAAAATATTCCCTTGGAATCACTTCAAACTTCTTTTTCAAACAAATGTTATGCAATTTTAAAAACCAAATACACTCCTTTTTCTTGATTTTGAAGAGCTTGATATTGAAACTAAATTACCTTTGTGATTTCAGATATTCAATATCTGAAATTTGGCACTGAGATAGCCCTCTGAATTCTCTTTATAATTCCACAGGTTTGACCTAACTTGGATTCTCTAAGACAAAGTTGTGTCGAATCTCCTACAATGACCTAATTATGGATTGGTTCAGTAGAGCGAACTTGTACTACTTTCTACGTGTCACTGTTTCCTCCTTCGGATCTAAAATTTATTGACAAGAACCTATAGTCTGTGTACTTGCAGCCACTTTTTATGGCATTCCAATCCAATGCTCATAGAGAGAGCTATGAAGATTTTCCAAGATCACCTCTTTGTGATGAAATTCATGAGCCTAAAAAATCGCTAAATTCCACAGTCCATATCTCCGAAAATATTACGGACCAAGCTCTGAAATTTTGCGACAATGTTCCTTAGGATTTCGGCTTTGCACTCTAAAAATTTCAGATTTTGAATCTTCGTAGAAAAAGAATTATAGTGGAAAGTCCACGATGACCGCTTTAGGTTAAATTCAGGAGCTTGAAAAAAGACCTAAATTCCATAGATCATATCTCCAAAAATATTGCGAACCAAGCTCTGAAATTTTGCAACAATGTTCCTTCAAATTTCAGCTTCACACTCTATAAATTTCAGGTTTTGAGCATTCGTAGAAAAAAATTTATAGCGAAAATTCCACGATGACCTGTTTGGAGCAGTGAAACCCTAGAATCTCAAAGCTCTGATACCAAATGTTGTGAAACCAGCTCCAAAAATAGAAGAAAAGAGATATCAATGCCTTAGAAATAAGCCGCTTTGAGGGGGCAACCTCCAATGCATTACATGAATGAACAATTCTTGGATGATACAAATGACGAAAACCTCCTTCTATATATAGGAGTCCATGGGGCCACAATATAATCCTATTGGGGCCACAAAATAATACTAGCCAACCTAACAATAATAATGTAAGGGCACAATAATAAAAATATGGGGGTTACAGGGGTACAAAAATAACAATAAGGGGGGCTACACTAACATAATAAGGGACTACACTATTAATATAGGGACTTAACAGTATTATTGAAATTATACATATTTATTAATTTAGTTATTTATTGAATATGTAAACTTATTATGTACTATTAATTCGAATATGTATATATGAAATCAATGTCGATGACGAGATGTTAGAAAATGTTGACACTCACCCATATGGAGATAAAAGAGCTGACCATGTTATACGATATTGTGTTAAACACATTTTTGATAAGTACTTCAAAATGGAAAATGGGATTGTTCAAGCCGAAATGTTGAAAGGTCTCCTATCATTAAGGAAATTAAAAGAAGCTATGACTTTATTGGGTATTCAAAAATCAACAAAAGATAAAAAAATGAAGGAAAATGTGATACAAAATATAAATAGTGTTATAAATTCACTTAGAATATCTAGATAGAAAATATTTTCAGGTGCATATAGAGCAATACATATGGAAGTGGTTTCATCAAGTACTAAAGAGAATTTCTTGGTAAAGTCTATGGAAAAAACATTAGGAACCTCACGAATTTTTTTTCACAAACATTGGAAATTCCGGTTGAAAATAGATGTAATTGATGAACTCGCTTTTTGGAGAGCTATATGTAGGAAAAACTAAAAATATAGACTTGGCGAAAATGTTAAAAAAACGATATATGAATATTGGAGGAAAAATTCACCTGTTTCGCCAAATGCAAGGGATGTGATGCGAAGAAGAATAGCACGAAATCAATACGAAAAACATGAAACATATTCCTTGGACACCACTTAGATAGAGTTGTTCTACAAGTTCAAAGAAGAGAATCATGAAATTGATGTCTCAATCAGTGCTTTTGTTCAACAAAAACCATGGTATGTAAAACCTATCACCGCACGCAACACTTCTTGTTGTCATTATCATGTGGAATTTCAGTTATATAATGACACATTCCTTAATTTTGGTAGAAAATTTTGGATATATTCACCTCCTCCTTCCACTATCCATTATTTCATATCTCAAATTCTATGTGGAAGAGAAAGCCATGAATTATTTTACGAAAATAAATGTGTTGGTGGTAAAAAATGTGATGATTGTGGAAATTGGACTAAATTTCAAAACAAATATCGTATTGATATAAATTATCCATCATTTTCCAACTTGAAAGGGAAATGGAAGAGATATGAATATATCCATACATCGATTCAAGGTTCAAATAGTGCTAAAATAATTGAATTAGAAGAGGAAGAAATTTTTGTGATACATTTTTTAAAAACATTTGAGGCAGAAATTTATAAATACGACAAGAATTCGCATAGAGTTCGATGGAAGGACTTGAAATTCAAAAATTCCCTTGAATTTTTGAAGCCAGGGACCATTTTGTCAGTAATTGATTTTGCAGAAAACCAAAAATTTGTTCCACAAAAAGAAATTCAGAGTCAATACTATTATTCTGACTAAGTCTTCATGCTTGTCCATATTCTATATAGACATGCGGAACAAAATGTCGATCATATAGAAAGAACCAATGAGAATCAACATGTTATTAAAGAATATCACTTTTATATCAGTGATGATCGTACACATGATACATATTTTGTACAACACTGTTTTGGAAATATTTATGACTCCTTGAAAAGTCATGGAATAAAATTCAAAGAACATTGGATATGGTCAGATTGATGTGCAGGTCAATTCAAATATCCACTATCATTCTTTTGGTTGTGTTGTCTTCATAAGAAAACAATCATTAAACATTGTTGGAATTTCTTTGAGACTGGCCATGGAAAGGAGAACATGACGGTGCAGGGGCATGCATAAAAACAGCATTTCGAATATATAAAATTAACCCTCTACAAACTGACTTGTGGATGCTAAAGAAGTTTTTCAATGGTGCATCGTTGCACTAATCCATGAGACTAACTGATCAAGGGAAGTGCGAAGGTACATTAAATTTAAATTTTATTGGATATATCCAATTTGAAACAGTGTACATTTATCACAATGATTATCTTTGTTGGTATTTTGATACCATATTTACATTCTTCTTTGAATTTTCCATATATAGGTTTTTATGGCATATTGGGGTCAAAGATGTAGATAGATCGATTGGAAATGACGTTAAAACTATAAAGGGACTCGAAATTGCATTCAATTAAAACAAAGTTGTCCGCAAATGTGTTTGAATTGGATAAAAGAAAATACTATGGTTTTTTTCATGTTTGCATAGACAACAAAGAATCCAATGATGTTTGTGAAAACAAAATGTATGTAAAAGATTGGAAACATACAGAGCTAAATACAAATGGGAAAATGTTTGTTGCAATGTTTGAAGAAATGCAATCAGAGGAGACTCCAATATCATCTGATGGTGATCGAGTTTCTGATCTTGTTAGAGAAGGTAACATTTGAATTTCTTTCAAATGACAGAGATCTAGAAATGGATACTAAAATTATTTTAAAGTTAATTTTTCATGTTAATTATGATCTAAATTTAAATACATAATATTGTTTTATTGTGCAGGAGATGTTTTTGTTGTAATTGCACCTACTGAAAACAGTGAAAATGTGAAGTATTATTTGATGCGTTGCACTGAAAGAAATACGAAATTATTAGAAAACTGTAATGATCACGTGTTTCCATATGACAGAGGATCTATTATACTGAAAGGTTATTTTTTCAGACAAACTAATCAAAGTGGGGATTTTTTTAATTTGAAGACTATCAACTTGATGTCATAAGTTGTCAATATAGTCACTTGGTGTGCGCAACACACATAAAGTTGATAGAGGTTCAATCAAATAAAAAACGAAAATTAAGAAATGGAAAATGTGAAAATCCAATCATGAACAGATCATCGAGGATGGCATTCCATTGGAATTTTTTTGATTGAACTACCTAACAATTTCTTCTCTTTGGATTCATTTTTTTGAACTTCTAGAACTCAACTAAAAATTTAACTGCCCTGTTATGTTATCTGTGCAAGTGTTTTCACATGTACATTTTTTTGGTACATGCACACTAGTATCAGTTGAAAGTAGTTTTTCTATGTGCATTGATGAAAAATGTTGCACATATTGGGTATATATATGTTCTAGAACGCAATTAGCTGAAAGTAGTTTTTCTATGTGAATTGATGAAAAATGTTGCACGTATTGAATATATATATGCTCTAGAATGAAATTAACTATTTAAGTAGTTTTACTATGTGCATTGATGAAAAAATATTTCACGTACTGGATATATATGTTCTAGAATGCAATTTTAAAATTTTATGATTGTTTGACACATCTAACAAGATCTAGAATCTTATGATTGTTTATATATATATATATATATATTGTACTTCAATCATCTTAACATATATATTCAAACATGTACTTAAATCATTTCTACATGTACATGTATATATATTCATGTGAACTTTTTTTGTTTGGAAAATGACAACTTGAATTTTAAAAACAAATGCCAAATGTAGTTCAACCATTCAAAACTTGAGTTTTAAAAAAAAAATTATATCACAACATTACTTCACATGCAAATTGTAGTTCAAATATTCAATAAAAACAAAACATTATATTGTGCAATCATATGCCAAATGTATTTCAACCATCCAAAACTTGAGTTTTAAAAACAAAACATTATATCACAACATTACTTCACATGCCAAATGTAGTTCAACCAGCCAAAACTTCAGTTTTAATATGTAACATGTTACTAAACATGCCAAATGTAGTTCAACTATTCAATAAAAACAAAACATTAAATATCACAATCACATGCCAAATGTAGTTCAACCATCCAAAACTGGAGTTTTAAAGACAAAACAAATTATATCACAACATTACTTCACATGCCAAATGTAGTTCAACTATCCAATAAAAACAAAACATTATATCGTGAAATCACATTCCAAATGTAGTTCAAACATCCTAAACTTGAGTTTTAAAAACAAAACAAATTATAACACAACATTACTTCAGATGCCAAATGTAGTTCAACCATCCAAAAATTAAGTTTTAAAAATATTACAAATTATAACACAACATTACTACAGATGCCAAATGTAGTTAAACCATCCAAAACTTAAGTTTTAAAAACAAAAAAAATTATAACACAACATTACTTCACATGCCAAATGTAGTTCAACCATCCAAAACTTGAGTTTTAAAAACAAAACATTATAGATCACAACATTACTTCACGTGCAAAATGTATTTCAACTATCCAATAAAAACAAAACATTATATCACATTCACATGTACCAAATGTAGTTCACATAAAATATGTCCAAAATTTGCATCTCACAAGTATCATATATCAAGTATCAAGTATAAAGTTATATATATGACTACATCTAGATAACACCATATATAAAAAAGTAAATTTAAGACTATTTATCTGTTGAAATTATAATGTTGGACGTGCATGTGCATCATCCATGAAATATATATGGATGTAGTGCCTCTCCCAGCAAAGTCATGATCCTCGAGCTGTCCTGCGAAGCGGAAGCATGGGGAAACTGTACACAATTTGTACAAACATTAAAATTTAATGAGAATATATAGAACTTCATATAAAAAAACAAAATGTAAAAACAAATCATGCAATATCTCATGAGGTTTCCTCTCCATTTTTTTCTCACCAACTAAAACTTTGCTGACTGGAACATCTTCAATAGTAAACTATACAATATACATGTACAAGTATATATATATATATATATTAAAAATTTTCAAATGAAAATGAATATATAAACTTATTTTCAATAATATTAAAAAAAATGTTAGATAAGTTGTTCAAATGGTTGAAATGTTGTGGATGTTCCTATCTCCATCGGTAGAGTTCATGGAGAAAATAAATCCTCTATAGGAACCTAAAATTGAAAAAATTTATTCAAGTATAAAATAACTCAAGATCTAGATCTCAATTTCTAATAAAACTTTTGAAATTCAATTTATAGCTTATAAATTAAAAACATATATTTGAAAGTGAAAAACTGAATACTTGTGCCGGTGGATTTGGCACATCTCCTAAGAGAGGCTCCAAAACAGAATCTCCAAAAACCTAAAATTCAAAAAATTTAAAATAACTCAATATCTCTAGATCTCAATTTATAATAAAGCTTTTAAACTTCAATTTATAACTTATAACTTAAAAACATATATATTTTTAAGTGAAAAATTGAATAGTTGTGCTGGTGGATTTGGCACATCTCATAAGAGTGGCTCGGAAAGAAAATCTCCAAAAACCTAAAATTCAAAATATTTAAAATAACTCAATATCTAGATATATCTTATTTTTTAATGGAAATTTTCAAGGTGGAATATATTTAACTTAAAAACATATTTAAAAGTGAAAGGTTGTTGATACTTGTGATGGTGGATTTCGCACATCTCCCAAGGAAGAAGAAGGTACCGTCATCCCAAAATATTTGGATGGAATCAGAATTTGTTAAAACATTTTATTATATATATACATGTACATGTGTGTACAATTATTTATTTTAAAAATATCTCATCATATTTTTATATATATAATAATAGATAAAAAATAATTGTACATCATCATATGTTCACTTAAAAAACACTAGTGTTTGCCAACATATCTTGATGGTGAGAACCATCTTGATTGTATGATTGATAGTGGGACCGATCTTGATTGTTTGAACTGGAGGCTCCAACCATGATATTAACATTTTCTTCACTCATCAAGCTTGACAACTACAAATGGTGTTAACATATAATGATACATTTTTGTTATATATATATATATATATATATATATTGTACATGTGTTAAAATAATCACCCTAACCATTAACACATATTGTTCCCATGCCCTCTTGCTCATGAACAATTAGGTCTTTCCGACCATTGCGACAATTCTTTGCATATGTTTTGAGATTTTCAACACTCGTGTTGTCAATATCTTCATCTGTATAATACACAAAATTAGCGTGTGTATTCTCACATGCTATTTGTTGATTGAAACAAATATCGACTCCACTCAATCCACTATGAACGTTGTCAATGATGACATCCTTTTCTTCTCGACTAATTTGAGAAGTGGCATCCATCTGTGACCGCAAAGTTTCGACACGAAGAGGTCGACCAAAAAATGGTGGCTCAGGGTGAGGAAACTCAACATCATGCCTAGCGCTACTATGGTCATACAATTTACCTTTCCCAGGACCAAAAAATTCAGAGGGAAGGTCATTGTAATTGGGTTTCATTTGCAAAAAGAATTCTGCATAAAATAATTTTTCAAAATAAAGAGGAACCTTGTCATTCCATGGGAGTCTTCCATAGGTTGCAAGGTGTCTATCATATAAATAGTGAGATATATAAGGGTTCTTGAAATATTGTACCTTAATCATCTTTCTTTTCATCCCTTCTTTGAAATTAAACATAAACTTGGCCATTTCTAATATAACTCTTTGTTTAAAAACCTCCCATGTATCAAGACCCATCACTGTTTCCTTTATTTTTCTCATCACTTCTACAAAAGTATCAGTATTTGGCCTAAGATTTAGGTACACATCTACTAGTTTTCTTAAAGAGTCTGTAACTATTTCCAAGAATTTTTGACTCTCGACGGGTTAAGTCAAAGCCACAATATCTCTCTTCAATTTTGTATGAAGATGTTGACACTTGGTATATAATTGAAAAAAACACATGGTCATTAAAAAATACACATTTAGAAGTACAAAATACACACATATCTAATATATGTTACAATTTCCATCAATAAATTTTGAAGGAAAGCATCTCAACACTAATTCATCTTTAAGAGATGAATCTTGAATTTTTGAAGAAGAGTGTCTCAAAACTAATTCATCTTTGAGAGATGAATCTTGCATTGGCATTACCCCATATAATTATAATTCATATATTAATTCATATTTGATAGATGAATCCTGAATTGGTATTTCCGCACGCAATAGATCAACAGAAATCTTATTAATATTTGTATAATGTCTTATACTAAAAAATTGAAATTAGCTAACAATATTGTTTTCTTTTCCATGTAGTTTGTTTAGCCTCTCCTTCTTAACTTGATACACACCTTTCATCTGGTTGCACATAAATTCGGAATTGGTGAAAACTACAATTCCATTTGATCCATACTCTTTAGTTGTTCCCAAGCATTCTATCAATGCAATATAATATGCCTCGTTGTTTGTTGTTCTTCTCGATATATTCATTTTCCTTTGGACGACCTTGCTAGTCGCAATATTGGAAAGCACATATGTAATCACTACTATAGAAATAAAAATCTATGCATAATGTCCATTTTTGAACCATATTTAGTGGGTTTTTTTATCCTGAAAAAACCAAATTCAACAAAATATATTAAATTAAAATTTATTGAAAATGCATGGGATAAATAACACATGTGCATGGTTTATCTTAAAGTTTGAATTAAATTTTATGGTAGAATTCACATGTAGAAATGAGATGCGTTAAATATTGCATTGCCTTAAGTTTAAGGGAGATTTATGACACATATACATGGTTCATGCATGGTTTGCATGAAAGTTTGCCTTAAACTTTATGGCAAAAATCACACCTAGAAATTACATGCCTTAAGAAAGGATGAGATGCAGAGGCTACCTGGAAATTTACATGCCTTAAGAAAGGATGAGATCCAGAGGCTACCTGGCCCTTTACAGACTCCTTTAGAACTTGTAGAAGTTAAGACTCAACAAAAAAACTAAAATCCTATGGAAGTTCATCCACTTTAGGTTCAATTTTTAGGCCTTAAATTTTACCTTCAATTAATGGGGGAAAACTTTGAGTTTGGGAGATCCTATCTTATGGAAGTTCAACCACTTTAGGTTTAGTGTTTAGGCCTTAAATTTTGCCTTGAATTAATGGGGGAAAGCCTTGAGTTGGGGGGATCCTATCCTATGGAAGTTCAACCACTTTAGGTTTAGTTTTTAGGCCTTAAAGTTTTCCTTGAATTAATGGGGGAAAGCCTTGCTTTTGGGGGATCCTATCCTATGGAAGTTGAACCACTTTAGGTTAAAATTTTAGGCCTTAAAATTTTCCTTGAATTAATGGGAGAAAGCCTTTAGTTTGAGGGAGAAATGACATTTACATGGTTTGCAAAATTATTTTATGCACTTACTAAAATAACTAGTGGTGGTGGTTGATGAAGTTATGTCAAATTTCACACCTTTATGAGTTTGTGGGAGAAATGAAATAGAAATGACACATGCCTTAAATTTTGCCTAAAATTTTATGGGAGAAGGGAGAAATGACACATGTACAAGGTTTGTCTTAAAGTGGTAGTGGTTTATGGATATTAAAATGAATAACTTCTATTTCTGTTCTAGAGACTGACTCTAGGGGAATTTACTGGATATGTCACCTTTGAGAAAAGATGAGATCCAGATGCTACCTGGCCCTTTACAGAATCTACCTTTAGAACTTGTAGAAGTTAACACTCAACAGACAGATTGAAATCCTATGGAAGTTCAAAATACTATGAGAGTTGAGCCACTTTAGGTTCAATTCTTAGGCCTTAAAGTCTTCCTTGAATTAATGAGAGAAATCCTTTAGTTTGTGGGATAAATGATAGTTACATGGTTTTAAAAATTATTTTTTACACTTACTAAAACAAGTGGTGGTAGTGGTTGATGAATTAATGTCAAAAGTCACACCTTTATGAGTTTGTGGGAGACCTGACAAGTTGCCTTACAATTTACGGGAGAAATGAAATAGAAATGACACATGCCTTAACATTTTCCTAAAAGTTTATGGGAAAAGGGAGAAATGAAAAATTTCCTTATATTTTATGGTAGAAATGAAATAGAAATGAAACATGCCTTAAATTTTGCCTAAAATTTTATGGGAGAATGGAGAAATGACACATGTACAAGGTTTGCCTTAAAGTGGTAGTGGTTTATGGATATTAAAATGAAGAACTTCTATTTTTGTTCCAGAGATTGACTGTAGGGGAATTTACTGGATATGTCACCTTTGAGAAAAGATGAGATCCAGAGGCTACCTGGCCCTTTACAGACTCTGCCTTTAGAACTTATACAAGTTAACACTCAACAGACAGACTAAAATCCTATGGAAGTTCAAAATCCTTTGAGAGTTTAGCGACTTTAGGTTCAATTTTTAGGCCTTAAATTTTACCTTGAATTAATTGGAGAAAGCCTTTAGTTTCTGGGAGAAATGACATTTACATGGTTTAAAAAATATTTGATGCACTTACTAAAACAACTAGTGGTAGTGGTTTATGAATTTATGAAAAAAGTCACACCTTTATGAGTTTGTGGGAGAAATGACAAATTGCCTTATAGTTTGTGGGAGAAATGAAATAGAAATAACACATGCCTTAAAGTTTTCCTAAACTTTTATGGGAGAAGGGAGAAATGAAACATGTACAAGGTTTCCCTTAAAGTGGTAGTGGTTTATGGATATTAAAAAGAATAACTTCTATTTCTATTCCAGAGATTGACTGTAGGGGCATTTACTAGATATGTTACCTTTGAGAAAAGATGAGATCCAGAGACTACCTGGCCCTTTAAAAACAATTCCTTTAGAACTTGTAGAAGTTAACACTCAAAATATAGATTAAAATCCTATGGAAGTTAAAAATATTATGAGAGTTTAGCCACTTAAGGTTCAATTTTTAGGCCTTAAAGTTTGCCTTGAATTAATGAGAGAAAGTATTTAGTTTGTGGGAGAAATTACATTTACATGGTTTGAAAATTTATTTTATGCACTTAATAAAACAAGTGGTGGTAGTGGTTGATGAAGTTATGTCAAAAGTCACATCTTTATGAGTTTGTGGGAGAAATGACAAATTGCCTTATAGTTTATGGGAGAAATGAAATAGAAATGACACATGTCTTAAATTTTGCCTAAAATTTTTTGGGAGAAGGGAGAAATGACAAATTTCCTTATAGTTTATGGGAGAAATGAAATAGAAATGAAACATGCCTTATATTTTTCCTAAAATTTTATGGGAGAAGGGAGAAATGATACATGTACAAGGTTTGCCTTAAAGTGGTAGTGGTTTATGGATATTAAAATGAAGAACTTCTATTTTTGTTCCAGAGACTGATTGTAGGGTCATTTATTAGATCTATTAATTTTGAGAAAAGATGAGATCCAGAGGCTACCTGGCCCTTTACATACTCTTCCTTTAGAACTTGTACAAGTTAACACTCAATAGACAGACTAAAATACTATGGAAGTTCTAAATCCTATGAGATTTCAGCCCCTTTAGGTTCAATTTTTAGGCCTTGAAGATTGCCTTGAACTAATGGGAGAAAGCCTTTAGTTTGTGGGAGACATGACATTTACATGGTTTGAAATCTTAATTTATGCACTTACTAAAAAAACTAGTGGTAGTGGTTGATGAAGTTATGTCAAAAGTCAGGCCTTTATGAATTTGTGGGAGAAATGAAAAATTGCCTTATAGTTTGTGGGAGAAATGAAATATAAATGACACATTCCTTAAAGTTTTCCTAAAATTTTATGGAAGAAGGGAAAAATAACACATGTACAATGTTTGCCTTAAAGTGGTAGTTCTTTATGGATATTAAAATGAATAAATTCTATTTATGTTCCAGAGATTGATTGTACGGGCATTTACTGGATATGTCACCTTTGAGAAAAGTTGAGATCCAGAGGCTACCTGGCCCTTTACATACTTTGCCTTTAGAGCTTGTATAGGTTAACACTCAACAGACACACTAAAATCCTATGGAAGTTCAAAATCCTATGTGAGATCAACCACTTTAGGTTCAATTTTTAGGCCTTCAAGTTTGCCTTGAATTAGTGAGAGAAAGTCTTTAGTTTGTGGGATAAATGACATTTATATGGTTTGAAAAATTATTTTATGCACTTACTGAAAAAAATAGTGGTATTGGTTGATGAAGTTATGTCTAAAGTCACACCTTTATGAGTTTGTGGGAGAAATGAAAAATTGCCTTATAGTTTATGGGAGAAATGAAATAGAAATGACACATGACTTAAATTTTGCCTAAAAGTTTATGGGATAATTTAGAAATGACACATGTACAAGGTTTTCCTTAAAGTGGTACAGTGGTTTATAGATTTTAAAATGAAGAACTTCTATTTATGTTCCAGATATTGACTGTAGGGGCATTTACTCGATATGTCACCTTTGAGAAAATATGATATCCAGAGGTTACCTGGCCCTTTATAGACTCTGACTTTAGAACTTGTAGAAGTTAACACCCAACATACAGACTAAAATCCTATGGAAGTTCAAAATCATATGAGAGTTCAGTCACTTTAGGTTCAATTTTTAGGCCTTAATGTTTGCCTTGTATTAATGGGAGAAATCCTTTAGTTTGTGGGAGAAATGACATGTGCATGGTTTTCTTTAAAGTTTTCCCTAAAGTTTTGGGAGAAATCACATCTAGAAATGAAATTCCTTAAAGTTTTCCTAGGTGCCTAGAGCTTAAAATAGAAATGACATAGAAAGAGAAATTACATCTAGAAATGACATGCTTTAAAATTTTCCCAAGTGCCTAGAGTTGAAAATAGAAATGACATAGAAAGATAAATCATGTCGGGGAAATGACATGTACATGGTTTGCCTTAAATTTTTTGCCTTTAATAGTAATGATGAGTTTGTGGGGGAAATGACATGTACATGGTTTTCCTTAAAGTTTTTGCCTTGAAGTTTATGGGAGAAATCACATCTAGAAACCTTTACTTTGACATCTATAAATAGGCTAAAAACATTAAAAAAAAAAAATTCAACTTGCATTAGTTATGTCCTTAATAATAAGTATGATTTAGCACCTAATATATTGTTTAATAATTTTCAATAATGTAATATTTGACTTGTACTATCATTCATCCTTAATACATGTACAATAATTTTACAACTTGAACATCAACCTACACTATCATAATATCATTGTACATAATCTAGATTATTAATATACATTACATCATAAAAAACTCCACTTTTAACACTTTAAAAGATTACAAGAATCATGGAAGGTGTGAATTTAGGTACATTAATGAAATACATTGGGCTGATTTAAATATTACAAGAATTCCGAGTTGCTAAATTCTCTGTGTGAATTTCTTTATGGTGTTTAATTCTGTTCATTTTGTGTGATTTTTTTTTCATTCTGTTGATGAATTTTGTGTGAATTTATGTTCATTCTGTTGCAATTAACGCAAATAAAATGTGTTCTCGAAATAAATTGCACAAAATATCTGGATTAATTTAAGTATGATGATGATGATGATGATGATGGTTAACGTCCACTGAGACCAAACTTTGGTTTATCAGACCTATAATTTTATTAGTTCTTAATATTCTAGCTTCTCATCTTCCTTGGCGAGAATGGTGTTGTAGGTTTCTTTTTCTTCTCTACAGTCTTCCAAATTCCTTTATCTTGCACCTCCTTCATCTCTTCTAATTCTTAGGACACTGGTGTCTTATCTTTGGGATCTGGGAGATCTTCATTACTGCTAAATGAATATTCTTTTTACGTGGCATCAGAATCCTCATAATTGGTGATGCTTGAGGGGTTGTTGAGTTCATTTTTTTATTTTTGGGAGAGGCTTTCCCCCTGCTTGTCTTGAGCATTGTTTCTTTCCTGTCTAATTTCTTGTGATGTAGATTTTTCTGGAGAGTATTCTTCCTTGATGGCAGTGTAATGTTCCTTTTGTGCTCCTTCCCACCATGTAGATCTATGGTGATTCTTTCTAGAAAAAATTTTCTGGGATACTTATGGGAAATTTTTGGCTAGATGGCTTGTCTCAAAGCAAGATCGACATGTGAAGAGGACACTTTCATAGTCAAGTTTCTACTTCCATACATAGTCTTTTCTTGTTAGGATTATTTTAGCTGGGAATCCAGCACTGAAGTCCATTTCTATGCATTCATAGGTGGTTCTGACATATTCCTCTGTTTCTGGCCACCTCCAGTAAAATGTAACACCCCTAGTTGATGTTTTTCTTTCAAAGCTATACATTTGAACTTTGATCCTAAGGGGAGTGGACCCCAATGGACAAGTATTTTGTGGATGTAATTAAATATTTAATTATGAAAAATAAATAAAATAATTATGTGCAGATTGACCAAAATGATAATTATGAGATCACTTGCTAAATCCATGAGGATGGAAAGAAGCAAATACTTTCCCCAAAAATCTTTCAAAAATCCTTGAAAGAATTTATTTCCAAATTAGATTTTGAGGAAAATCTAGTTTCCCCAATGATGTGGAGAGTAGTTGGGAAGAGGTAAAAAGCTGGGAAAAGCAGAAAGCAGCTTTAAAAATCCATAAATAAGGGAAGCCTAGGCAAACAGGAAGAAAAGCATCCTGATATTCTGGACGCAGAATTAGAAAGAGGCTTTAGGGAGCAAAATATTAAATAAGCTACTCCTGAACAGATTAGAGGTTGGTCTGGAATGGAAGTGATCTCAGCTCGGGGTTAGTTCTGGAGATAGAGGGACTCTATGGTTGGGAGGACTGGTCAAGTACCAAAGTGGTATGATCACAGTGTTATGAATGATTAAATTTAATTATGGTTAAGTGTAAAGGTTAATGACTGTAGATGCATGTTTCTTGCAATGTTTTGTTTGTGCTGGTGTTCCATACATTTACAGAATGGTAGAGTAATTAAACTTTCTCAGTCCTGCATAGTCGTAGGAACTAGAAATATGAGGACAAATTAGCCAAAAACTCTAAACCAGTCCCTAGTTTAAATCTGGAGATTATATTACCTCATAATTTATAACTATGTAACTTTAATCTGTTTCTGTTATAAATAGAATTAATTCAGTGAACATTAGGGAAACCCAAAAATCTGGGTGTAGGAGGAATTAAGTACATACAAGGCAGAGCTATACATTTGTTGAATTAACTAAATGAGGTACAGACATATAGATTTACTAAACAGCAGTGCATGTCTATTTATATATTTCCTTCTATAATAAGGACATAATGGAAGAGTATATATTTTAATACTATAGATTCTAGTGCTATATATATATATATATATATATATAGTAAAGAAACAGGACTAGACATGTTTACTAATCATGGAAACAAATGTGGTCTGAGAATTATATATATATATAAAACTGGTGATAATATCCTTCCCAAAGCAAGGGTCCAAACTTAATAATTTCTGGAAATTATAAACTGTGCATGTAAACCTCTATAAAACGCATGCAGACTATACAAGCTGGGAAGGATAACAAACAATTTCCCCATCAGATCTATATTATGTTTAGAAGTGTCGTCTAAACACTAAATAGACTGAAAATGTTATGCTAAGAAAAATTATAAATATATAGTTGCAGAAAACATTATAAGTGACTATTACAATGGAACCCAAACTAAGGAGTATAAAGAGAGTCCACTGTTGGATTCATAGAATACACCTGAAATTACAGACTCTGTGGAAAAGGAAAATTCTCCTTCCCTGAGAGATTACAGACTTGAAAACTTTTGCAACAAAGAGACTTATAGTCAATTATGCTATTATAATGAGGAGGAACAGAAAGTAAACATAAGACTAGAAAATTTATTACTTTGTTCAATTAAATTTAGGAAGACCATTACTGAAAGGGAAAATAATTAATAGGAGTATTAACATAAAAATAATAATCTGGAAACTATAAAAAAAAATATTATTGAGTTGTCAATAATAACAGAGACGAAGGATAGACACATTTTGTATATATATATATATATATATATATATGAAATTCTGCAGCCACTTATGGAAACAGGCTATCATAGTTCCATCATAACATTCCAGAATTTAATTATACAGGGAATTTCATCATCCGAATGAAAAATTATTAACAGTCACAGTCTTTAGCAAAATTTAGTATTACAGTAAAAACCTTGTATGACAATAAGAATTTAAATTATCTGAGAAAATTAGGTAGAATAACGTTATGAGAGTCTGGCTTCTCCCCGACCAGTATACTGTTGATACCGACCTGAAAAACACCAAGTGCATTGAAATTAATGACGAATGAAACAACGCTTTTCATGGGTCACCGAGAAGGAAAATTGTGTGGCATTCGGAATTACCTGCAGCAAAAACAATCGACAGTGAGAATACGATTCGAGTAACTGATAAGAATTATATCACGAATAAAATAATAACAAAGTAATAAAGGGTTACCTGGAAAAGGAGAAACTCCTTTCCTTCAAAACGACCTGAAATAGAAGTAGTTGCATAACATTAAAAAAATCGAAGATCAGGAGTTTAAAATTGGAATGAAAAAGCCACGGGTCCAGTGATATAATCAAAATTGATCACTTGCCTAGGGTATGGGTGATGCTCGTTGTGGAGGAGACGAGTGAAATCAACATATCACCATTCGAACAACATCAGTAAAACCATGAAGGACGATGAGGAGTAAGCTACTATTCAGAAACGATAGAGCATTAGTCTCACATATCGTTAATAGGAAAACATACGAGGTAGCAGAAGAGATGTTGGAATAAAAAAAAATCGACATACTAGGACAGAAAAATCTATATGAAAGATTTGTCCAACTGACCAATACGAGCTCTCGACTGTAAACGAGACCATGGAAAAAAAATTATTTTACTTAAACTCAGCTCTCGCTCAAGCAACAAAGTGTATTTCTATGGAAAGAAAAATCCATATCAAGATATAAACACAGAGTGTAAGCTTAGCATTAAAACTAGGGACCTGCATAGAAGTCATACCTGAAATACCATACAATGAGGGGATAGATACACTGATGCCTGGGGGCGCCTACACTTATTTTCTCCACTGTGCAGAGTCTTGCCACTGGGAGGCAAGTAGAACAAATGAAGGGAGAAAGAACTGCTTCAATAATAACACAGAGATTTATACGACCGTCCCAAATCAAAAAAATCAACGAAACCCTAATGGATAGGGATAATCTCCACCGTCCAAGTGCTCTCGAATCCATGGCTTAGACACGGATCGATTTTGGGAAATTGGCATTTAATACACAGTAGTTCAAAACGTAAATGTTGATCTATGAAATATATTCCACAATACCATCGCTCATGTCATGTGGTCGGCATATTAAAAGCGTCTTCTAGAGTGGCATATCACAAATAAAATATAGATACATATATCCTCGAGTTTGGACGTTGTAAGAAATAATAAAATTGGAAATCAACAGAGTATCAACGAATAGGTGACGAGGAGATTTAAACAAGTTACCATGGCCAAATACCTTAGCCAACCATGCCAACGAGACACAACGAACGCATTGAAATTTAAATGCGCATATCTCCACATCAAACTCATCATAAGAGATATGTACGTGAGGGATAAATGATGCGATGGTCACGCTCATAATAAATTCATATCCATGACATAAGTTGTAAATATGAATAGACCTTGAATAACTCGCAATTCAATTATAGGGTATAAGACTTGGAGTTATACAAAGACATAAACCCATCGAATACCATATCTAAAATGTAAGAGAATGCTATCGAACTCAAAAAACGTAGGGCTAATAAGCCTACAAGTGTTGTGCATAAAAATTAATGAATAAATTTTCATGTGTGAAGACAATATAAATATGGTAGAATATATGTGTAATTTACATTATGCATAGATAGACACGCATAGGAGTAAATGCAACCATATAATAGATATGGTGATATATATGTGTAAATTACATAAGCCACAACCATTAGTGGAAGAAAACAATAAAACTATACCCACAAGAGTAATAGGAGGAATAGTAACTCTACTCCATAACAGATCATAATTGACGAAATTCGAAAGTAAAATTGAACAGTTGTGGCCAATAGAAGTACAGAACTAAATTATAAATAGGAAAAAAAAATTTCTAGGGTGGAAGGAAGAGACGTTACAAATGGTATCAGAGCTCATGTTACATAAAACTGGGCTATTGTTGTGTGCTCACTGTGTAAATTATTTATTGTTGAAAAAAAAAAAAAAATTATTACTGATCTGTATTGTTTAGTGTACAGTGTGGTGCTGAAATAGACAATTCCAATGGCTGGAAGTGATGAAATTTATGTTGATCTGCGTGAGGAAGATAATACACCAGATCCTAACACTCCGGTGATGGCTATGTTGCACAGTTTTCAATGAGAAATGGCTGAGCTAAGAATCCATAATGACAGATTGTCATTAGCCAGTGAGGAGTAGCAAAAGCTCATCAGAGAATTAACTTCCCAGAACAACCAAGAGGGTGAAGGTTCCGGAAAGAGGAAGAATGATGAGTCTGAGGACGATGATGCTGTTAGGCATCAGTATAAGCAGAAAAAGGAATTACAGGGGGAATTCCGAAAGATCAAACCTCCCTCCTATGATGGGGAGAAGGAGGAAGATGCTGAAGCCTGGTTGTTGAAGATGATTAAGTATTTACAGGTCTATGAATATGAAAGAAATCTGAAGGCCATATTAGCTGTCTACCAGCTACAAGGTAAGGCTACCTTGTGGTGGGAGGAGACGAAAATGGTTCATTCCATTGATGAAAAGACAGTTACTTGGGAATATTTCCAGGTTAAGTTTAAAAACCGCTATTTAAATGAATGTTATTATTGAATGTTATTATGATGATAAAGAAAAGGAATTTCATGAGCTTAGACTGGGACAGCTTACTATTGATGAGTTTGTCACTAAGTTTACAAATCTGTTGAGATATTTCCCTTACATTCGTGAAGAGAAGGAAAAGGTGCAAAGGTTTCTGAACTGTTTGCCTACTATATACAAGGAGAAAATAGAGTTTGATAATCCAAAAACCGTGGATGAAGTGGTGAGAAAAGGTAGATTATGTTACCAGCAGTTCAAAGGAAAAAATGAACATGGAAAAATCTGGGTAAATAAGAGTGAATTCAAAGGGAAGAAATAGAAACCAACTTATTTGAAGAACTTTGGTAGGGATCATCAGCAGAATAAATTTAACAAACCCAAAGAAAGTCAAACTGCTCAGTCCCAAGTGGGTTCAAAACAAATAGATGGAGACAATAAGAAAGAAGGCACAGTTAAAATGAGGGAGGCTTTGAAATGTTGGGGATGTGGATAAACTCATCTCTTGAGGGATTGTCCCCACTGAAACATTCAAATGATTATGAGAGATTGAGAACCTACCATAGTAAATGACATAGCAAGAAATATACCCACTATCAGTGCAGACATGGAGAATCAACAAGTAGAACATCAAGCTACCATGGTTGAGATGGAAGGTAAGATTGTTGACCAATCTGTTACAGTTTTAATTGATCCGGGTGCTTCTTTGAGTTACATTAGTCCAAAAATTGTAGAAAAATGAAATATCAAAACTGAAAAATTTCAGCAGTCTTGGTTGGTCCAATTAGCCACTGGAACCAAGAGGAAGGTAACAAATAAATTACCCCAAACAACAATTAAATTAAATGATTTTCAGATAGAAGTAAATTTGAACATTCTGCCCTTAGGCTCATATGACTTGCTGATAGGAATGGACTAGCTGGAAAAGAGAAAGGCTATGATGAACTGTTGGGATAAAACTCTGCAATGCATAGATGAAGAAGGGAAACCTTTTATTCTCAAAGGAAAACCAAAACCCATCTCTGTAAGACAAATATCAGCCCTGCAATTAAAAAGAACAGCTAGGAAAGGATATCAAGTTTATGCAGTACATGTTGAAGAAATAGAACAGAAACTTGAAGGAAACCTACTGGATACTTTGCCAGTGGTGAGAGAGTTTAAGGAAGTTTTTCCAGATGAGATTCCTCATCTTCCCCCCAAAAGAGAGATTGAATTTTCAATCGATTTGGTGCCGGGAGCAACACCGGTTTCCCGAGCCCCTTATCGAATGAGTCCTCCTGAACTCATGGAGTTGAAAATGCAATTGCAAGAATTGCTAGATAAGGGTTATATCAGACCGAGTGTGTCTCCTTGGGGAGCACCGGTGCTGTTCGTGAAAAAGAAGGATGGAAACTTTAGAATGTGCATTGATTATCATTAGCTGAATAAGTTTAAAATAAAAAACAGATACCCTTTGCCTCGAATTGATGATCTTTTTGATCAGGTAAGAGGAGCGTCAGTATTTTATAAGATCGACCTAGGGAATGGTTACCACCAGCTCAGAATTAAAGAAGAAGACATTAGCAAAACAACTTTTCGAACCAGGTATGGTCACTACGAATTTGTAGTCCTACCTTTCAGTTTGAAAAATGCCCCTGCCACCTTTATGTGCTTAATGAACAGTGTTTTAAACAAGTATTTGGATAAATTTGTACTAGTGTTCATAGACGATATTTTAGTTTACTCAAAAAGTGAGGAGGAGCACAAAGAACACTTGAGGATAGTGTTGCAAACTCTGAAAGAAAACCAATTGTATGCCAAATTTAGAAAATGTGAATTTTATAAGGACAAGGTCAAATACTTGGGACATATTATTTCTGAACAAGGGTTGGCTGTTGACCCTGAAAAGATAAAGGCTATTAAAGAATGGCCTGTGCCAACTGATGTTTTGGCAGTGAGATCATTCATGGGGATTGTAGGTTATTATCGCAGATTTGTGGAGAGATTTTCTGCCATAGCATATCCCATAAATGCACTACAAAGAAAGGGTGTCAAATTTGAGTGGACTAAAAGGTGCCAAAAAAGTTTTGAACAATTAAAATTAAAACTCACCACAGCCCCTATGTTGAAAATTGTAGATCCTGATAAAGAATTTTTTGTATGTACAGATGCTTGTAGAGAGGGGTTGGGAGGAGTCTTTTTGCAGGAAAATTCATTTATTGCATATGAGTTTAGGAAACTGAAAACACATGAACAAAAATATAGTGCATATGATTTGGAGTTGGTTGCTGTTATTCATGCCTTGAAGATGTGGCGACACTATCTTCTTGGAAAGAAATTTACATTGATGACAGATCATATTAGTCTTAAATATTTCTTTTCCCAAACTGATTTGAATGCTCGACAAGCCAGATGGTTGTCTTTTCTTAGTGAATTTGATATGGACATAAAACATATCATAGGGAAATAAAATAAAATTTCTGATGCCTTGAGAAGAAATTCTTGTCAAAATATAAACAGTATTGGAAGTAGTGTTAATTTTGGCTTAGAAGATCTAGTGAAACAGGTAGCAGACCAGGATCCAAATTATGAAAATCTACAGGTGAAAATACTAAAGAAGGAGATGGTTGAATACACTCAAAACCAGAAAGGATTGATCTGCTACAAAAACTGATTATATGTTCCCACTGTGGAGTCTTTGAAAAGAGAAATTGTAGATGAATATCACAAACAGCCGTATGCAGGGCATCCTGGATATCAGAAAATGTTAACATCTTTGAAAAAGAAGTTGTTTTGGCCAGGAATGAAAAGAGATTTAGCAGAATATTTAGCTAGATGCATGGAGTGTCAACTACTTAAAGTTGAACATCAGCATCCTGCTAGTCTTCTAAATCCTTTGCCGATTGCAAAATGGAAATGGGATACTGTTTCTATAGATTTCATAATAGGATTACCCAGAACCAAGTACCAGCATGACTTAGTTATGGTAGTAGTAGACACTTTAAAAAAATCTGCACACTTTATACCTGTAAAGTCTACTTTTGGAACAACCCAAGTAGCAGATGTGTTCCTAAAAGAGTTAGTAAGGTTACATGGGGTCCCAAAGATGATTGTTTCAGATAGAGATGCTAAGTTCACAACAACCTTTTGGAAAGGTCTATTTGGAGGTATGGGCACTAAGTTGAATTTTAGTACTTCCTATCACCCTCAGACCGACGGTTAGATAGAGAGAACTAATCAGATTTTGGAGGATATGCTAAGAATGTATGTGATGGATAGGCCATCAAAATGGGAAGACTACTTGCATTTGGCTAAATTTTCCTATAATAACAGCTATCAATCCTCCATCAAAATGAGTCTATTTTAAGCACTCTATGGAAGGAAATGTCGTACTCCTTTGAGCTGGAGCCAACCTGAGGATAAGTTAATGTTGGGACCAGATGCTTTACAAGAGATGGAAAGAATTGTTAAACAAATACAATGAAATATCAAGACAACACAAGATCGACAGAAAAACTATGCTGATAAGAAAAGGATACATCGAGAATTCAAAGTGGGGGAGCATGTGTACTTGCATATTAAACCCAAAAAGAGCACACTTTATGCTGGAAGTTGTGAAAAATTGGCTCCTAGATATTGTGGGCCTTTTGAGGTGTTTGAAAGGGTGGGACCAGTGGCTTACAAGCTAGCCTTACCACCCCATGGTAAAGTTCATGATGTGTTTCATGTTTCATTATTAAAAATATATGTACATGATGCTTCTCACATAGTTGATTGGAATGTGATACAGGTGGAACCAGAAGGGGAGTTCCTTCCAGAACCGCTTCAAATATTGGAGCGGGAAGAAATTGAATTGACGAATCGGACGCTAGCAAGAGTAAAGGTGCAATGGAAGCACTTTACTGCTGAAGAAGCTACCTGGGAAAGAGAAGCTGAAATGATGGAAAAATATCCATTTTTGTTTGAAAAATGAACACTATTAGTTAGATATCAACACTGAGGACGATGTTTGCTTTCAGAGGGGGAATATGTAACACCCCTAGTTTATGTTTTTCTTTCAAAGCTAGACATTTTAACTTTAATCCTAAGGGGAGTGGACCCCAATGGACAAGTATTTTTTGGATGTAATTAAATATTTAATTATGAAAAATAAATAAAATAATTCTGTGTAGATTGACCAAAATGAGAATTATGAGATCACTTGCTAAATCCATGAGGATGGAAAGAGGAAAATACTTTCCCCAAAAATCTTTCAAAAATCCTTGAAAGAATTTATTTCCAAATTAGATTTTGAGGAAAATCTAGTTTCCCCAATGATGTGGATAGTAGTTAGGAAGAGGTAAAAAGCTGGGAAAAGCAGAAAGCAGCTTTAAAAATCCCTAAATAAGGGAAGCCTAGGAAAACAGGAAGAAAATCATCCTGATATTATGGACGCAGAATTAGAAAGAGGCTTTGGGGAGAAAAAGCTTAAATAAGCTATTCCTGAACAGATTAGAGGTTGGTCTAGAATGGAAGTGATCTCAAATCGGGGGTGAGTTCTGGAGATAGAGGGACTCTACGGTTGGGAGGACTGGTCAAGTACCAAAGTGGTATGCTCACAGTGTTATGAATGATTAAAATTAATTGTGGTTAAGTGTAAAGGTTAATGACTGTAGCTGCATGTTTCTTGCAATGTTTTGTTTGTGCTGGTGTTCCATACATTTACATAATGGTAGCGTAATTAAACTCTCTCAGTCTTGCATAGTTGTAGGAACCAAAAATATGAGGACAAATCCGCTAGAAACTCTAATCCAGTCCCTAGTTTAAATCTGGAGATTATATTACCTCATAATTTATAACTATGTAACTTTAACCTGTTTCTGTTATAAATAGAATTAATTCAGTGAACATTAGGGAAACCCAAAAATCTGGGTGTAGGAGGAATTAAGTACATACAGGTCAGAGCTATACATTTTTTGAATTAAATAAGTGAGGTACAGACATATAGATTTACTAAACAGCAGTGCATGTCTATTTATAGATTTCCTTCTATAATAAGGACATAATGGAAGAGTATATATTTTAGTACTATAGATTCTAGTGCTATATATATATATATATATATATAGTAAAGAAACAAGACTAGACATGTTTACTAATCATGCAAACAAATGTGGTCTGAGAATTATATATATATAAAACTGGTGTTAATATCCTTCCCAAAGCAAGGGTCCAAACTTAATAATTTTTGGAAATTATAAACTGTGCATGTAAACCTCTATAAAATGCATGCAGACTATCCAAGCTGGGAAGGATAACAAATAATTCCCCCATCAGATCTATATTATGTTTATAAGTGTCATCTAAACATTAAATAGACTGAAAATGTTATGCTAAGAAAAATTATAAATATATAGTTGCAGAAAACATTATAAGTGACTATTACAATGGAACGCAAACTAAGGAGTATAAAGAGAGTCCACTGTTGGATTCATAGAATACACCTGAAATTACAGACTCTTTGGAAAAGGAAAATTCTCATTCCCTGAGAGATTACAGACTTGAAAACGTTTGCAACAAAGAGACTTATAGTCAATTATGCTATTATAATGAGGAGGAATAGAAAGTAAACATAAGACTAGCAAATTTATTACTTTCTTCAATTAAATTTAGGAAGACCATTACTGAAAGGGAAAATAATTAACAGGAGTATTAACATAAAAATAATAATCTAGAAACTATAAAAAAACAATATTATTGAGTTGTCAATAATAACAGAGCCGAAGGATAGACACATTATATATATATATCAAATTCTGCAGGCACTTATGGAAACAGGCTATCATAGTTCCATCATAACATTCCAGAATTTAATTATACAGGGAATTTCATCATCCAAATGAAAAATTATTAACAGTCATAGTCTCTGGCAGAATTTAGTATTACAGTAAAAACTTTGTATGAAAATAAGAATTTAAATTGTCTGAGAAAATTAGGTAGAATAATGTTATGAGAGTCTGGCTTCTCCCCGACCAGTATACTGTTGATGCCGAACTGAAAAACTCCAAGTTCATTGAAATTAATGACGAATGAAACAACGCTTTTCATGGATCACCGAGAAGGAAAATTGTATGGCATTCGGAATTACCTGCAGAAAAAACAATCGACAGTGAGAATACGAGTCAAGTAACTGATAAGAATTCTATCACGAATAAAATAATAACAAAGTAATAAAGGGTTACCTGGCAAAGGAGAAACTCCTTTCCTTCAAAACGACCTGAAATAGAAGTAGCTGCATAACATTAAAAAATTCGAAGATCAGGAGTTTCAAATGGGAATGAAAAAGCCACGGGTCCAGTGATATAATCAAAATTGATCACTTGCCTAGGGTATGGGTGATGCTCGTTGTGGAGGAGACGAGTAAAATCAACATATCAAAAATCGAACAACATTAGTAAAACCACGAAGGACGATGAGGAGTAAGATCCTATTCAGAAATGATAGAGCATTAGTCCCACACATCGTTAATAGGAAAAAATACGAGGTAGCAGAAGAGATGTTGGAATAAACAAAAATCGACATACTAGGACAGAAAAATCTCTATGAAATATTTGTCCAACTGACCAATACAAGCTCTCGACTGTAAAAGAGACCATGGAAAAAAAATTTATTTTACTTAAACTCAGCTCTCGCTCAAGCAACAGAGCGTATTTATATGGAAAGAAAAATCCATATCAAGATATAAAAACAGAGCGTAAGCTTAAGATTAAAACTAGGGACGTGCATAGAAGTCATACCTGAAATACCATACGATGAGGGGATAGATACGCCGAAGCCTGGGGGCACCTACGCTTAGTTCCTCCAGTGTGTAGAGTCTCGCCACTGGGAGGCAAGTAGAACAAATGAAGGGAGAAAGAACCGCTTCAATAATAACAAAAAGATTTATACGAACGTCCAAAATCAAAAAAATCGATGAAACCCTAATGGATAGGGATAATCTCCACCGTCCAAGTGGCCTCGAATCCATGGCTTAGACACGGATTGATTTTGGGAAATTGGCATTTAATACACATTAGTTCAAAAAGTAAATGTCGATCTATGAAATCTATGCCACAGTACCATCGCTCATGTCATGTGGCCGACATATTAAAAGCGCCTTCTGGCGTGGCATATCACAAACAAAATATAAATACATATATCCTCGATTTTGGACATAGTAAAAACTAATAAAATTGGAAATCAACAGAGTATCAACGAATTGGTGATGAGGAGATTTAAACAAGTTACCATGGCCAAATATCTTAGCCAACCATGCCAACGAGACACAACGAACACATTGAAATTTAAATGCGCATATCTCCACATCAAACTCATCATAAGAGATATGTACGTGAGGGATAAATGATGCGATGGTCACGCTCATAATAAATTCATATCCATGACATAAGTTGTAAATATGAATAGACCTTGAATAACTCGCAATTAAATTATAGGGTATAAGACTTGGAGTTATACAAAGACATAAACCCATCGAATACCATATCTAAAACGTAAGAGAATGCTATCGAACTCAAAAAAACATAGGGCTAATAAGCCTATAAGTGTTGTGCATAAACATTAATGAATAAATTGTCATGTGTGAGGACAATATAAATATGGTAGAATATATGTGTAATTTACATTATGCATAGATAGAAACACATAGGAGTAAATGCAACCATATAATAGATATGGTGATATATATGTGTAAATTACATAAGCCACAACCATTAGTGGAAGAAAACAATAAAACTATACCCACAAGAGTAATATGAGGAATAGTAACTCTACTCCATAACAGATCATAATTAACAAAATTCGAAAGTAGAATTGAACAACTATGGGAAATAGAAGTACAAAACTAAATTATAAAGAGAAAAAAAATAAAATTTTGGGGTGGAAGGAAGAGACGTTACATAAAATTTCCCAATTGCATTTCCAATAGCTTTTAGCGAGGAGAGATTCCAAAGATGCAAAGGTAGGTTTGGAAATCTGACCGAAATTGGTGCTGAGGTTATGATTGTTTTTGAGGGATCGAAAGATGGCTTACATGGCTTCATGAATAGGCTTGTGTTTTCCCAAAACCAACAGCAAGAATCTAAAATGCATTGTCTGCTTTCAGAGTTTTCAAAATCTACTCTAAAGAAACCCTGAGCACAGGGGTAGATATTAATTTCATCAGAAATTATATGCTTCCATACCTCCGAGATCCAAATGTGGAGAGATTTTAGCCACAGCCAAGAGCCATTAAACTAGCAGATTAGGGCACTTTCAGAAAACTTCAAGGCCTCATCTAGTGAGGCCTTGACCACCTACATAGTGGGAGCTCGGGCTTCACTGACAGATTGAGATGTACATAGAAATATTCCTAATGTAATTACAAAAAATTAAATATGTACAGTAAATGTGTGGAGGGAAAACACAGACTATAAGAGACTAAGGATATTTTTACAAGAGGGTTTTTCCTGAATTATAAAAGAATAGATTTGTGTAAGAAAATATAAATCTAATTATACTTTGAACTGAGTTAAGAAAGTAAAAGTAGTGATTCTAAAATGCCTGGAATTTTAGGATGTAAATATATATAAGAATCAAAGGCAAATGGAATGAAATAAACAAAATTATATACCTTTGTTATCAAATATGGAGTTGGATATAAATGATCGATTTCTGCAATAGAAGCTTGAAAAAAAGAAATTCTAGATATTTGTTATATTTTCCAAGAGTGACATGAAGGATCAAAACAAGGGAAACATAAAATTAACAAAAAAATAAAGAAATTAAAAATAACAAAACCGGAAATACATAAGAGTGAAATTGAAATTGAAATTCATTAAGGAAGGCAAGTATCTATCTATCTCTAGGTGGGTAAATCTCAAAGTTAAGGCACTAAAATGAAAGCATATCCTATCAATGTTGGTTGTCTAAATAAATCAATTTTATCTGTAACTACCAACTTATGCATAATATAAGTACTACTATAATTGTGTTTACATGAATATAAAGTGTTACTATATACATCACTACTAGTAATTATGTAGAGACTTATATGCTTATATGTGAACATAAGAATGAAATTGAAATCAAATTTCATTAAGCCAGGCAAGTATCTATCTATCTCTAGGTGGGTAAATCTCAAAGTTAAGGCACTAACATGAAAGCATATCCTATCAATGTTGGTTGTCTAAATAAATCAATTTTATCTGTAACTACCAACTTATGCATAATATAAGTACTACTATAATTGTGTTTACATGAATATAAAGTGTTACTATATAAATCACTACTAGTAATTATGTAGAGACTTATATGCTTATATGTGAACATAAGAATGAAATTGAAATCAAATTTCATTAAGCCAGCCAAGTATCTATCTATCTCTAGGTGGGTAAATCTCAAAGTTAAGTCACTAACTTGAAAGAATATCCTAGAAATGTTGGCTATCTACATAAATCAATTGTATCTGTAACTACCAACCTATGCATAATATAAGTACTACTATAATCGTGTTTACATGAATATAAAGTGTTACTATATACATCACTACTAGTAATTATGTAGAGACTTATATGCTTATATGTGAACAGTGTAAGTACCATATGTATTCAGACTAGTAAGCTTTCCATGAGAAGGTGATATAAAGCTCTGTATAAGTAGAAGCTATACCACCAACCATCAAGCTTATTATGGAAACATAGTAGATAAGCTTATATTAAGCAACATAGATGAGTAATATAGCTTGTAAGGGTAATGAAAGAACAGCGAAACATGGAAGCTTCTTATATCTGTAATTAGCTTATACTGGTACAATGTGATTATCACTTGTAGTATATAGCTATACAAGATATGAGTGAGTCTAAGTATTAGAAAGTCCTGTTGTGTTGAAGGTATCTAATTGAGTGATTTCATGTGGTTTAGATGTTATGCTCTTATGTACATGATGTTCTAGATGGTGATGTGACTGTGTAGTATATGTGATGTGTTGGTTACTGCTGTGTATCTAATGGAGAATGGTTGGGTGGGGAAATTGAAAGGAACTAAAGAAAAACCAAACAAACGAGCTTCTAAAGACAATCCAAACCAACATAATTAATTTATGTTGGTTTACTAATTAATTATAATTAATTTATGTTGGTTTACTAATTAATTTACTTCATGTGATACTCTACCAAATGTGTGTGTAACCATTTTCTTGCACAGAAGGCCAGACCTTGAAACTTCTAACTTAGCCTTTCCACTTGGATACTGACTTTTTCGAGATTCCAAGATGCTACAGCTACACACTTCCTGAACTGCTTTATCATTGAAGTAACAGAATCTCAATAGGTTAGAAGCATCTTGTATATTAACCTAAGATAGACTTCTATTCATTATAAGACCCACATCTTCTAAGAGCGAATGATTTTCCTTAATGAAAAACAAGACTTTATTGTTTATCTCAAAGGATTGTGACTGAATTTTATTCATGGCATCGCACATACGCTTTGGAGAATGCAACTTGATATAGAAATTAATACAAGAAATATTTCTTCTAAGATCATAAGAATATCAAATACAAATTACAAGTTATTTTTCACCTACACGTTGTGATTTTAATCTGCGTACCGTGGCCTATTGATATTTATGGGTATTTTTATTTATAATTTTTTTTCAATTTTAATTATCCTTAGTAATTGAAAGTTCACAGAGGATCAGGATAACATACCTGGAAATATTCGTAGCTGACAAGAGGATGAAGCCGCACCAAGGAGGCGAGCATGAGCAGGGAGATCACCGAAGAGAAATGGAGGATGCATACCGAATTCCCTACGACAAAAAAAATTTAAAATTAAAATAAAACAAAAAAAATAAAAGAAAAGCAAAGTAAAAGAGAAAGAGGAGCAACATGTCACCTCAACTTGTCGCCGCAATGCAACAGAGAAAGAGGCACAATAGGGGCAACACCTCACCTCACCTCGTCATCGCGGTGCAATAGAGAAACACCTCACCTCACCTCACCTCACCTCGTTGCCCCTGCAAACACAGATGTGAGACAGAATAACGAACAGACGCGAGAGATAACAATGAACAGACGTGAGAGAAAACAACGGATAGATGTGAGACAACAATGGTAATATGCATGAAAACCATTATGTTTTGAGGGTTGATATATTTATAGAAACCATTTTAACCAAACTATTTTAAAAATTTGTCCGAACTAATAGTTTGACCAGACTATTAGTTTGACCGAACTTTTTTTGCCAGTTTTTCCATCTCCGGCCAAAAATATATTTGCCCATGTCGTCAATACGCCTTCAATGCAAATGACAACATTAGTTCAGCCGAAATAATTTCAAAAGCTCGACCGAACTCTAGAATAGTTCAACCAAACTTTTAAAAATGTTTGGCCAAACTGTTGTGAAAATGACTTTTCCACCCCCGATTCTCACAAAAATGTAACCCACCTTCATGTACTCTCTAGTGTAATCAATAATTAAAATAAAATGAATTTTACAAAAGAAATCAATCGAACATAATATTATATATTATATTTTCCATTATATTCTCTTATCATTCCTCAATGAACTTTGTGGGATGAGTGTTGGTCATATAATAACTCAAAGTGTTGTCACCTAGTTGACCCGGGTGGCAGATCAATCGAATTTTCATAATGAAATTCTCTTTTATAAGGTGCTAACTTCAGAGAATGTAGTATTCTTTAGATAGGGTTCAATGAGTTTATAACATTTAAATCAAAATATCATGTTTTTTCATATATTTATATGCTTCGTTCTTGAACAAATAATTATTCCAATTGAGCAGTAGAAAATAAAGAATTCATACCCAGGGAAACGATTATCCTAATAATTTAACAGAATAAAACAAAGAATTGAGCTATCAATAATGGATTGCTGAAAAAAAAGAGATGAGCTATGAAGAATGGATATTGATATGGTCATTGTATTTCCCTAAGGGAAATTTCTTTACTGGTGGTTGGATCTACAACTTTGAATAATTCATTTTCTATGATTACTTCGAATTATTTATATAAATTTTATTTGAATTATTTTTTATTAAAATAAATAATTAAATAAATTAATATACCTTTTTATCTATCTAAATATTTTTTTTTGTCTTTCGTATACATATTTATATAACTAGATCAACACCAACCTATCTATTAGCTAGAAAAAAGGTGTACCCGAGTAAGATATTATTAAAAAATTGTGAAAAAAGGTTTACCCAAGTAAAATTGTATCAAAATGACTATGAAAAGTACATTTTTAATATATTATTATTTTAAGCATTTGTTTTTTAAATGTCCAAATGTTTTCATATATTTAGTATTATTCTTATTAATGTTATCAACTTATAGAAATTGCATTAATGAAGATGATTGTTGTTATACCCTTCACCCTCCTATTCATAAGAAATATTACAAAGGCAGATCACCCAAAAACATTAAGAGGTGAATAGTTTAAAAGGTGTGAGACAAAAAAATATGAAAAGTGATCCATATACAAAAAGGGGATAAGGCACTATATATATATAAAGGCAGATTTGTGGCAAAATTCTGAAATGAAACAAAAAAGGTAAAGGTGCAAGACATTGGTATGGGGCGGGGCCCGCCCGTGTTCTAGACGTTCACAACAGAGGGACGCGTGAATAATTCCTGGGGGGTCAAGGATGGTAAGGAGAAGGCAGAAGCGCCCTCCCTCGGAATCCTGATGATGTGGCAGAAAAAGAGACCTGAAGTTAAGTACTGTGTGGGAAAAATGGCCACAGGTCTGAAGCCGTTGCATAACTCCTCTAACGTTCCTAGTGGGCCCAATCCCAATGCACACCTGTCACTACGATCCAACGGTAAGGTAAGTCCTAGGACACTCGGTACATGACCAGTATCGGAATTTAACTTGACGCGTGGTATGCACTTAACCGAAAGCCGATTAGCAAATGAACAGATGCCACACATCTCAGTGTCGGTGTCCTTATGATGTCAGCCCTACTAGAATCCCCCTAATCTTGTGTTTTGGGCTTTTTTAAGTTATATAACCTTCTTCTGTGATTTACTGTGGTAAAATACTTTCTTTTTACGAGTTACTGTATAAGCGAAAGTGAGAATGCCCAATGCTAGTGCTGCAAAGTCATTTTCAACCTCCCTGCATTGTTTTCCTCAAGCATTGTCCTTATTACATATGTATTCCATCCCTTTTTACTATCTGTTTTCCTTTCGCTTTTCATTCTTTATAATGGTCATGGGTAAATTCGCAGTCAAGAAGTCAGAGCCCGAAACCCCTCAAGCTCGCGATTCTAGGGCTGCCCCTGGACCAGAACCTTTCACAAATTGCATCCCTAAAGCATAAGGTGAGCATACCTGGCTCCAAGCACGTACAAACTGTTGAATTAGCCCAAGTGGAAAGGGATAAGGCCAACCTGTCACACTCCCTTCCCAAGGAAAGGGAAGAAAATACTAGAATTTCTAGTGAGATGACTGCCCTCCAGGTAAATATGGACGAGTTGTAGAGAACCTGGAATACCCATGTATGCTCTACACGACCTCCTGAAGGGACCAGCTCGCTCTTGGAGCAGTTGACCATGAAAGTGGCCGAACTTCAAGTGACAGAGAAGTAGGTCTTAATAGCATGGAAGGAGATCAGTGAGCTCGAGGCCCTCCTCAAGGAAAATTCCAAGAAGGTTGTTGCTCTGCAGAAGGAGATAGAGGAGGGAAAACATGAGAAGGCATAGCAAGATAAGACTATTCAAGATGTCACGAACCTACTAAGGAAATATTACCCTTCTGGATGCTCGGCGCTTGATTTGGACCGATATTATTATGGAAGTGAAGAAGCGTTGGGTTTTCTTAACTATCATTGAAGAAAAGAGGGTAGCAGTGCCCTTATTCAAAAGAAAAAATCATGAAGGGAGTATTGATACCTCAACTAGGGTCGAAAATGCTAAAAGGTGTATTTATCTCTTAAATGATTTAAGTTCAGAAGATTTGGTTAAGCGAGGAATCAAGAGCAGGTTCAAGGAAGTGTCAGAATGTCAAAAAGTGATAGAAAAGGAATCTGCACGTAGCTTTGCATTGAGCAGTTTGGAAAAGGTGGTGACCAGTTTAGAATAGTTCGAAACAGATTGGACAGAGCTAACACTCGCCGACCTCCCATCATGTTGGGAGCCTTCAAATGCAGTTCTATAGCCATTACTAGTATATGAATGCTGACTGATAGAAGAAATGAATAGAACTGACATAACTTCCGAGAAGTCCGCCCGACTTAAGGCTGAAACTATAGTTTCAGTACTCAGCAAAGAGTTATTGCTTCTTCATCAGGCAAAATATAGGGTACCCACTCATGCGAGCTATGTTGAACTGACTGAAGTTTACATTCGGGCTGAAGCTTTCACCGCAATACCTGAGCCTGCAGTCAACACTTGGCAGAGATGTATAATTCATGCGAGTTCGTTAGTCAACTCTTCTACAACCATAGTACCGCCTGTTTCAGCCACTGCCTTGATTCTTTCCCACAACTAAAGGTTTTCAACTCATGATTGGTCTTGTGTGGCCTCTTTTTTTTTACTTTTTACTTTCAATATTCTAGTTAGATTCATATTTCACACTTGCAAATTTTACTTTCTGTTAGATAGTTGTGATATTTTCTTTAGAAACAGCCATGAGCCCGGATTGTAAAATGATGGGAAGTGTTTTTACCTCATCATAAATTTTGATGTTTTGATCAAGACTTGAAACTGCATACTAGCACGCAGAAAATATATTTTCCCAAAATATCTTTCCGCGTATGTTCAATTAAAACGCTATAAAAGCAATAAGCAAGGACATATACAGGGTTCCAGATTTTCCAAAGAACTCACTAGAAAGGAATTTGTATGTATTTTTTCCGATTTTTGATATTAATGTTGAAGATCCCGTTGGGATTCAGTGATAAGGAGTTTTGTTGATATTGGGGATTCTGATCAGAATGATCCACAGTTTGTAGCTCTTCCTTATGTTTTATAATACAAATGTTCATTTCATCTATATCCATATTTCTCATATCTATGTTCTGGAATGCGAGTGCTCATATGTTTAAATGTGAATTTATCATTATAGATACTCATATTTACTCATGTCTAGTACTTTAAATATGGCTCAGGTAGGATATTCTATTTCACTCTTCACCTTTTCCATCGTTCCTCTGATGTTAGCTATAATGGATATTTTTCTTTAAAATTGTTATCATATACGGATTCTTATCATTGCATAGGCCCAGTATATGTGGATTTTGCCTCTAGATAAGCCACTGTTATAGTTGATATTTAGTACATTTTATTACACAGTCATCACCTACCTTTAATTGATATATGTGAGTCATTTCAGAATTCAGCCCCCTCTACAGCGTTTTTTCTTAAAGATGTCGGATACATTTATATATTGAAGTTTGTACTCTATTACTATAGTCTCACAATTGTTGTGTTTTACTTTGGGGTCTTGGTTCCATTTTCATCAAACCATTCATCCAAGTGATTATAGCATGAGGGCCTTGTCATGTCAACTCCTATGAATTGAATCATATTCTCCTTGCGGTTAAGATGTCCTAGGCACTGGTCTTTATACAACTCAATATTGTCTCTAGGAGTGACAACATCTTTCTGGTGCCATTACCGGGGAAAAAAATTTGAGAAAATCTAAATCCCTGGGCCTCGACAAACTTTTCATTCACCCTTCAGAATAGGTGAGCAGTAAGGGTTGAGAGTTGTAGATCCCTCACCTTGGCAACTCCACTGTCATTCAAAATATAAATATATTTGTAGTCCTAGTTTCCCGAAAGCCACATCTGAGGTCAGATACATCCCAGTTGAGAACACCTTCAGTGTCTGACCCAAAAAATATTTTACACAAGAGAGGTTGGAGAGAAAGACAGTCAACCCACATAGATATTCCTAGATTTTCTTCGAAAGACTCTCCATCCTCCTCCCAAATATCTCAAGATCAAGGTCCTTATTCCATAGTGTGAAACCTTGATTATTATTCAGATAAAACCTCTCTAGAAAACATTCAATTTAAATATGAAGCCTAATCTTTAGATTCCACTAGCTTCTTTCTCCATCCGACTCCTAAAGTTGAAGAAGCTAAAGAAGTCACAGAAGTTTCTGCTATTAACATTCCAGCATTTCCATTATCCCCTCAAGACTCCGTTCAATATATACCAATTGTCATACATAATTTTCTTCCATCACCTCCTCTTACTCCTCATATTCTCCTACCACCCCCACAACCTCCAATGGTTGTTCTAGGCTTCCTGTTAAACAAATATGCCCCCCTGGCATTGCCTCAGGTCTTAAATGACATGCCTCAAGATTATTTGAAAATCCTGCCTCGTTTCAATGGGGAAAATGATATTGAAGCTCAGAAACACCTGGAAGTTTTCTACGCCTTTGTATAAAAATTCAATGTCGAACATCTGGATGTAGTGTTGAGACTATTTTTCCAGTCCTTAGATGGAGAGGCCAGAAAATGGTTCAAAACTTTGGGAGACAGCTCCATTACTAACTGGGAGGAGATGGAAAATTCCTTTATCAGAAAATGGGGAGAAAATAAAGACCATGGATACTGTCTTACAGAGTTCAATGCACTCAGAAAAAGACATAACGAGGGTGTGCCCAAATTCATGAAAAGGTTCAAAAAAATATACACAAGCCTCCCAGCTGAAATGAAACCTCCCCAGACTGCTGCTAAAGTGGTGTTTGTAGCAGAATTTGATTCAGAATTCAGATTCTCTTTAAGAGAAAGGAATTTTGCTGCCCTGGATGAGGCCTAGACTGATGCACTGAAGGTGGAGGCTAATTTTTCTCTACAGGTAAATCAAAGGGAAGGTCAGATCATGATGCTAGATGGAGAGGAAAAGAAGAGGTATCCATATCCGGTCAGGATAGAGAGGTAGTTGAAAATAAAATCGAGGAGATGAATAAAATGATCAAGAACCTTTCAAGCAAGCTGGTGAAGCTTGAACTTTAGGCTAAGAACTCATCCTCCAAGTCATTCCAAAATTCTCCAAATAGAGGTTATAACCCACAATACAGAAATCCACCCTTACAAATACTACAAAGATATCGGAAGGAGCAACAAGACCATGTATAGCCCCCACTGTATCTGGAAGGAAAAATGGATGGCCCTACCGAAGACATTCCATATGGGCAAGATGATCAATATATTTCTTATTCAAATAGTCATGAAGTTGAGTCTTTTTTGCAAGAAGGTGACGGATTGGGGCTTCCATTGCAAGAAGAAGAAGAAAAATCTAGAGCCACTGAGGATCCAGAGATCGATGATTACTACAAGCAGTTCGTAGACTCCATGCCAGAACAGTTTCATAGAAAATATGATCTCAGGTCTTCCAGAAAGAGAACCCGTACACAAGAACAAGAACAAGAGATGCCTTAGAAAGAAACATTAGTGGAATTTTGAGGTCTAAAATGGACCTCCTAAGGAAATTATAAAATAATAGTGGAAAAAATCAAATAAGATTTGATGACATCATCAAATTTTAGAGGGAAAAATGAAAAACTATTTTTTCAACTTATCTCCCAAAGTTTTTACTCAAATTTCGAGTGGGAGTACTCGTTGGATGCGAAATTTAATTCCTCGTCCAAGGAGTACCCATGTTGCATACTTTCGATGGGTCCTACTACACGAAAAATGAGAAATACATAAAAAAACGTGATTGTAATCACATTTTTTTATGTATTTCCCATTTTTCATGTAGCAGAGTTCATTGAAAGTATGCAACATGGGTACTCCTTGGATGAGGAATTAAATTTTTCATCCAACGAGTACTCCCACTAAAAATTTGAGTAAAAATTGTGGGATATAAGTTGAAAATATGAGTTGAAAAAGTAGTTTTATTATTTTATTATTTTTTAATATTTTTACCTTTTTATTCAAAAAATGGTAAATCATCCCCCATGGTTGAAATCATCATCTTGAATCCTGTTGGTTGTTATAAAGTTTATTTTTGTTGTACATTTTTCTTAGGAAGCCCATTTTAGACCTCAAAATTCCCCTAATGCAACTGTACAGAAGGAGAAAACGGTGCAGAAGGTCAGAGATAAAGGTAAGAGACCTATAACCGAGCCTTTACATTCTAATGATCCTATTCCTTCCTCTTATAAGTTGGCCCCTACTCCAAATGCCAAACTTGTACTGAAATAAGAGAAACCTCTAGCTGAGAGTAGAGAGCCAAAAGAAAATATCATAGAGAAGCCTCCCTCTATCTTTAATCTTCCAAAAGAACTTGAGAAAGTTAAAATCCCAGTCCCCTTGACTGAATTACTGAAACAACAAGTCTACCAGTCTCAGGTCTCTTCATTCATGCTTACCCAAGAATTAGCCCCAATCCCAGATAGTTTGAACCTCCACGAAGAAAGGCCCATGTTGGTGTTCGGTCCTCATATTGAAGAGTTAGATGCTTCTACCCCTCTTTTCTATGTTTCATTAGTAATCCATGATTTGTTATTACATAATTGTATGATGGATTCTGGAGCGTCTCATATTCTCTTGCCCCTGTCGGTGATGGAGCAATTTGGGTTGCAAATCACTCGCCCATATAAAGACCTCTACTCTTTTGATTCCAAAAGAGTCAAATGTTTGGGAATGATCAAGGATTTGGTGGTAAACCTAGCCCAAATCCCAGCCAAGAGTGTGGTGATGGACATAGTAGTGGCAGTTATCCCAGCTCAATTTGGGATGTTGTTGTCAAGATCATGGGAAACAAAAATTGGAGGATCGATAAAAATGAACCTGACTTATGCTACCATCCCTATATTTGGAGGTCAAGAAAGGTGATTATACCAGGAAACAAGGTTCGTAAAGATGGTCACTAAGGCCGATAACTCTGTAAATTCATCAGTATATGGAAAAGAGGATGCGTTTTCATGTCTGATGCTGGAAGAAGACCAAGATTATTTACAGTAGTCATTTTTCTATCAGATTAAGACCGAACAATCTTCAGAGAAGCAAGAAGGTGGAGTTTGGATGTTGCTATTTGACGGAGCCAACTCGAAAGAAAGAAATGGAGCTGGGGTGCGACTGATCTCCCCTACTGGAAAATTGGTCCCATTATCTTTTAAATTGGAATATGAAGCCACGAACAACATATCTCAATATGAAGCACTACTCCTGGGTCTACAAACAGCGAGGAGTATGAATATTCAGAGCCTGAAAGTTCTGGGAGATTCAGAATTGGTGGTGAGATAGGTGAGAAATCAGTGTCAAGCTAAGCATCCACGGATGAGGGCTTATAGAAATGAGGTATGGGACCTAGTAGATAAATTTTTCTTAGAATTTAATATTCAGTTCATGTCAAGAGATCAAAACAGAATGGCAGATTCTCTTGCCATGGCCCCCAGTACCTTTCGACCGCCTCAGATTCCTCTTTTGAGATACGAGATAGAGGTCCACTACCGTCCTTCTATCCCCGAAAATGTCAAACACTGGTAGGTGTTTGAAGATGAGGAGAAAGTGAGAAGATTCATGGAGACTGTTGGAGAGTTCTCTAATATGGATATAGACATCGGTGAAGAAGAGACTGAAGACTTTCCTCAGAAAAAATGGCAAGAAACCATTGTTGTTCATAAGGTGCTACAACTCAAAGGAAATGTGATACCCAGAGGACTGGTCCCTTTGGAGAGGTTTTTTGATAAAAATGATGTCCCATTACAGCCAAGTAAGGTGGTCGAAGAAAATCGGGTGGATGACCTGAACCTTGGCACTGATTTTGATCCAAAGATTGTAAATTTGTCTAAAAAGGTTCTTGAAGAATATAAAGAGCAATATAAAAAATTATTTTAGACATACAAAGATGTTTTTGCATGGTCCTATCAAGATTTGAAGACTTTTGATATCAACATCATTCAGCATAAGATCACATTAAAAGGAGATGCAAAGCCACACAAACAGAAGCTAAGACAAATTAACCCTTTGCTCCTTCCCTCCATAGAGAAGGAAATCAAAAAGCTGTTAAAGGCCAAGATCATTGTACCATTAAGATATTCTGAATGGGTGGCCAACCTGGTCCCAGTTTGAAAAAAAGAATGGAGAGATGAGACTGTGTGTCGACTTTTGGAACTTAAACAGAGCATCTCTAAAGGACAATTATCCACAGCCAAATATGGACCATATATTTCATATGGTAGTGGGAGCTTCACAAATGTCAATGATGGATGGATTTTCTGGATATAATCAGGTGGCAGTGCTTCTAGAGGCTCAAAAGAAGACCACATTCACCACCCCCTGAGGAACGTTTATGTATGCTCGAATGCCATTTGGCCTGATCTATGAAGGGGCTACATTTCAAAGGGCTATGGATATTACTTTTGTGGGGGAACAAGATAAATTTTTGGTGGTCTACCTAGACGACATCACTGTTTTCTTGAAGGATGATGCAGAACATATTGAACATTTGCACAGAACCTTTGAGAAGTGCCGACGGTATGGACTCTCTCTAAACCCTCAAAAATCATTATTTTCTTTAGAAGAAGGTAAACTGTTGGGGCATATTGTGACAAGGGTTGGGTTGAAAATGACCCGAAAAGAGTAGAATTTATAAATGGCATATCCTTCCCCAGAAACAAGAAAGAGGTCCAAGTTTTCCTTGGACGTATTAATTTCCTGAGAACTTTCATCCCAAACTATGCGGAGATAGTCCGGAACATAAATGAGATGCTGAAGAAAAATAATGAAGTAAAGTGGTTCCCTGAGTCACGAAAGGCTTTTAACAGGATTAAAAATGCCTTTGCAGAAGCTCCAGTGTTGGCTAGACTAGACTATGCTAAGCCATTCATGATATTTTCATTTGCATCTCCTCACAATGTTGCAGCAGTATTATTACAAAATAAGGAAGAGGGGTACGAGCAACCTATCGCCTTCTTTAGTCATGTGCTCCGCGATGCTGAGTTAAAATACAACATCTTGGAGAAACAAGCTTATGCCTTGGTCAAGTCCCTCAAGGCGTTTCAGATGTATGTTTTGCAGTCCTCCATTACTGCATTTGTACCCACGGCAGTTGTGAAAGACATCCTGATCCAGGGAGATAGTGAGGGGAAAAGAGGTAAATGGATTGTAAAGATACAAGCATATGAGTTGGAGATACGTCCTACCAAGCTAATAAAAGGACAGGGATTAGCTAAGATCCTGTCAGAATCAAATTTTCAAGCTTTAGGGATAAATTTATCCATGGTAGAAAACGAGGAGTCTGAAAAAACATATGAATGGTGTGGGATAGAAACAGCTACACAAAAAACTCATATGAAGTGCCTCCTCAGTCCATGGTACAAGAAAATTGTAGAATATCGCTTGACCCTTAAATTTCCCCCAAGCTGTGACAAAAAAAAATATAGAACGTTGAGGCTGAAATCTTAGAAATTCATTGTAGAAAATCGTTGTTTGTACTGGAGAGACCCATCAGACATACTACTCCTATGTCTCACCGAAAATGAAGTGGAAGAAATAATGTCAGAGTTTCATGAAGGCATCTATGGTGGTCACTATAGCTGGAGAGCCACTACAGATAAGATTTTGAAAGCTGGCTTTTTCTGGCCCAAGCTCTTCGGAGATGTTTTTTCCCGGGTAAGAGCCTGTGAAAAATGTCAAAAATTTGCTAAAAGGCATAATTTTTTACCCTTGCTCATGATCCCAGTACACATAGAAGAACCTTCCAATAGTGGCGAATCGATTTTATTGGAGAAATTCATCCTGCATCAAGTGGGCAACATACATGGATATTAACAACCACCGACTACTTCACTAAATGAGTGGAGGCCATGTTAGCAAGGAATGCAACATACACAGTAGTGATAAAATTTCTGGAAGATAACATCATCTCAAGATTTGGTTGTCCTGCTAAGATTTTCATAGACAATGCTCAGGCTTTTAAGTCTACTAAATTCATCAATTTTTGTCAACAATATAATATTGTATTGGGGCACTCTACTGCATACTAACCATGGGGGAATTGTTTAGCAAAATCTTCAAATAAAACCTTGGTGAGGGCACTGAAGAAATCCATAAATGAGAATCAGAAGAGCTGGGATTCCCAGCTCAAATTCACATTATGGGCGAATAGGATCACTAGTAAGAGGTCAATGGGAAAATCCCCATACGAGCTAGTTTACGAAAGAGCAACAGTCTTCCCCATACAATTGGCCTTACCTGTGGCCAGGTTCATGCAGGATTGTCAGGAGGAACCAAATGACATTACCAGGAGGATGAACCAGTTGGTAGAGCTGGAGGAGACTCGAAATCAAGTGAATCAGAGATTAACTAAATATTAGGAGAAAATGAAAGACCTGTTTGATCAACATGCCAAAGATAAAAAGATGCAGGTTGGAGACTTGGTACTAGGATGGGACGTACGGAGCGCTGAAAAAGGAAAGCATGGAAAATTTGATCCTGTATGGTTCAGTCCCTTCAAAATTGTTGAACAAGGAGGAAACAACACCTTCAAGCTGGAAAACTTGTAGGGTTATTTGCTTGATGCCCCTGTGAATGAGAAATTCTTAAAACCCTTCTTCTAGTATTTATTTCTGGCCGAAAGGCCTGATGTATTATATTTTACATTATTAAGTCACTTTTATTTTAATTTTTCTTGTTTTGAAGTGTCATGAAAAAGAAGGAAAGGTGCTGAGGAGCCGTGTTTACACAGAAGGGGCTAAAAAATGGTCTGCGAAGTTCTCGGCACGCTTGAAGACAAACATGTCGTCCCCAAATGGAGCCAATGTTGTTATACCCTTCACCCTCCTATTCCTAAGAAAGCTTACAAAGGTGGATCACTCGATAGCATTAAGAGGTGAATAGTTTAAAAGGTGCGAGAAAGAAAAATATGAAAAGTGATCCATATACGAAAAGCGGATAAGGCACTATATATAAAAGGACAGATTTGCGACAAAATTCTGAAACGAAACAAAAAAGGTAAAGGTGCAAGACAATGGTACAGGGTGGGGCCCGCTCGTGTTCTGCACGTTCACAAGAGAGGGACGCGTGAATAGTTCCAGGGGGGGTCGAGGATGGTAAGAAGAAGGTGAAAGTGCACCCCTGCCGGAATCCTAATGACGTGGCAAAAAAAGAGACCCGAAGTTAAGTACTATGCGGGGAAAACGACTGCAGGTCTGAAGTTGTTACAAAACTCCACTGGCATTCCTAGTGGGCCCGATCCCGATGCACACCTATCACTATGATCCAATAGTAAGGTAAGTCCTATGACACCCGGTACACGACTAGTATAGGCATTTAACCTGATGCGTGGTATGCACCTAATCGAGAGTTGATTAGAAAATGAACAGATGCCACGCATCTCATGTTCCACGTCATTATGATGTCAGCCCTACTAGCATCACCCTAATCTCATGTTCTGAGCTGTTTTAAGTTGTATAACCTTGTTCTGTGATTTACTGTGGTAAAATAATTTCTTTTTACAGGTTACTGTATAAGCAAAAGTGCGAACGCCCAATACCAGTGCCGCCAAGTCATTTTCAACCTCCCTGCATCACTTTCCCCAAGCATTGTCCTTATTAAGCAGGGATTCCATCCCTTTTTACTATCTGGTTTCCTTTCTCTTTTCATTCTTTATAATGGTTATGGGTAAAGTCGTAGTTAAGAAGTCAGAACCCGAAACCCCTCAAGCTCACGAGTCCAGGGCTGCCCCTGGACCAGAATATTTCACAGATTGCAGCCCTAAAGCATAAGGTGAACATACCTGGCTCCTATCACGTACAAACCGCTGAATTAGCCCAGGTGGAAAAGGATAAGCCCAACCTGGCAGACTCCCTTGCCAAGGAAAGGGAAGAAAATACTAGAATTTCTGGTGAGATGACCGCCCTCTAGGTAAATATGGACGAGCTACAGAGAACCTAGGATACCCATGTATGCTCTACACCACCTCCTGAAGGGACAAGATCACTCTCGGAGTAGTTGACCATGACACTGACCGAACTTCAAGCGGCGAAGAAGCAGGTCTTAACGACACGACAGAAGATCAGTGAGCTCAAGGCCCTCCTCAAGGAAAATTCCAAGAAGGTTGCTTCTCTGCAGAAGGAGATAGAGGAGGGAAAACAGGAGAAGGCACAGCAAGAGAAGACTATTCGAGATCTCATGAACCTAATAGGGAAATATTACCCTTCTGGATGCTCGACACTTGATTTGGACCGATATTATTATGGAAGTGAAGAAGCGTTGGGTTTTCTTAACTATCATTGAAGAAAAGAGGGCCGCAGTGCCCCTATTTAGAAGAACACTTCACGAAGGGAGTATTCATACCTCAACTAGGGTCGAAAATAAAAAAAAGGTATATTTATCTCTTAAATGATTTAAGTTTAGAATATTTGGTTAAGCGAGGAATCAAGAGTAGGTTCAAGGAAGAGTCAGAATGTCAGAAAGTTATAGAAAAGGAATCTGCACGTAGCTTTGCATTGAGCAGTTTGGAAAAGGTGGTGACCAGTTTAGAATAGTTTGAAACAGATTGGATAGAGCTAACACTTGCCAGCCTCCCATCATGCTGAGAGCCTTCAAATGCAGTTCTACAACCATTACTAGTATATTAATGCCAGCTGATAGAAGAAATGAATCGAACTGACATACCTTCCGAGAAGTCCGGCCAACTTAAGGCTGAAAATATAGTTTCAGTACTCAACAAAGAGTTATCGCTTCTTCATCAGGTAAAATACGAGATACCCATGGAGGTGAGCTATGCTAAACTGATTGAAGTTTATATTCGGGTTGATGTAACATCTCTTACTTACACGAATTTTTTTTTTCTATTTTCTTTAAGAACTATTCACTGTCATATCCAAGTGTTCAGCTCTAAATTTTTTTTTTCTAGTCTATTTTTTTTCTAGAAAACTTTAAATCAATTTAACCATTACTTAACATCACTTAAACCTTTTCTTTAATCCTATAACTAAGGTTAAATTTATAATATAATTTTTTTTAACTAATTATTTTATTGATAACTAAACAATGCATTAGCACTTGCGCCCATATGCCATCTCTTATAATCAGTTCCAACATTAAATTTTTAATTGGAATATGGTAATCCTAGAACTTTAGGCTTATCTCAAATTCGAAGGTTTCATTTTAACTTAAGTTATAATACTTTACCACCTACTAAACCTATCACTTCATACAAAATTTCCCAAGAAAGTGGTACTCATATCCATCAGACAGTATGTATTGATCTCCTTGGGATTTCATCGGGAGAATTTCAAGAATGTTAATGAGATAAAAGTACTGGAATTAATGCCAATATTGATTTAATATACCAACTGACACCTATTCCAGATCACGAAGTAATTCTTTGGAGACTATCGGTACTTGATTAGGTTGTATCATTAAATGATCATAGCTGGCATATTAATGGGTTTCGTTTGATAGCTCAACACGTAGGTTAACGTGTTCCTTACCATACATTTGAACTACGTCTATGTTTGATGATAGCCACCTATAGGGTGATTTAGAAGTTAGGGTTCCAATTTATTCAAGGTGTATTTAATGGATTTTCTAGAATGCTCTACTTCATTTGTCTTCTGGTTTCTAAAAGGGTTTTCTCTACATCAAATTGGTTTTTCATTCAAGTTCTAAATGCTTGCTTGGATCCTCGATGCAGTATCATTAAGATATGATGCAGGTGATCGCTATATGTGATTCAAGTTTTGTTCTTATATAATTCTATTCTAGCTACGTTGTTTATCCCCATTTTTATTTTTAATGTTGGTAGCTATTTCACCGATGATTGTTAGATTTGCATTTTCAGTAGTTTTATTTTTTCAAAAATGCAGAACTCTTTTTCCCCGTAGGGACTTGGCTTTCCAAAAGCTTTCTTAAGCTTTTCGTTCCTCATTCTTCTATATTTAATGGCTCAACACGAGAGTTACTGGTAAGTACTTCTCTTTAAATTTCGTTATCCATAGTCGAAACAAGGATTCACAAGTTTATTTCCATATTTAACTTATTCTATTGCGTATGTAAAATTTCGTAACGTTGATGGCCTTATATGGTCTCTGTTGTATGGATTCAAAACTAGAAAGTAACTTCCTTAGGGTTTCTTTCAGGTGGGCTTTCCTTCTAATTTGTGGGGATCTCGTTTTTTTTTTCCCCCAGAATGTATCATTTTATATTTTCTTGAGAACTTATGTATTCTATTGACATTTTTCAAGAAAGCCCAGTTGCCATACTATTCGTTAACCAGTCGTATTTCAATTCTCTTTTATTGGCACAGGTTTTGTTCTAATTCTTCCTCTCATACCTATAATGTCGAGGTTGGTTCACTTCCTCCATGAGGAACTTCGACATCTGTTAATTGCTATCAGCTTCTCAGTTGAATCGAAATTTAATTCGAGGCTTCCTATTGTTATTCCATAAATTTATATGGAAAATATTTGTATTAACATTAATGACTCTGTGGAGATTCGATCTCCCGAACTAAAATTATTAAACTCTTTTAAACAATCGGAGTGTATAATGTTATTTTTATATAACTCTGGTATGAAATTTACTCACTAAATTTATTTTATTAATGTCTGCAAAGAACTATGTTATTTTACTCTTGAGTACCCACAATTTATTCGATCTTTGAAACATTTACAAGTTTGAAATGAATGGTTTATATTATAGTATTAAGGCTGTTAATAGCTTCCTCTTGAAATTATAAATTCCGATTCATATTTCTGTTTAAAACATAGTTGTTTTTGCAACTTCATACGATAAGTATGGTATAAATAATTTATTATAGTCCTTCGTTCACTAAGATTTTCAAGTTTAAACCTAGAAATTTTGTTCTAGATTTAAGGGCTATTTTCTGCAATTATTAGATATAGACTGTATATCTAGTGAAATATCACAACCAAAAATCTCTGTATTATTTAGAAAGTCGTATTCTCTTATTGAGAAAATGTGACTTCATAAATCATTTTCAGATTTTAGCTTTTCTGGTCACTATCAAAGAAATCTACAGGATTTATAATTAATTTAATGTTCTGATTGCTTACTCTGCTATTTCATTTCCTACCGACTTTCTTGTATAACTAGTTTCATAGTTATCTGATGTATGACCTTGCACTTGAAATTTGTAGCTCTTGTTAAGAATGTATGCTTATCATTACCATGGGACTTTTCATACAATTCTCTATTATATTATCGTTTTGTAGTAACTAAACAATATTCTGGAAAATTTTGTATCAAGGAAGTTTCACTTCTAAATAAAGTAAAAGTTTTTAAAGAGGCATGTATTCCTCTAGTAAGAAAAATTAGATTAAGTATAATTATATCTATCTTTCAATAGTGTAAGGTTATATTTCCATCTAGAGCTATTTATTTCTAATTTATTTCCAATACAGAGAACTAAGGCCTGGCAGAAATTTAGATAATTTGTTTATAGTATTTGTGTAATATTCCTAATTAGCGACAGCTAATTGGAATATTTGATTTTTTTAGTTTTCCATCTAAAGTTTGTAAATAAATATAAAAAATTGAGTGAAGAGGGTCTAACTCATTTAAGTGAAATAAGACATCCACCTAGTAGCACAACATTGTGACTTAAGGGGGATTCAAGGGGGGCCTAACACCACGTAGAGGAGGAGGGCCTACGTACACTCTAGAAGTTTCTGCAAGCTTCTGCACAGATAAGGATGAGTATGTGGAGGAGAGAGAGGCTATGTTGGGTTTTGGAGGGAAACCAACGTTATAAAAGATGGAGCCTCCTCATTTCATTCATTCTTGAGTTGATGATTTTTGAGTGAGACATTTGTCTTCTTGATCACACTCGCTGTTTAGCCTGTCTGCAGTAATGTTTAGTGCATTGAGTGTCTCTGGTTGGAGATCTTGCCCTTAGCCCTGGGCCACTTCGAGTGCCTGCTCAGGCAAGGTTAGTTTTTCAGTATCTTGTGAGTCGTTTTATTGTTTGGGTTTGTTTCGGAGCTGGAGCTTAGAGAGACTGCGCAGCCATTGGGAGAGAGGACGCAGTCCATTATGGAGGAGCTTCAGATTGGGGTTTCTGGAGGTGATTTAGCCGATATTTTGAGCAGAGGGTCAGCCTTTGCCCCTAGGAGAATTTTGGCAGAGTTTGAGGCAGTGTTTTAGCTGTTTCCATCTAGCTACTGCGCAGTGCCTTAGAGGCCAACGTAATTCACTGGGGAGGTAGTTTTTGGTGATTTCCGGGGTTGGCCATTCTTGGTATGGTTTCTGGAGTTTGTTTGGGTTGTTGAGGAGAAAAGGTTTGCCAATTTTCAGCTTATTCCCGCAAGGGGATCAGCCTATAGTCTTCAGTCCATTCTAGCAGTAGTAGCTACGCGACAGTTTTCCAGCAGTTGGGACGCAGTTCATAGAGCAGCCATTTCCGGTATTCTCTGAGAGTGTTTTCTCACTTTCCTTGAGCAAGATTAGCCTATTGTACTTCATTAAATTTCTCATATTAATAAAATGGCTCAGTATTTCCTCTCTATGTTTTCTGGATGAGTTGCCGTAGTTTCCGTAGTTGTCATACTTGCCGTATTCTCTTTCTATGAGATTATATGTCTATTATTGTTTTTGAGCATTCTAGTTCTATACCACTTGGTGTGTTTATCTCTCACTCTTAGATAGAGCCTGGAAAGGTCTAGGTAGCCTTCGGATCTCGTGCTCTTTTTAGAGGCGAAATATCCGGTAAATTCCCTCCCAGTCTATCTCTAGTTGAAGTTTGCCATGTTTTAGAGATATCCCCGAAACGAGATATTACAGTGGTATCAGAGCATAGTTCTGGCTCAGCCTGTGGTCTATGACATTAGGAAAGAGACCATATAGAGGCAGGAAGTATAGAGACCATGAGCGTAGGTTGGAGACCACCTACGAAGAGGAATACTGTGCCCGGGTAGAGGACGCAGAACAGGAGAGAGAGCCTGCAACAGATGCAGAATAGGTGGAGCTTGTAGTAGATTTAAGAGAGGAAGAGCTGATGGCAGATGAAACAGAGGCCAAATAGTTTGGAGAGGCACTCCTCAAGTCTGTGCAAGATTTAGCTAGACATATTGAGGTGATGGTACAGAGGTTCACAACTGTGGAGGCTAGGCAACGTGAGACTCGACGAGTTTTCTAGGTCAGAGAGGGATCAGGTACATCCCATCATTTGCCGGAGTAGGGTGCTACTCAGTGTGATATTCCTCAGCCAATGGCTTCACATGCACCTACCCGCTCTACCATGCCCACCTTCTTGGGAGCAGATACAGGGGCAGGAGCCCAGCAGGAGGCAGAGCCTGGACACTTAGATGAGTATTTTGTAGAGTATCAGTCCTACAGGCAGGAGTTCAGGGATGCTCTCACATTCAGAGATTTTTTGTAGCTCCAGCGGGACAGTAGACCCCGCGACCATCATAGAGGGAACCAGAATTATCATGATGGAGATTCCCACCGTGCCTCTAGTAGATTTCATTTGCCTATGTTTGATGGATCATCAGACAGTTTGGAAAAGTCTTGGGTGGAGAAGCTGGATATCTATTTCCAGCTTAACCAGATGCCGGAGACGGAGGCCATTAAGGTGGCGACATTACATTTGGATGGTGAGACCCAGGACTGGTGGTTCCATGGGATGGTGACACTCGGGCATTACACAGTGATGACATATGCCGAGTTCACCAGGAGGTTGATGGAGCGTTTTGACCAGAGGGATCCGGAATAGCATTTTGTTGAGCTGACCAAGCTCAAGCAGACAGGGAGCCCAGAGACATATATTGCAGATTTCTTGAGGGTTTCGGTGGTGGTGCCAGATCTATCTGTGACATGGATGATCTATATGTTTGTGGAGGGATTGGCAGAGCCACTTCGAGGTCTACTCAGATCTACTAGACTAGCTACACTCCAGGATGTTATCAGCAGGACCAGGGACTTACAGGATGCATTTCCCAAGATGCAGACACCTTACCCCCAGAAACAGGGCTTCCAGCCCAAGGGGAAGGATGTGAGGGTTCCTCCTCCAAAGGGGAATCCGGGACGAGCATAGATAGATGATGATTCCAGGAGGGAGTTGAGGAAGAAGCGGTTGTGCTTCATGTGTCAGGAGCCGTGGGCACTAGGGCATAGGTGTTTTGCTAGAAAAGCACACTTCATTGAGGTATTCTCCGTTGATAGTAAGGAAGATGATGAGGGGGATGATGAGGAGGAGGTAGGAGATAGTCAGACGGCCCAGGATCAGTTGCCGCCTCCACCTCCAGGGACAAGAGGTGCAGCTTTCACACCCACAGGAGGGGCCCTTGCAGCTTTGAGAGGAGTTCCTAAGTATTTGATGCTGCGCGTATGAGGGACAGTACGTGGCCAGCGAGTATCAGTCTTGGTTGACAGTGGGGCAACCCACAACTTCATTGATGCGTAGATAGTCGAACGAAGGGGTATACCGACCGAGAGTTTTGACGGGTTTTCAGTCTTGGTCCTAGGAGCCCAGACGATGTAGTGTGCCTGGTATGTTCCAGAGTTAGCAGTGAAAATGGGTAATTACACTGTGACTGATCACTTTTTCATGGTGAACATACCAGATACCAATGTGGTACTGGGTGTTCAGTGGCTGATTACTCTAGGGAAGGTCACCACGGATTGGGAGGCCTTAGAGATGGAGTGGGATGACAAGAAGACTGGGAAGCATGAGAAGATCCGCGAGATGCATACTTACCCACCTCAGACAGTGTTGGCACACCGGATGGAGGCAGACTTCCGGAAGGGAGACATAGAGTGGGAAGTTGAGTTGCGGGCATCAGAGGTAGAGACCACTGGTCGAGTAGTTCATCTAGATATACAGGCCATCCTTGACAGGCATGAGGTAGTGTTTGGAGATATACCATCAGGTCGGCCACCAGATAAAGGGTTTGAGCATACCATCGAGCTTGAGCAGGGTACTCAGGCGGTGATCACTACACCTTATAGGCATCCCAAAGCCTATCGAGATGAGATTGAGTGGGCCATCCAGGAGTTTTTGGCTCTTGGACACATCAGACCGAGAACGAGTCCATTTAATTCTTCTGTAGTGCTGGTGAAGAAGAAGGATGGTACCTTGAGGATGTGCATTGACTACAGGGCCCTGAACAAGAACACGCTGAAGAACAAGTACCCTATACCTAGGATCGATGAGCTGATGGATGAGTTGAGAAGAGCTAAGTTCTTCTCGAAGATTGATTTGAGATCAGGGTACCACCAGATTCACGTGAGGGAACATGACATTCCCAAGACCGCCTTCAGGTGTCATTATGGGCACTTTGAGTTTTTGGTTATGCCTTTTGGGCTGACCAATGCGCCAGCCACCTTTCATTCTTACATGAACCACATCTTTCTCAGTCATCTGAGGAAGTTTTTATTGGTCTTCTTCGATGACATACTCATATATAGCAGGACTTGGGAGGATCATCTGCAGCATATAGAGGCCGTGCTACGCATCTTGGAAGAGAAAAATTTCTATGCTAATCTCTCCAAGTGTGATTTTGGGATGACGAAGATGTTATATTTGGGTCACATCATTGGAGTGGACAGAGTAAGGGTCCACGAGGAAAATATTAGAGCCATCAGAGATTGATCGGAGCCGAAGAATGTGACGAAACTTTGAGGGTTCATTTGGATATGTACCTATTACAGCAAGTTTGTCAAAGGATTCTCACAGCTTGCTGCACCCCTTACAGATTTGACTAAGAAGGGGGTATTCAGTTGGTCAGATATAGTGCAGCGAGCCTTTGATAGGCTCAAGGAGGTGATGAGTAGCTGCCCAGTGCTTGCATTTCCAAATTTTATGCAGCCATTTGTCTGGGAGTGTGATGCGTCGGGAGAGGGGATCGGCACAATATTGATGTAGGGGGAACACCCTATACCCTTTGAGAGTCGGAAGCTCCTTCCACATGAGAGGTTGTATTCTATATACGACAAGGAGATGTTGGCCATCATGCATGCCTTGGCCAAATTCTGGCAGTATTTGGTAGGGAACAGGTTTAGGGTGAGGACTGATCACAACAGCCTCAAGTTCTTTTTGGAGCAGAAGCAGCTACAGGAGAGGCAGTAGAAGTGGATCAGTAAGATCCAAGCATATGAATTTGACATTGAGTATGTCAAGGGTAAGAATAATGTTGTAGCAGATGCCCTTTCACGTAGACCAACCACGTTATCTCTTATGAGCTTGGATACAGATTGGAGGGCTCAACTTTTAGTTGAGTACTCCAAGGACAGATTCGCATGTGAGGTGCTGGATGGAAAGGTGGCGGATGACATGTATAGGGTGGTTGATGAGATCATCTATTATAGGGACATGATATTCTTGACTGAGGGATCTTAGCTTAAGAAGAAGATACTCCAGGCATCGCATGATTCTCCATTGGCAGGCCATCACGGGTTTACCAAAACCTACAGGGCCATTAGAGAGAGTTTCTCATGGAAGGGCCTCAAGGAGGACGTACTCCAGCACGTCAGGGAGTGTGATGTTTGTCAGAGGAATCAGGGGGAGATGAGCCATCCCGTAGGACTGTTGCAGCCTCTTCCCATTCTAGAGGGGAAATGGGAGACCATTTCGATGGACTTCATGATAGAGTTGCCCATGGTGCAGGGCAAGGATTGTATCTTTGTCATCGTTGATCGACTGACAAAGTATGCACACTTTTTCGCCATATCCGCACATTACATAGCAGCATAGGTGGCCGATCTTCTCTTCAGAGAGGTTTTCAAGTTGCATGGTCTTCGTAAGACCATCATCAGTGACAGGGACAGCCGTTTCATGGGCGGATTTTGGTAGGAGCTTTTCTGACTAGTGGGGACGCAGTTGGCACCGAGTACCAGTTACCACCCACAGACGGATGGACAAACGAAGATAGTTAACAAGTGGCTGGAGGGCTACTTGCGTAACTATGTTAGTGGGAAGCAGCGAGCGCAGTTGAGATGGTTGCATTTGGGGGAGTACTGCTATAACACGACACATCACATGTCTATTGGTATGTCACCATTTTATGCTTTGTATGGGTACCATCCTATATCTTTTGTTGATGTGATGTTTGGTGCTAGTAAGGCTCCTAGAGCCAAGATTTGGATCCAAGAGAGTCAAGACATCCTCCGAGCTCTCAAGGAAAATATGGCTACAGCACAGAACCAACAGAAGCTGTATGTCGACAGAGGTCGGGTGGAGAGACAGTTTGAGGTAGGGAACTTGGTCTACCTATGGTTACAGCCATACCGACAGTCATCGCTGAAGCATAATGTTGCTGAGAAGCTCAAGCCTCACTTTTACGGGCCATACAGGGTGATACAAAGGATTGGGCAGGTTGCATATGAGTTGGAGATGCCCCAAGGCAGCAAGATCCACAACATTTTCCATGTATCATGCCTGAAGAAGGCACTGCGGCAGCAGGTGACAGTGACAAAGGAGCTACCACCTACGGATGATAAGAAGCACTTGGTGTTGCAGGGGGAGGCCATTATTGATACCAGGGAGAGGCGGTTATGGAGCAGGATGGTCCGGGAATTATTGGTGAGGTGGAAGAATTTGCGGGATGAGGATGCCACTTGGGAGAGTGAGAAGATTTTGCAGCATCCATCACTTTAGTTGCTTGAGGACAAGCAAAATTTTTCCGGGGGAGATTTTAATATTCCTAATTAGCGACAGCGAATTGTAATATTCGATTTTGTTAGTTTTCCATCTAAAGTTTGTAAATAAATAAAAAAAAGTGAGTGAAGACGGTCTAACTCAAGTGAAATAAGACATCCACCTAGTAGCACAACGTTGTGACTTAAGGGGGAGTCAAGAGGGGCCTAACACCATGTAGAGGAGGAGGGCCTACGTACACTCTAGAAGTTTCTGCAAGCTTCTGCGCAGATAAGGATGAGTATGTGGAGGGGAGAGAGGCTACGTTGGGTTTTGGAGGGAAACCAATGTTATAAAAGATGAAGGAGCCTCCTCATTTCATTCATTCTTGAGTTGCTGATTTTTGAGTGAGACATTTCTCTTCTTGTGCACGTTGGCTGTTTAGCCTATCTGCAGCACTATTTAGTGCATTGAGTGTCTCCGGTCGGAGATCTCGCCCTTAGCCCCAGGGGACTTCGAGTGCCTGCTCAGACAAGGTTGGTTTTTCAGTATCTTGTGAGTCGTTTTATTGTTTGGGTTTGTTGCGGAGCTGGAGCTTAGAGAGACTGCGCAGTCACTGGGAGAGAGGACGCAGTCCATTGTGGAGGAGCTTTGGATTTGGGTTTCTGTAGGTGATTTAATTGGGATTTTGAGCAGAGGGTTAGTCTTTTCCCCTAGGAGACTTTTGGCGGAGTTTGAGGCAGTGTTTTAGCTGTTTCCATCTAGTTACTACGCAGTGCCTTGGAGGCCAGCGTAATTCACTGGGGAAGCAGTTTCTGGTGATTTCCAGGGTTGGCCATTCTTGGTATGGTTTTTGGAGTTTGTCTAGGTTGTTGAGGAGAGGAGGTTTTCCAATTTTCAGCTTATTCCGGCAAGGGGATCAGCCCCTAGTCTTCAGTCCATTCCAGCAGTTTCAACTAGACGGTAGTTTTCCAGCAGCTAGGATGCAGTTAATAGACTAGCCATTTCTGGTATTCTCTGAGAGTGATTTCTCACTTGCCTTGAGAAAGATTAGCCTATTGTACTTCATTACATTTCTCAGATTAATAAAATGGCTCAATATTTCCTCTCTATGTGTTCTGGATGAGTTGCCGTAGTTTCCGTAGTTGTCGTATTTTCCGTATTCTCTTTCTATGATATTATATGTCTATTATTGTTTTTGAGCATTATAGTTCTATACCACTTGGTGCGTTTATCTCTCACTCTTAGATAGAGTCTGGAAAGGGCCAGGTAGCCTCCGGATCTCATCCTCTTTTGAGAGGAGAAATATCCGGTAAATTCCCTCCAAGTCTATCTCTGGTTGGAGTTTACCGTGTTTTAGAGATATCGCCGAAACGGGATATTACAATTTGTTATCTTTATGCTCTGTTCCAAGACATAATGACTCCAGTAGAATATTAATAACTTAATTTTATAGTTTCACCTTTATCCTTATATGAATTCGTGATAATCATAATTCTGAATTTAAATGCTTACTGAGATGCAGAAAATTTCAGAATGGTTTACTTAGTAGGCTCTGATTTTTTTTAATTTTAGTTCAGATAATTAGCTAGTTTGCAACAAAAAATTTCCACTTTGAGAGACAATGTTTTCTATTTGTTTTGTTATAAATCTTTCCTAGGACAAGAGATAAAGAATATCTTCCTGACTCTAATCTTACAGAATTAATGTCACTTATACATTAACTCAAAAATATAGTTTAACAGCTGTTTGAATTTCTTTCAATTTTATAAAAAAAAAATTCTCTCTTCGTATGTCTATATTACTTTAGAACACAGAAGCAGATTAAAGTTATATAATTTTTTTTCTGGGTACACAATATCTCCAAATTTAAATCAATATTAGGTTTAGAGATTTTGATTGATATTTCCCAGTAAGTTATATTCGTACAACTATACAGATTTTTGAGGATCATTTCTTCTGATAAAATATGTTAAATTTAAGGAATTTCATATCTACAGCACAAGGATATAATATTTTCCTGCCAAATAAAAATTTAAGATTTCAGAATACATTATACAATAGAATTTTTATTTGTTAGGTGTGCATACCACTTCTTCTTATGACTAGTCCTCCCAACCTTAGATTTCTTCTATCTCCAGAACTAACCCCCTAGCTGAGATCCTCTCCAAGGACAGACTAACCTGAGTCTGTTCTGGAACAACTTACTTAAGCCATGCTTTCCGTAAGCCTGTTTCCAAATTCTCCGTCCAGAATTTTCAGGATGCTTTCTTCCTATTTTTGCCTAATCTTCCCTCAATTAGGTACTTTAAAGCTGCTTTCTCTACTTTTCCAGCTTTTTCGTCTCTTCCCAATTACTTTCCTCTTCATTGGGGAATTTAGATTTTTCCTCTTTAATCTAGTTTAGCATTTTTACTTTCAAGGCTTTTTGAAAGGTTTTGGGAAAGTATTAACCTTATCCATATCCTCATGGATCAGGCTTATGATCTCCAATCTCATCTGGTCATAGTGCACACATAAATATTCCATTTATTTTTCATTAATAAATATTTAAATAAAATCCACACAATAATTCTCCATTTGGGTCCACTCCCCTTTGGATTTTTGTTCAAATTTCTAACTTAAAAAGCATAGAAACTTGGGGTGTTACACATTCCCCCTCTGGAAAAAAACACCATCCTCGGTGTTAACAGACTATCTACTATAGTTCATTATGAAAATAAATATGGATATTTTTCTATCATATCAACTTCTCTTTCCCATGTAGCCTCTTCAGCAGTAAAGTGTTTCCACTGCACTTTTTCTCTGGCTACTGTTCTATTTCACAATTAAATTTCTTTCTGCTCCAATATTTGAAGAGACTCTAGAAGGAACTCCCCTTCTGGTTCTACCTGTATTACATTCCAATCAACAATATGAGAAGAATCATGTACATATATTTTTAATAAAGCAACATGAAACACATCATGAACTTTAACATGGAGGGGTAGGGCTAGTTTATAAGCCATTGGTCCCACCCTTTCTAAGACTTCAAAGGGCCCACAGTATCTAGGAGCCAATTTTGCACAACTTTCAGTATGCAGAGTGCTCTTTTTGGGTTTTATCCATAGATATAAATGGTCACCCACTTTGTACTCTCGGTGAACCCTCTTCTTGTCAGCATAAATTTTATGTCGATCTTGAGCTATCTTGATGTTTTTCTATATTTGTTTGACAATCCTTTCCATTTCTTGTAGAGCATCTGGCCCAAGTACTAACTTATCTTCAGGTTGGCTCCAGCTTAAAGGAGTGTGGCACTTTCTTCCATAGAGTGCCTCAAATGGACTCATTTTGATGGAAGATTGGTAGCTGTTATTATAAGAAAATTCGACTAAATGTAAATAGTCTTCCCACTTAGTTGGCCTATCCATCACATACATTCTAAGCATATTCTCCAAAATTTGATTTGTTCTCTCAGTTTGACCATTCGTCTGAGGGTGATAGGCAGTACTAAAATTCAATTTAGTGCCCATGCCTCCAAACAGAATATTTGAAGAGGCTGTTGTGAATCTGGTGTCTCTATCAAAAATAATCATTTTAGGAATGCCATGTAGCTTTACAATTTCCTTCATGAACACATTTGCTACTTGGGCTGTCCCAAAAGTAGATTTCACAGGTATGAAATGTGCAGCCTTTGTTAAAGTATCTACCACTACCATCACTGAGTCATGCTGGTACTTTGTTTTGGGTAACCCAGTTATAAATTCTATAGAAACAGTGTCCCATTTGCATTCTGCAATTGGTAAGGGATTTAGAAGGTCAGCTGGATGGTGATGTTCAACTTTGACTAGTTGAAATTCCATGCATTTGGCTAAGTAGTTGGCCACGTCTTTTTTCATTCCTGGCCAAAATAATTTATTTCTCAAGGCTATAAGTAGTTTCTGATATCCAGGATGTTCTGAATAAGGTTGTTTATCATATTCATCAAGAATGTCCTTTTTCAAAGAATCCACATTGGGGATATACAATCTGTTTCTATAACAGATCAGCCCTTTTTTATTTTGGGTGTATCTAGCCATTTTCTTTTTCATCATATGAATTTGCAGTTTCTCATAGTTGTGATCTTGATCTGCTACCCTTTTTGCTAATCCTTCTAAGTCAAAACTGGCACTACTCCAAATGTTACTTATGTTTTGGAAAGCATTTATGCTTAAAGCATCATCAATTTTGTTTTCTTTTCCTTTGATATGTTTTATTTCCATATCAAATTCACTCAAAAAAGACAACCATATAGCTTGTCGAGCATTCAAATCTATTTGAGTGAAGAAATACTTGAGGCTGATATGATCTGTCATCAATATAAGATAGTGTTGGCACATCTTCAAGGCATGAATTACAACAGCTAACTCAAGATCATATACACTGTAATTCTGTTCATGTTTCTTAAGTTTTCTAGATTCATACGCAATAACATAATTCTCTTGCAATAGAACTCCTCCCAATCCCTCTTCACACGCATCAGTACACGCTACAAACTCTTTATCAGGATCTGCAATCTTCAGTGTTGGTGGTGTAGTCAGTTTTAGCTTCAATTGTTCCAAGCTATTTTGGCAGTTTTCAGTCCACTCAAATTTTGTGCCTTTCCTCTGTAGTGAAGTTATGGGATATGTTATTGCATAAAATATTTCTACAAACCGTCAGTAATATCCTGCAGTCCCCATAAATGATCTTACCACTGAGACATCAGTCAGCACCGGCCACTCTCTAATGGACATTATTTTCTCCCGATCAACAACCAATCCTTGTTCTGAAATTATATGCCCCAAATATTTAATTTTATCCTTATAAAATTCACATTTGCTAAAATTGGCATACAACTAATTCTCCTTAAGAGTCTGCAACACAATTCTAAGGTGTTCTTTATGTTTTTCCTCACTTTTTGAATAGTTTAGAATGTCGTCTATAAATACTAGTATGAATTTGTCTAAGTATTTATTCAGGACGCTATTCATTAAACACATAAAAGTGGTAGGGGAATTGGTCAAACAGAAAGGTAGGACTACAAAATCATAGTGACCATACCTAGTTCGAAAGGCTGTTTTATTGACATCTTCCTCCTTAATTTTGAGTTGGTGATAACCAGTCCTTAAGTCAATATTAGAAAATACTGAAGCTCCTCTAACCTAATCAAAAAGGTCATCTATTTTGGGCAATGGGTACCTGTTTTTGATTTTCAACTTATTCAGTTGAAAATAGTCAATACACATTCTAAAGGTTCCATCCTTATTTTTCACGAACAACACCTGTGCTCCCCAAGGAGATACACTCGGTCTGATGTAGCCTTTGTCCAACAATTCTTGTAATTTCATTTTTAACTACATTAGTTCAAGGGGGTCATCCGGTAAGGGGCTCTAGAAACTGATGTTGCCCCTGGCACTAAATTGATTGAAAAATCGATCTCTCTCTTGGGGGGAAGATGAGGAATCTCATCCGAGAATACTTATTTAGATTCTCTTATCACTGGTAAGGTGTCTAACAAGTTTGCCTCTAGTTTTTGTTGTAATTCTTCAACATGTATAGCATATACTTGATACCCCTTTCTAGTAGTTCTTTTTAACTGAAGGGCTAATATATGCCTTACAGAAATAGGTTTTGGTTTCCCCTTTAGTATGAATGGTTTTCCTTCATCATCTATGCAGTGCATATTTTTTTCCCAACAATTCAGCACGGTATTTTGCTTTTCTAACCAGTCCATTCCTATCAGTAAATAATAGGAACCTAATGGAAAAATGTTTAAATATACCTCTGTCTGATAATAATTCAATTTAATAGCTGTTTTAGGTAGCTTATGAGTTACCTTGCGTTTGGTTCTGGTAGCTATCTGTACCAACCAAGGCTGTTGAAACTTTTTTGTTCTGAGTTTACATTTTTCTACAACTTTTGGACTAATATAACTCAAAGAAGCACCCGAGTCAATTAAGATAGTAACATATTGATTAGAAATTTTACCTTCCATCTTGACCATAGTAGACTGGTATTATGCTTGTCGATTCTCCAAGGTTGCACTGATAGTGGGGATATTCCTTGCTACGTCATTCACTGTGGTAGCTTCTTTATCTTTCAGCACCATCTGAATATTTCGGTGTGGACAATCCCTTAAAATATGGGGTTCTCCACAACCCTAGCACTTCAAAGGCTCCCGCATTTTAACAGTTCCTTCCTTCTTATTATTCCCATATATTTTTTTTGAACCAAATTGAGATTGAGCAGTTTGACTTTCATTTGTTTTGTTAAATTTCTTTCACTAATGATTCCTGCCAAAGTTCTTCAAATAAGCTGGTTTTTGTTTCTTTCCTTTGAATTCACCCTTGTTTTTCCAGCTCTTCCCTTGTTCACTCCTTCCCTTAAACTGCCGGTAGCATAATCTGGCTTTCCTCACCACTTCGTCCATGGTTTTTGGATTATCAAAATGTATTTTCTCCTTGTACACAGTAGGAAAATAGTTCAAAAATATTTGTACCTTTGCTTTCTCTTCACGAATATAAGGAACATATCTTAACATATTTGTGAACTTGGTAAAAATCTCATCTATGGTCATTTGTCCCAATCTGAGTTCATGAAATTCTTTTTCTTTGTCATCATAGTAGCATTCGTTCAAATACCGGTTTTTAAACTTCACTTGAAAATCCTCCCCAGTCACTGTTTTCTCATCAATGGCGTGAACCATTTTTGTTTCTTCCCACCACAAGGTAGCCTTACCTTGAAGTTGGTAGATAGCTAATCTAGCCCTCAGATTGATTTCATACTCGTAAACCTGGAAATATATAATTATGTTTAATAACCATGCCTCAACATCTTCCTCCTTCTCTCCATCATAGGAGGGAGGTATTATTTTCCATAATTCACCTTGTAATTCCTTTTTCTGTCTAGATTGTTGTTTAGTGGCATCATCTTCCTCAGATTCATCTGAGAGATTGATCTTGCCTTTTCTTTTCCTTTCGGAATCTTCACCTTCTTGGCTATTCCGTGAAGTCAGTTCTCTTATCAGTTTTTCCTGCTCCTCACTAACTAAAGATAGCCTATCATTTTGGCTTCTTAACTGGGCCATATCCCATTGCATCCCATTCAACATAGCCATCAAAGGAGCATTGGGATATGGCGTGTTATCTCTACCACCCAAATTGACATAGAGTTCATCTTCTTCAGCCATTGGATTTTCAGTTTCAGTACCTTTTTACTGTAAAACATAATAACATCAGTAACATTTTTTTCAAAAAAAACATATTGATTCATAACAGTGAGCACAAAAGTATCCAAGTTTTCAAACTTGGCTCTGATACCATTTGTAACATATCTTACTTACACGATATTTTTTTTTCTACCTCTAAGAACTATTCACTGTCATATCCAAGTGTTCAGCTCTAAATTTATTTTTTCTAGTCTATTTTTTTCTAGAAAACTTTAAATCAATTTAACCATTACTTAACGTCACTTAAACCTTTTCTTTCATCCAATAAATAAGGTTAAATTTATAATATAATTTGTTTTAACTAATTATTTCATTGATAAATAAACAATGCATTACCACTTGCGCCCATATGCCATCTCTTATAATCGGTTCCAACATTAAATTTTTAATTGGAATATGGTAATCCTATAAATTTAGGCTTATCTAAAATTCTAAGGTTTCGTTTTAACTTAATTTATAATACTTTACCACCTACTAAATCTATTACTTCATACGAAATTTCTGAAGAAAGTGGTACTCATATCCATCGGACAGTACGTATTGATCACCTTGGGATTTCATCGAGAGAATTTCAAGAATGTTAATGAGATAGAAGTACTGGAATTAATGCCAATATTGATTTAATATACCAACTGACACCTACTCCAGATCACGAAGTAATTCTTTGGAGACTATCGGTACTCGATTAGGTTGTATCATTAAATGATCATAGCTGGCATATTAATGGGTTTCATTTGATATCTCAACACGTCGGTTAACTCGTTCCTTACCATACATTTGAGCTACATCTATGTTTGATGATAGGCACATGTAGGGTGATTTAGAAGTTAGGGTTCCAATTTATTCAAGGTGTATTTAATGGATTTTCTAGAATGCTCTACTTCATTTGTCTTACAGTTTCTGAAAGGGTTTGCTCTACGTCAAATTGGTTTTTCATTCAAGTTCTAAACCCTTGCTTGGATCCTCGATGCGGTCTCATTGAGATATGATGTAGGTAATCACTATATGTGATTCAAGTTTTGTTCTTATATACTTCTATTCCAACTACGTTGTTTATCCCCATTTTTATTTTTAATGTTGGTAGCTATTTCATCGATGACTGTTAGATTTGCATTTTCAGTAGTTTTATTTTTTCAAAAATGAAGAACTCTTTTTCCCTGTAGGGACTTGGCTTTCTGAAATATTTCTTAAGCTTTTCGTTCCTCATTCTTCTGGATTTAATGGCTCAACACGAGAGTTACTGGTAAGTACTTCTCCTTAAATTTCGTTATCAATAGTTGAAACAAAGATTCACAAGTTTATTTCCATATTTAACTTATTCTATTGCATATGTAAAATTTAGTAACACTGATGGTCTTATATGGTCTCTATTGTATGGATTCAAAACAAGAAAGTAACATGCTTAGGGTTTCTTTTAGGTGGGCTTTCCTTCTAATCTGTGGGGTTCTCATTTTTTTTCACCAGAATATATCATTTTATCTTTGCTTGAAAACTTATGTATTCTATTGACATTTTTTAGGTAATCCCATTTTCCATACTGTTCCTTAACGAGTCATCTTTCAATCCTCTTTTATTGGCACGGGTTTTGTTCTAATTCTTCCTCTCATACCTATAATGTCTAGGTTGGTTCACTTCCTCCATGAGGAACTTCAACATCTGTTAATTTATATTAGCTTCTCAGTTGAATCGAAATTTAATTGCGAGGCTTCCTATTGTTATTACATCAATTTATATGGAAAATATTTGTATTAAAATTAATGAATCTGTGTAGATTCGATCTCCCGAACTAAAATGATTAAACTCTTTTAAACAATCAGACTGTATAATTTTCGTTTTATATAACTCTGGTATGAAATTTACTCACTAAATTTATTTTATTAATGCCTGCAAAGAACTCTGTTATTGTACTCTTGAGTACCCACTCTTTATCCGATCTTTGTAACATTTAAAAGTTTTAAATGAATGGTTTATATTATAGTCTTAATGTTGTTAATAGCTTCCTCTTGACATTATAAATTCTGATTCAGATTTCTATTTAAAACATAGTTGTTTTCGCAACTTCATATGATAAGTATGGTATAAAGAATTTATTACAGTCCTTCGTTCACTAAGATTTTTGAGTTTAAACCTAGAAATTATGTTCTAGATTTAAGGGCTATTTTCTACAATTATTAAATATAGACTGTATATCTAACGAAATATCACAACCCAAAATATTTGTATTATTTAGAAGGTCGTATTCTCTTACTGAGAAAATGTGACTTCATAAATCGTTTTCAGATTTTAGCTTTTCTGGTCATTATCAAAGAAATCTACATGATTTATAATTAATTTAATGTTCTGATTGCTTACTCTGCTATTTAATTTCCTACCGACTTTCTTGTATAACTAGTTTCATAGTTATCTGATGTATGATCTTGCACTTGAAATTTGTAGCTCTCTTGTTAATAATGTATGCTTATCATTACCATGGGACTTTCATAAAATTCTCTATTATATTATAGTTTTGCAGTAACTAAACAATATTCTGGAAAACTTTGTATCAAAGGAAGTTTCACTTCTGAATAAAGTAAAAGTTTTTAAAGAGGCATGTATTCCTCTGGTAAGAAAAATAAGATTAAGTATAATTATATCTATCTTTCAATAATGTAAGGTTATATTTCCATCCAGAGGTATTTATTTCTAATTTATTTCCAATATAGAGAACTAAGGCCTAGCAGAAATTCAGATAATTTGTTTACAACATTTGTTATCTGTATGCTCTGTTCCAAGACATAATGACTCCAGTAGAATATTAATAACTTAATTTCATAGTTTCACCTTTATCCTTATATCAATTCCTGATAATCATAATTCAGAAATGCAGAAAATTTCAGAATGGTTTACTTAGTAGGCTCTGACTCTTTTTAATTATAGTTCAGATAATTAGCTAGTTTGCAACATAAATTTACCACTTTCAGATATAATGTTTTCTATTTTTTTTGGTATAAATATTTCCTAGGACAAGAGATCAAGAATATCTTCCTGACTCTAATCTTACAGAATTAATGTCACTTATACATTAACTCAAAACTACAGTTTAATAGTTGTTTGAATTTCTTTCAATTTTATAATTTTTTTTTTCTCTTTGTATGTCTATATTACTTTACAACACAGAAGAAAATTAAAGTTATATAATTTTTTTCTAGGTACACAATATCTCTAGATTTAAACCAATATTAGGTTTAGAGATTCGGTTGATATTTCCCAGTAAGTTCTATTCCTACAACTATACAGATTTTTGAGGATCATTTCTTCTGATAAAATCTGTTAGATGTAAGGAATTTCATATCTTCAGCACAAGGATATAATATTTTGTAGCCAAATAAAAAGTTAAGATTTCAGAATACATTATACAACAGAATTTTTATTTGTTAGGTGTGCATACCACTTCTTCCTATGACCAGTCCTCCCAACCTTAGAGTTCTTTTATCTCCAAAACTCACGCCCGAGATGAGATCTTCTCCAAGGACAGACTAACCTCAGTCTGTTCTAGAACAGCTTACTTAAGCCATGCTCTCCCTAAGCTTGTTTCCAAATTCTGCGTCTAGAATTTTTAGGATGTTTTCTTCCTATTTTGGCCTAGGCTTCCCTCAATGAGGTAATTTAAAGCTCCTTTCTCTAGTTTTTCAGCTTTTTCACTTCTTCCCAATTAATTTCCTCTTCATTGGGGAATTTAGATTTTTCTTCTTTAATATAATTTAGCATTTTTCCTTTCAAGGCTTTTTGAAGGGTTTTGGGAAATTCTTAACCTTATCTATATCCTCTTGGATCAGGCTTATGATCTCCAATCTCATCGAGTCATAGTGCACACATAAATATTCCATTTATTTTTCATTAATAAATATTTAAATAAAATCCACACAATAATTCTCCATTGGGGTCCACTCCCCTTGGATTTTTGTTCAAATTTCTAACTTAAAAAGCATAGAAACTTGGGGTGTTACAGCTGAAGCTTTCACCGCAATACCTGAGCCTACAGTCGACACTTGGCAAAGATGTACAATTCATGTGAATTCGTTAGTGAGCTTTTATGAAACCATAGTACCGCCTGTTTCAGCCACTTCCTCGACTCTTTCCCACCACTAAAGTTTTTCAACTCATGATTGGGACCGCGTAGCCTCTTATTTTATTTTTACTTTTTACTTTCAATATTCGAGTGAGATTCATATTTCACTCTTGAAAATTTTACTTTTTGTTAGACAGTTGTGATATTTTCTTTAGAAACGACCATGAGCCCGGATTATAAAATGATGGGAAGTGTTTTTACCTCATCATAAATTTTGATGTTTTGATTAGGACTTGAAACTGCATACTAGCACGCGGAAAAGATATTTTACCAAAATATATTTCCGCATATGTTCACTGAAAACCTATAAAAGTAGTAAGAAGGGACATATACAGGGTTCCATATTTTCCAAAGAACTCAGTAGAAAGGACTCTGTATGTATTTTGTCTGAGTTTTGATATTAATGTTGAAGATCCCGTTGGGATTCAATGATAAGGAGTTTTGTTGATATTGGGGATTCTTATCAGAATGATCCACAATTTGTAGCTCTTCCTTATGTTTTATAATACAAATGTTCATTTCACCTATCTCCATATTTCTCATATCTATGTTCTGGAATGCGAGTGCTCATATGTTTAAATGTGGATTTATCGTTATAGATACTCATATTTACTCATGTCTAGTACTTTAAATATGGCTCAGGCAAGATATTTTGTTTCACTCTTAACCTCTTCCATCGTTCCTCTAATGTTAGCTGTAATGGATCTTTGTCTTTAAAATTGTTCTCATATATGTATTATTATCATTTCATAGGCCCAATATATGTGGATTTTGCCTCTAGATAAGCCACTGTTATAGTTAATATTCACTACATTTTCTTACACAGTCATCACCTACCTTTAATTGATATCTGTGATTCATTTCAGAATTCAGCCCCCTCTACAGCGTTCTGTCTTAGAGCTGTCGGATACATTTATATATTGAAGTTTGTACTCTCTTAATACAGTCTCACGGTTGTTGTGTTTTACTTTGGGGTCTTGGTTCCATTTTCATCAAACCATTCATCCAAGTGATTATAGCATGAGGGCCTTGTCATGTCAACTCCTATCAGTTGAATCATATGCTCCTTGCAGTTAATATGTCCTAGGCACTAGTATTTATACAACTCAAGGCTGTCTCTAGGAGTGACAACAATGATAATAATGAATATTCACAAAAGTCAAAAAGATTTATCAAATCTTAAGAATATGATTTATTAGTTGGAATTCTTTAATTGTTTACTTTTATACCCAAAAACATTAAGAGAATGTTCCAATATCAACATGATTTTTTTGTGTTAACACTGAATAGGTTTAATAATGTTTCACTATAAAAAAAAATTGAAAATTTGTTTTTATTTTAATAATGTTTATTTTCTTCTTTATACTAATTATAAAAAAAAGTTATTTTTTTCTTTTCAAGATTTGTGTTGATTGGCTAATTATAATATTTTAATTTTCTTTTTTCCTTTAATTCCTTTTCACACCATAATTTCTCCTTAAACTTTGAGGTAATAATATTTTTGAAACTATCATTATTCTAAAAAATTATTTTTTCTTTAAGGGCCAATAGCCTAGCCAATATAAGGCATTCTTATTCCATACTCATTTAATCCAAATGCAACTTTTGCTAGAATTTGAAGCAATTTTAGAAATCCTTTTATCTTTCATCTTGTTTAGCTTCTTCCTATACATTATATACCTCCCCATAACTATGCTCTCAATTGAAAAAAAACTCGCTTCGATGAGGAGAATATGATGGGGTTTATTGAGTTTAATTTTGAGATTATAAGCTATAAATTGATTTTTAATATGTTTTATCTTTCTCCATAACTACCTATAGATAAACTCTATCTAATATTATTAAACATATTTTATATAGTGTAATATTATTTTAATAAAATTCATTAACTATTAATTCTTTTATATTATATATAGTTTATTTCTAGAGGTTAACTCTTCTCTTTTATTTTTTTCGGTATCTACCATAAAATACAACTAAGTGAGACTCGTACTCACATGACATGAGGTTGATTCTATTTATTGTCACTATAACTTCCAAGCGTACCGATGTCAACTCACAGGAAACACATTGAATTAGTTCATGTTTTTGTTAACAATGTGACAAGTACCTCCTTAGCATTGCACTTTATTGCCAATTGATTTACATCTTGGGGAAAATTCTTTTCAATTTCATGAAATATTTATTTAGTTTTTTTAATAATGAGTGGAAAGTTCACGTTTTTGTTAACAATGTGACAAGTTCCTCCTTAGCATTGCACTTTATTTCCAACTGATTTACATCTTAGGGAAAATTATTTTCAATTTCATGAAATATTAATTTAGTTTTTTTAATAATGAGTGGAAATTTCAATTACACAGTTACTTACGTTTGAAAAGTTTAAGAGAATCATTCCAAAATCATAATAGTTTTCATAAGTTGAAATGATATAAAGGTTTATTGTAACTAATATTTTGAAGTTGTAATTTATTATGGGTTTAAATAAGACATCATAAGAGAAATTATTTTTCATCTTCAACCCTCTTAGCATCACATAGATACAAATATCTTTTTACCAAAGATGTTTCAGAAATTGTCCTCCCTATTTCATTATGAAGCTCATAAGAGTTTCTTTTTATTTTAGAGAAATTGATGTTCCTATTCATGCTATTAAAAATAAAAGGATATCTTTGATATTCTAAACTAGGGTTTATAATCTCCTTATAATATTATAATTTTTTTAAACTTTTGTTTCTTTATCAAAAAAAAATTCTCCTTATTTTTTTTATTCACATCTAGCTTGAGTTGTAGGTGATTTTATCTATATTTCGGAGCAATAATAGGAAGCCTCTTATTTTTCATTTTTTCTGCCTTAATATTTTACATTAGGTGGCTCATAATAGTCATTCTCTGAATGTTGAAAAGTATCTCTTTTGCTAGGAGGATAGGATAGGTTGTATTTCCTTTAAATTTGAGACTTAATTTATTTATTTTATTATTATCAATTTTTTTATCGATACCATTAGACATCTGAATATGAAGTATTTGTTTTAATATTTGTAATTGAGTGTAAAAATTTAAATTATAGCTCAATTAAAAAAAAAAAAAACATAACAAAAGTTAGTTCAATTGAAATTAAGAATTTAAAACATATAACATATAAAAACATTGTTATGAATTTATAATAAATAAAACTTTAAATCACGAGAAGTGACACAAATCTTCCCTAATCAAAATAATAAAATTTGTCATACATTATTTGATTTCATTGAATTTTTACTGGCCATGTTATTATTGTATTCTCAAGAGACATAAGCATGTGAGATTCATCGACTTTGTTGCCAATCCAACCTATTATTAGATGAGGACTATAGAATTTTAAACATATATACTTAGATATATTAATATTGGAATAATTGATCAAGACCGAGAGAAAATTTTCCTTCAGATAAACCAATATGTCAAAATTTGTTTGGACTCCTTAGTCCAAAATGAGGACTGGTGATGAAGTAGTTAAGTTGGATTGAGGGGAGGCTTTTGTTGGTGCATTGATGACTACAGGTCCTTCCTCATGCTCGTTTGACTCATTGTCTGAGTTGGAGACTCTATAGCATTCAATGCTAGACAACCAAACCACTATGTCATCCAAGTTATCTTGATGTCCCTAAGAATGCGCTTGATGTCTTCCTAAACTAAAAAACGTTTTTAGTTATCTATCTTCTTATCTCTTATTACCACAATAAATAGAGTTTCCATTTGATGATGGTGAGTAATGGATTAAAGGAAGTGGATCCATATCCTTACGAAAATTCCCCGGATTTGGAATCCATTTGAGGCTACTTCCTCCTATGTAAAAATATAATAAGTACGCTCAATCACCAAATTATTTTGCCCTAATTGAAGAATTTCATTGCGTGCCTCCAAAGCCACTGCTTCGAAAAAATTTGCAATAGATTCCCAGCAAAATAACCTCCACTTCCGTAAGGAAGAGGACCTCAAGGAAACTCCTATGCAACTGGAAGCCCAAAACCTTGGCTCCATAAAGAGAATAAACCTGCAAAAAAAATTGACAAGACTTTGGTTGAACTACTCCCTAAATAGAACCTACTATCAAAATAATACCAAGAGAAACAAAGGTGGTGAATGAAGCATGGAGGCTACAGAAGGAATTTATTTTGGACATTTAAACATTTGACTATAACCCTTATAGAACCATATGGATAAGGTACCAAAGTACCAAAATCCACAAACCAAGACTCGATATGGAAAGGATATCCCTATAGGGTCCAAGTTTTTAGGAGCTGTCGAGGATAGTACTACAATGAGCTCAAAGGAGGGTCCATAGTTATAATTATGTAAAAAATGGACAGAAAAAATTAACCCAACACATAAATAACCACCATAATATGATATGATAGATGAACAAAAGAGCTGTCGAGCTGCCGGTTGGGAGTAACTGAAACCCTCTTAACCCCACTTTTAAAAAATAACCCCTAGCTAATATGAGTAACCTCGAAAATCAAGATTGCAACACAAGTATGAGTAACTTCAACAGAAAAGACCCAATACATAAGGTAACATAATTCTTCAAATAAAAAATAGAACTGAATGGACTATACAAACAACATTAAGATAGGTGGGAGTTGTAGATTTCTCTCCTATCCAACGATCTCATGAAAATAATGTGGTACAATAGAGACCCGAGTTTAAAGGAAGAAACAATATGGAAGTAATTGATACCTCCACCTCGCCGCTCAGGAACTAGAATAGGGAGGTCCTTTATACCATTTAACCTGATGCTATCACTGTTATGGAACTATTGGGAAGGTCCATAGAGTAACTTCATATGCTAACCTGTTCGCCACCCTATGGCCTTAGCCATGGAAATATATGGTGATGGAAACATGAGCAAGGTATGATACGAGTCCATTGGTGGCGAAATGTAGAGAATGCAACCATATGAAATTATTGGGAGACTATGAGATAGTTTTCTCATTAATGAGTGATCCTTAATTTTCATACTAAGAGGCAAAGGAATCAAATCCAGCCTGAGCCAGGCAGGCCATCTCCAAGCCCAATGTTTTATAATATCTCAAACACCTTATATTGCAATGATATATAGTGAGGGATTTGAATGGGTTCAAAAATCCGCATGATATTTCTCATTGCAAGAGTTATTGCAAGAGTTTTTGGCAATGGAATTATTCTCAATGAGCGCAAATATTAAGGTGTTTGTGGCATTCAATCTCTACAATCCATTTTTAAGCTTTGGTGCCATGAATTGAGGATAATATATTCATTAGGAACACCAAGTAACTTAATTTCCATAATTTGGATAGAACCATTTCCATGTTAAAAGTAAATGGACATTATGTATATGATATTGGGATATATGGAATCAAATTTTATTTGTAAAAAGCAATAGAAAACTTTGTTTGTTTGATCCACACATTTTTGGTTCACTCTACACCACAAATTGCTTTGCCTAATAATGATAATAATAATAATAATAATAATAAGATAAAAGAATAATAATGTTATAATATTTTAAATATAAATATTATATTATATTATAATATATTGATAGTATAATACTAGGTTTTATATAATATAATATTATAAAGTTAAGTAACCATAGAGAAATATATAAATTATATAATATTATAATATTATATTGTATTGGACACATTATTAAAATATTATGCTATCAATGATAATCTTATTATTAAAATTTTTACTAAATTGAAAGAGTAAAGGCATATGTGAGGTCCTAACCCAAGTTTACATTATTTTGACACTAATATTTTATTTTATTTTTAGTATCCCATAGGAACTGGGCAACATGCCTCACATGTAATTAGTAGTAAATGTATGGGGGATTCGAACCTTGGATATCTCATTTTTCACAGATTTCACATTACTTCGATCACCCATTGAGCTTCCCCCTAGGACACTTTGACATTAATATTTTTAATTCTCATTGAAAGATGCATTAATTTCAGTGAAAATGTTAATTTTTAATCATCTTTAATTGATTGAAACATATGTATTTATTTTATTGTAAATTTCGATTTCTAATCCTATTCAATTGTTTGCGATAGATGCATTGATTTTGGTGTAGATGTTAATTTATGAATTGATGTAAATATATCGATGATGCGTGTTGATTTCAAAGTAGTTAGATTAATAGAATGTATTGATTTCAATTTATAAACAAATTAATTATTGATACGATGAATTTATTTTCGTGTTACATTTTTCATTAACCTATATTTATATTAAATAGAAACAAACAATAAAAATCTTAGATACATCTTAATCATCAACCTAAATCCATCTTAAATAGCAATGGACAACAAAGAGTAAATTGGTGTAGAAAATACACGTAAAATGACAACTAAGGATGCAATGATTTCAGTGTAGATGTAAAATTTTGAGCTAATGTAAATAAATTGATGGTGTATAATGATTTTAAAGTATTTAGATTAATAGTGTGCACTAGCTTTAGTGTTTACAAAAATTAAATAATTGACAACATGCATTGATTTTTGTATTACAATAATCATCATCTTATATCCATATTATATAGAAATGAATATACAAAATCATAGATCTAGATTAATTATCAACATAAATTGATCTTAGATAGAAATACACAACAAAGAGGAAGTCGATGGAGAAAGACACAATAAACGAAAAATAGGGAGTGTCAATAACAAAGGGAGAACAAAATTGCAGATCAACAAAGAAAGTCACAACAAATGACAATAAAAAATAAAAAATAACATATGAAAGAAAAAAATAAATGGAAAATATAATATTGAATAGAATATTAGAGAACATATCGAGAAAGAATAGCACAACAAATGACAACTGAAGGGTTTCAAGAACAACGAATAAAAGAAAATTCACAATGAAGATAAAATGGAGACAAAAATCCAAAGGAAATGATAATTGAATAGAACCAAGAATAGATGAAACAAAATGTGGAACAATGAAGAGCATATTGAAAAAAGAAATCGACATTCAACAAATTGAGGCATAGTACAACACACAAAAGAAGATGTTATGAAAAATAATTTTAAAACATATCTATTCCCAATCTCATCTTATAACTCACTGATACGAGCAGTGCACATTGAAAATTCCATGATGTGATTTATTAATGGTATTGAGCTTGATGTGGTGCCCATTTCTTCCCAGGGCATGGGGGGATACAAGGTTTGAGTGTGATATTATGTGTTAGCACTACTAGGATATTGTGTATTTTCCCAAAATGAAATGTGAAAGTGATATGGATCTTGAATCATACCTGGTGGTGATGTGCACGAGGAGAAATAGTCCATAATTCAAGTATTTAATATAAATACAAGTTCAATGTCCATGACATGTAGAAGAGAAGGAACTCATCGACTTAATATTAGACTTATTTTAACCTATTTAAAATGGTGAGATTAATCATATGTTCAAAAAGTTTTGTGTAGCAACACATGACTAAAGCCATCATAGATCCATCTTAACTCCAGACATATCAAGTGTCAAGAGCAATCAAATTTCTCGAGGTGCAAACCTTTTCTCAAGTTTTGCACTCAAAATAGATATGCACCTCAAGGGATTCGACCCCTCTCGATACTTGATAGATTTAGACTTGAGATGAATCCAAAATAGTTATATGAACTCTAATTTTCTACTAGAATATTCCAGCCCCAAGCTTCTTAACTATATAAAATAACAAACATATAAGAAAATTTTAAATCCATAATAAAATTTCCATTATTTATTTATTATTTTCTTAATACTATACATTTAATTAAATTTATAACATAAATAAACTCAAAAGCATTTATATTAAACCATTTTTTCTAAGTATAAATAATTTTTTCATTAATCTTTTTTAGCTTTCTTATTCTAGCCATTAAAAATCTAAAAATATTTATACATATTAATATGTTTAAATTTATTTACCACGCAAAATTATAATAATTTTTAATACATTATATTGTTATATTGGTTTAGTCAAAATGTATAAAAAATATATTACAATTCCATCCGAGTATTCCCTAGTCTTTATCAATTCGGCCTTATACATTTCCAATATAATAAAAAAAATATGGAAATCGTTCATTAAGCTCTAGACACAAGCTTAACACTTTATGCAAAAACATTTCTTTTAAGTTTAAGTTTTCGATATTTCTAGTCACGCCTTCATTAAAAAAAAAAAAAAATGTGATAGTTTTTATGTTAAGAGAAAGCTAAACCTTGTAAAAGTTATATCATATTGTTACAATAGTTTAATTTTTTCACCAAATCAAATTAAAAAATATAGGTGTATATATGATTTACTTAAACTTTTAAAATATTTTTTTCGGATGAAACAAAAAATTAAACTTTTAAAATATGTCATTTAATATTTATCTTATTTATTATAAATAAATTAATTTATCAAATTTTATTTTATTTTAAATTTATAATATTATTAATTGATACTTAATATTCCTTGTAAATTTAAACAAAATTCGTAATTAATCTAAACACTTAGCACAAATTCATACAACATAGGTAAATAGACTTTACAAAAAGCACCACAAATGCATACAAACTTCACTCGCATAGTAAACAGATGGTGTGAACTCGACATAGCCTTGCACTTTATATGCATAAAATAATAATTATATATCGTTAAGATGGATAAAGGAATATTAGCACGCTACTAATAAAAGTATTTAAAAGACTCACATGAACTAAGAGACGCAGATAGCAATCATGATGACAATAAATATCTATGGATGAACCATATGCAGAGGAAGATAGAGGCCCTTGTGTCGATGGATCAATTCTTCAACAAGATGAGTCCAGCCATACATAACAAAAGAAGGCAAGACAACGTAAAACGAACGACTGTTTTTAATGATTCATACCAATGTTGTAGAAGAATGCAACATATTTTGTATTACATATTAATATATATTAGTATTGTGTACATTAAAATGTGTAATATCTTAAGAATTCAAATATAATTAATAGTTTTGAGAAGGTGAGAATGCGATATATATTACAATTAATTTGTATTCTGCAGACATACTGAAAATGTAACTTGTATTATTTAAATTTGAATATAATTAATGAATTTTAGTTGATTATAATTAGAGTTGACATAAAAGTATTTGTTTATGTGAATCGAAAGAAGATAAAGAGTTTATTCACAATGGTTAGGTGATGTGATTGATTTAATAATTTTGATATCTTGGAAAAAAAAAGTTATGTTAAGAAAAAACAACAATTAAATTAGATGTAAATGAATAATGTTTTTTATTTTTTATTTTTATTTTTTAATTAAAAAAGTTAAATAAATTAAATTTGTTATGTTTTGATCTCACTCTATGGATTTCTTATTGAGAGACTTCTTCTCACCACTACTCTATGGATTTGAACTTGGGAGGAGCCACTCCTCCTCCACCACCTCATGCTTTTGACCTCAATGCATTCAGTTCCCTAGTTTTCTCTCTCCCTCATCTTTCAGAACCACAAATCTTCTAGTTTGTAAAAAGGAAAAATGAAATCCATAAATTATATATTCATGTTGGTCAATCCGACTCTCTGGCATTAATGTTAGTATATTAGGTTTTGATTAGCCAATATATAGGTTTCTAACCCTCTTCAAGGATCTTGAATAATTGGATTGACAATATTTCCATTTTATTAAAGGAAAACTATATTTATCTTTCTTTGGAAATTTTTTTCTTCTCTGTTCCTATTTGGGGAAAATAAAGATTGTAATTTGATATTTGAAAGTGGTCCTTACTTCATAGGTTCACATGGACTATACCTTAATAGATGAAATCCTAACTTCAATATGAAGAATGATATTCCATTTTTTGTCCCAATTTCGGTCAAGCTTTCACATCTCCCGTCCTTTGTTCAAATGAATACACCATCAAAACATTAAAGACATTTTGGGTAAGTATAATGATTGTGTTAGACCATGAGATGGGATGTTACCCTATGCTTTTATTTTTGATGATATGGATCTAGAGAAAGGCCACTTAGAATTCATTTAGCTCTCATTGGATAATTTTTCCTTCATACACCTACTAGATTATGATAAGATCTCATTTAAATGTAAAATTTTCCTTGAACATGGTCACGTTGCTAAGAACTTCCCTAAAGCTAAAATGGAAGATAAAAAAGAAGATACTAGCAAGCAGTGGAAATACCTAAAATAGAAAAAATACCCTACAAGAGAATCAAACCCCCCTAAACACACCATTCCGTCTAATGTAGGTCCATAGGACCTATCACCCTAAAAGTGCCAAACTAGTGATAACTCTCATTACATTAGTAAAGGAAGTGAGAAGGATCCTTTAGGAATTAGGTATAATATTCTATCTGATTCAGAAAACATGGAGTTTCCCTTAATATTTGATCAACATACGAGTGAAGAGGGTATATTACTAGAAATACATGCAATGGAATATGTCTCAAACCATACTCATGCTCATGTTCCTGAATATAGAGCAAGAAGAACTTTATAATTCTCCCTTAAATGCTAAAAATTCCTCAAGTTACTCTTTCCTTGGTCCAATATTTACCAATGAGTGATAAAATGTTGAAATGGAGAGGGACACTAAAATTAGTATAATAGTTAGCAAGGTTGGTAAAAGAGGATAATAGGGACAAATGCGAATAGAAATCCAACAAGGATAAGAAACTTGGGACCAAACCTACCCTTGAAAGAAAGTACAATAGGTTCCAAAGGATAACAAGGAATAAAGATATTTTATCTCCTCCTATGAGACGAGTCCCCAAATCCTCTAGTAAGTATTAAAACTATTATCCTATAATTGCATGGGTTTGGGAATTGTAAGGGAAATATTAGTATCTTGATAATTAATCAAAGAATAAAATCCCTAAATTTCCCTACAATGTTGATACCTATATTCAATGGAGATGAAGAAAAATATGAATTTAATGTCAGGGAATGGTTGGAAAGAAAAAAAATATATTTTTTGATCGCTTTGTGTGGAAGAAACTGCTTTGAAAGGTGAAGTTTCTAAATGGTACGAAAACCTTGGTAAAATACTATATTAAACATCACATGGGAGGAATTGGAAGCATTATTCTCAGAAAAATGGGTGAAGGACTCAAACATGGAAGCAATGCATAAAATTAAAGGTGAATTAAATGAAGCTAAAATAGAAATTGAGAAGAATAATGACGACCTATCCACGATAAAAAAAACCTTAATGAATCACTTATTAAGGATATTGAACAATTAAAATGCGAAAATGCAAGAAAGGGAAACTAGAAAAGAGGTGATTCAAGGGAAGGAATGAAAAAGGAAAGATGAAGAACTATGTAAATTATCAAATGAAAAAATAAAACTAATGATTGATGTCAAGAGATTGAAATAAGAAATGAAGTATTATTAATGTCAATAAGATACAAGAATATTATATGAAGAGACTATCAAAATAATTGAAGAGGAACATTTTTAAGAAGATTGAAGAGACCCTAGAAATAGATGGGGTAAAAACATAAATTCAATCTAGAATCGAATATGTACATCAGTAGAGGACTATATATGGGGTCAAATCACAGCTTCATTAAGGGAAAGAAGACAAGATTAAATAAGGTCAATAGAATATACTTGAATAAGTTAAAATCCATCTAGAGGAAGTACATGTCAAATATGATGGTATTATCTCCAAGGGTATAGTAATAAAATACTAAGTGAAGATGATATAGGAGGCAATGTCTCTAGAAAGAAGGCATAGGAAATGTGTACGAAAAGTGAAGGAGATGTGTCAATCATGAAACCATGTAGATATCCTCACTACCAAGAAAGATTTCATGGAGGACAAGAAGATAAATATAAAACAATTTAGGGAAAATTCTGTAATACCAATAAATATTAATGGATTATAGCATCACAAATTCATTATTCTCCAAGATATTATCAAATGCCAACAACTAATACAAATTCGAGAAGTGACGACAACAGTACATGGAACCAGTGGAAAAAAAATTATGCAACAACCAACCATCAAGAAGTAAGATGGAAAAGAATTGAGTTTGAATGGATAGATTATCATCAATGGAGAGAAGAATGTGGGAATGTAAATAAATCATATTATTTGATTCCATCGCATGTAACACCCTTAATTTCAAATATTTTTGATGGGGGTATTATGATATGACCACAAGGGGGGAATATATGGGTTAGATGTATATGATATAACCCCAAGGGAGGATTATGTGGGTTCAAATGTGCATGTAATGTGTAAATTAATATATAACAATGTTAGCATAATAATGAAGGGCTTACATGTGCAATGTGTGGATAGGTATATATAGGGATCATGATATTCATTGTGAAAATTTTAGTGGAAATTAACATGAAGAAAATATATGTAGAATTTTTTAGGAGAAGATCAAAGAAAAGAAAGATCAAAAAGAAAAAAATTAATGTAAAGAATCACACTTGGTAGAGGATAAAGTAGGTGGTTCCACTCATTACATTGTTTTACATTGCAATATTGGTAGTAAATGAAGACCTATTCCACATTTTTTATTTCTATTTTTGGAGAGAATTGTAGCTACATGAGATAGGTGCAAGATGCCACATGACCTTTTAGTGAGATTTATTTCAATATTTCAATGACAATGTAGATGGTATAGTATATTATGTAGATAAATCAATTCTAAAACATGTAGAATTTGGTACCATTAACCTTAAATTTCCTAGATCACCATATTTTCTTCTACATATTGTGATTCATCTTGTAGGGTTGTAATGGAACCAGCTATCTGTTATACACATTTGAGAGCAAGGTGATTGTAATCCTATAGTTGTTGGGAATTTTGAAATAACGAAGGATTCTAGCAACGTGGTCATTGTGATAGGAATGGGGGATGAAACATTGTTTATATTGAAAGGTATAACACTCATGCACATAATTTTTCTCACTTCCCTTACCAAATAAAATTACATTTCCATCCAACCTCTTATGGCATGCTTGTAGGTTGTAACCCTAAACAGAAATTATCTACACACGAATCTTATAACAGAAAATAAACAATAGAGAGAGCATAAAACATAAAACAGATAAACACAGAGATTTTCCCCTGGATCCCAAATCGGGACGACCAACTTGATTTTTCATTATATTTCTTTTAGTGTTACAACACATATATATACATGCTGAAGCATACATGAACCTGTTGTGACCAGCAACAACCCCCCTTTTTATTTTAATATTAGTAATAATACTAAATAAATGGGGACCCTTAGTTAAAAAATCCAAAAAATCAATTAGGATTTGTTTTCCTTTTCAAATAAAAATTTCTATCATAAACTTAGAGAAATCCCTTAGAAAGAACCTTAAGAAACACTTAAGTTTATGATATATTACAATAAAATTGTTCTTTAAACAAAATAGTGCATTCATCGCAAAATGGTATATATCTTTTATAAAACTGAAAATACAATTTTGCGATTTTGCGATAATGCGATCCCAAATAGGCTATACCATAAACATATTGGTCACAGATCGCATAGCACAGAAAACAAAAATGTTAAATGAATACCTTTTGCGCTATTTACAATTTTGCGCTTTTGCGATATTTGCGATGTGCGCTTTTGCGCTATTTCACAATTTGTGCTTTTGCGCTATTTATAAAATTGCGATGGTTTCATTTTGCGATATTGCGATATTGCGACATTGCGATATTGCGCTATTGCGCAGCAAATCGCAGATTGCAATGTCGCAGATTCATAAAGGCGCATTGTTCAAAGACAATCTTCCCATATATCAATATCTGTTATGCGCTTTAATGATTGGATTAAATGAATGGATTGAAAATTAAATGTAAATGAGATTTTGTTTTGATTGAAAGTCATTTCACGTTAAAATAATATTTTTCATCCGCCTTCGCATTTAAAACAATCTCATCACCTTTCTCATGCCATTACTCTCATTTAACTCGTAAAACGCAGGCACGAAGGAGCAAACGTCTATACAAAGCTTTCACAAAACATTATGGGTAAGAAGGAGAAGAGATCAAATTCTGAAAACAGAGAAATGGCTTCACTGTATGCAGACACCGCTTGCAATAAGGATGCCGGTATATCCACTTGGGAAGGAATGTATAATTTGTTAGAAGAAGAAAATCTTGTGGTGATGAAAGTTGCAGCTACAGCAGGTTATAGTAATACATCTGAGGCAACCCTCAAAGAACTGGCTTGTTCATTTCTGCATAGGATAGCGGCAAGGCCAAGGATTCTCCCGTATACGGACATGGTGAAATGGGTGCTGGACAACACCGATATTTCAGACAGACAATTCAGAACTCCAGCTCAAGAGCTAATCGGGTCATTCACCACGGAAGATTTGAGACTAATGTATAAGTTTTCAGAACCTCAGGCGACTTACAATAAACAATTCATGGAGGATTTTGCCAGAAAACATGAAAATTTGTCAGAATGCACACAGGAGTGGACCAAAAGAGATGAACCGTTGAAGAAAAACAAACACAGACGGACAATACCAAAAAAGAATGTTTTAGATGGTGTTCACAAAGTTCAATATCCAAGTGGGCAATTTGACACAGTTTCTACCACAAGATAGGATATGTAAGTTTGCCAAATTGTCCCCTATAGAGCTTTTAGAAGTGACTGAAAAAGCTGTTGGAGATCAGGAGCCCTCAGGGAAACATAAAGCTCTTATTGAGAAAAGTCGGGAGTTGAAGAGACTTGAAATAACTGTAAAGAAAATTGAAGAAACATTGACCAAAATCAAGGCACTTAATGCTGAGCAAGAAAAAGATGTGGAGCGTGTTTGGCAAAGACAAAAATTACTGCAAAAGATCGAATCTATAAAGAGGAAACTACCTTGGCTAAAGTATTATAAAAAATAAACAAAAGGAAAAAGGAGAAAATGGCAAAGCGAAGTTGAGATGAAATTGCGAAGTTAATAACTGAGAAAAAAGCTCCAATAGAGGAGAATGCACAAATCATAAGGGCAGACAAGGCAGCAGAGGAGGCGGCTACAGCGGCAAACACTCTTACTGATTGTGTAAATGATAATTTACACAAAGCTAATTTGATTTCAGAAAATGTTCCAGGATATCTCCCACAGGCACATCAACTAGAAACAGAATGGAGGCAAAAGGAAGAAGAAAGAGCGAAATCAATCCAAGGGCTGACAAGATTAAATTGGGACTTTTACTGGACATACTTAGTGAAGCCACACAGTTAGCATAGTGCGCTTAATTGTATCATCAATTCTACAGAGAAGATTGCACCTACACTTGCCGACTCTGTCTTTTCAGGACAGTTGAATTCTAAAGTCGGTCAACCACATCTTCTCAAAACTATGCTAGATGCCTGCAAGTTTAAAGATCAAGTTCATAGATAGTTATATTTAGTTTTAATTTTACTGTATTTTAGCCTAGGAAAAGGACGGTCATTAAACCGAATCCTTAATTTTTGTAATAGACTATTTTTAGATTTAGCTAAGTAGTATTTAAACCCTTCTCATGCATTTAGAGAAGGGTCCTGGATCTTAATATTTTTTGACTTGGAGATTACATTTCTGTACTCCATTGGCTTAATATATTTTTTTAAAAGGATCACATCTGGTGATTTTTATGTGGAATTATCTTTGAAGTGTTGCATTTCTGTACCTTCGAATTTGATTTTGCATCAGAGTTACTGGATTAGAGTATCAGATTTCATTTGAAAGTCTTCAAGATGAATGAGGTATTTCTATCTGTTCATTGTTGATTTCTTTTGTCTTATGATATTCACTTTAAAATTTGCTATCATTTATATATATTTGATTTTCACAACGTTTCTTTTTATATATCATTTCTGAGTATAATTGAAACGTTATCTTTCGTTAAGTATATATATAGATGGTATACAATGATGAATGCAATATGCTAATATAACTCTGTTTAATTTCTTAAACAGAGTTATCTTTATTTGTTTCTGCACATTTCAATTTAAATAATAATACATTTTCATGGTTATTGTTAAATTAGAACAATCTTAAGTTGTATTCACATATAATTACCCGGGTTAGTGTTAGAATTTCTTTACCAGTATTTAGTTTAAATTAGATAGTTTTATTTCAGTTAATTTAGTCCCATTTCCACTCATCCAAATCAACCCATCACCAACCCATTTAGTTATAAGGAAACTGGTCCTTTAAATCCAGTCAGAGCCACCATACCAAATGGAAAAGGAGCTGTCCTAAGGTCCCGACCGGGTGGTTTTCCCCAATGTTTGAAGCAGATATTTTCTAGGCTTCAACATTTTTGGCGCTAGAAGGAGGGCATGAGCTATGAATGGCAAGTAAATATTTACCCACAAGCCATTCTGAGAGCAAAACACCCTCATCAACTTCTTCAATTTCTTCTGAAATACAAAATCCTATAGAAGAAATTGCGAAGAATATTCATACACCCACTACCAAAATCTCAAAATATTCAGACAATCAAAATCCTGAGTCTCTTGAAGTTCAAGATTTAATTCATAAATTGAAAGGATTCTCATTATCTCTAGAAGAGTCTGAAATATTTGAAGGTAGTGTAACTTCAAAATTTGTTTCTTCGAAACCTCTTACTAGGCTTCAAAGTGAAAAACTTGGTATTTCTCCGAAAGAATTCCCTTTACCTAGTAGAGTCAAGACAAGAAAAACTCAATCGGAATCAGTAAGTGATATAAGTTCAACATCTAATATTCAATTACCTATTTCCGAAATCCCAACTCAACAAAGCACAGTTGTTTCCACATCATCTCCTCAAACATCATCTCCTCAATCATCATCTGCTCAATCATCATCAATCTCAACATCATCTATTCCAACAACTTCTATTCAAACACCACCAGTTTCTACTACTCCTCCAATAGTTGTTCCAATAATGGCTAGACCATGGGCTACTCCAGGGGCAGTCAACATGGCTGCACCTTTACATGATTTACCAGACAATCCTGGAAAATGGCTTCCAAAATTTAGTCCAAATCTTAACATTCAAGCTGAAGAACATATCAATAACTTTATGATGGCTATAAATTTGAATGGAGTAACACATGAAGATGTTGTAGTCAGACTATTCCCTTATACTCTTCAAGGAGCAGCAGGATCATGGTACTTTTCATTACCTTCGGGATCCATAACAAGTTCAGCCATTTTTGCAGATCATTTTTTAACCAAATTTGGAGATGACAGATCAATAGCTACTTTAATCAACGATCTCTCAAATTTGACAGCAGAACCCAAGGAACCCATTAAAGAATTCAACGCTAGATTCAACAAACTTTTGAACAAAATTCACACAGATTCAAGGCCTAGTGAACAAGTCGGAAGTGAATGGTACATAACTGCCTTACCCTCAAACATAGCAATTTTTGTAGATAGAGCTGCAAAACCTACATTAGCCAAGAATATGAAAGAGGCTATTGCAGTAGAAAAACAAATTATTTCTCTAGAAAAGAAAAATGCTATTGAGGAAAGGAAATCAAAGAAAGTCAGCTTCAAATATGATTCAAAGAAAAAGGCCAAAGATCCATATGACATGGAAGGTTTACAGAAATTTCTTAAAACCATGTCAAATGAAATGGTTGAAATTAAAAAACAAGTAGCTGAAACTTCTACCAGAAAACCATTCCGAAATTTCAGAAGAAACCAAGTTGAATCTAAACCTCCTAATGAAATCTCTAATGCAGAATCAGAAGAAGAGGAAGAAGAAGAAGATACATCTTCACTATCAGATGAGGAAGATTAGAATGAAGAAATAGCTGAATTGCATGGAATGTGGGATTTTATTCTCCCTAATTATGATAGTGAAGAAGCTATGCCTGTAAGTACTAGGAGTAAATCTATATCGGAACCAGTGCAAATAGTTCCTAAAAAGAAAATTACAACTCCAAGTACCAAAGACAAATCCCCTGTAAAGAAAACTTCTCCATTACCTACTCAAAATCAGCCATCCTCTTCTAATCCTCCTACATCAACAACAAAGACTTTAGTGGTGTCAGATCCTATGGAATACAACATTGTCGAAGACATGAAAAAGATCAAAGCCAACATTTCCTTACATGAACTTAGCAAACTAAAACACCAGCAAAATTTGCTATTGAAAGAATTAAACGCTACACCAATTGCTCCTTTACCAAGTGGTGTAGTTGCAAAAGCAGCTAGGGGAGCTGGTAAGCCACCAGATAAGGTAGATGCTACTGATACAGTGCTCATTGGAGAAAAATCAAATTCTCAAACTCCTCCTTTTCTTTTGACTTATGAAATGTACAATAAGAATATGCATAATTGTTTGATTGATTCTGGAGCCTCCTCCAATATAATGCCTACTTCTGTCTGTGCCAAATTGAATATCAAACCATAGAAATCAGCAGTTCATATCGTTAAATTGGATCGCTCTAAAGTTCAAGTTGTAGGAGAAATCAATTCAGTTACTATCAGATTAGCTTCTGATCCTAGGATTGTCCAAAGAATTGATATTTTGATTACTGATATTCCTGAATTCTATGGATTAATTTTAAGCAGGGACTGGTCTGCAAAACTTAATGGTTATATCTCAACTGATTATTCACATATGTGGCTTCCTTACAAAGGGAAACCAAATCAAATCAAAATTGAACGAGAAAAACATATGACGCACACTGTCACTGAATTCGAACAACCTAATGAGCCTGTGGCATTCAACGACAATATTCTTGGAGGTTATTCTGCTGAATCATTTCTTGGAAACTTCGAAGCACCTCAATCACCTTTTTCTGTAAATACTTTTGTTTCTCAAATAGAAATTTTTTCACAATCTGATTCTTCTAGAATTGTAAATATTTCTGATGTAATTGTAGATAAGTCAATAGATAAATCTTTATTTTGGTCGTTATATTTTGATGGATCAAAGTCTAGTGATGGAGCTGGAGCAGGATGCATCTTAATTGATCCAGATGGAGAGAAAACCATGCTATCATATAGGTTAGAATTTGAGTGTACAAACAATACCGCAGAATATGAAGCCTTGGTTCAAGGACTTTATAAAGCTATAGGGTTAGATGTTAAATACTTGAAAGTCTTTGGTGATTCCGAAATTGTCATAAAACAAGTTAAGAATACTATTCATTGCCTTTCAGGACATCTTAAACACTATCAAACCCTAGTACAAGATCTTACCACTCATTTTTTAGCATTCAATATTTCTCCTATTCCTAGGAATCAAAATACATCAGCTGACTTGTTAGCTAATGTTGCATCTAAACTCCTTCCTGCTGAAGATTGCAGTCCTGATAGGTTTTCTGTAGAATTGATTTTTTGTCCATCTGTCCCAGATAATGTTACAAATTGGAGAGTATTCTATCATGATCAAGATATTTTAAATTTCATGACTTCATAGAAATCATATGATGAGAAAATTATTGACGAAGATGATCATGATTTTCAAATTGCTTCAAAAGGTAATGAAAATTCCATTCCAAAATCTGTTGTTAAATTAGAGGATTTATATGACATTAAAGACAGATTCAAGAAAGTCACTAATGTTAAACTTCAAAGTTCCACTTTGAAGTTTGACTTAGTAAATCTTGGTTCTGATTCTAAACCTCAAAACATTAATTTAGGACTCAATTTAACACCAAAGGAAATGAATGCTTTCATTAAACTTCTGAACAAATATAAAAACGTTTTTACTTGTAATTATGATGATTTAAAAACATATGATACTTCGGTTATTCAACACACAATTCCAATGCTTCCTGATATTAAACCTGTTCAACAAAAATTGAGAAAGATTCATCCAAATATCGAAAGTCAAATCAAATCAGAACTTAATAAAATTTTAAAAGCCAAAATCATTTTTCGTGTCAGGCACTCCAATTAGGTTTCCAATATGATACCTGTAAGGAAGAAGAATGGTGATATAAGAATCTGTATTGATTTCAGAAATTTAAACAAGGCATGTTTAAAAGACAATTTCCCATTGCCAACCATGGAATAGATACTTCAAAAGGTAGCTGGTTCTGAACTTATGTCATTTCTTGATGGATTTTCGGGCTATAATCAAGTTTTAGTTCATCCAGATGACAGATTGAAAACAACTTTCAGAACGAAATGGGGAACTTATGCTTATCAGAAAATGCTTTTTGGTCTAATAAATGCAGGAGAAACTGTCCAAAGAGCCATGGACATAGCATTTAAAGGTTTGATCAATAAATCAGTTGTTGTTTATCTTGATGACATAACAGTATTTTAAAAAAAGAGAGCCAATCATCTACATGATTTAAAGCAAATATTTGAAAGATGTAGAAGGTTTGGTATTTCCTTAAATCCAAAGAAATCTTTCTTTGCTTTGAATGAAGGAAAACTCTTAGGATTTGTTGTGTCAAAAGATGGTATATATATTGATCCAGATAGAGTGAAAGAAATTTCTGATATTTCTTTACCTCATAATAAAAAATCCATGCAATCATTTCTTAGACAGATCAATTTTTTTAAAAGATTCATTCCTGATTTTTCTTTAAGTGTTTTACCTATGCAAAATATGATCAAGAAGAATTCAGTATTCAAATGGGGGCATAAAGAGAAATAAGCCTTTGAGGCAATCAAACAAGCGATCATTAATGCACCAGCATTGAATACCCCGGATTTTTCTAAAGATTTTACTTTGTATACTATGGCCACCGAGACATCCTATGCAGCTGTTTTAACACAACTCAATGATCAAAAAATAGAGGCACCAATTTATTTCTTTAGCTCAAATATGCAAGGAGCTGAGCTTAATTATTCCGATGTTGAAAAATAAGCCTTTTCCTTGTTTAAATCAATCAAACATTTCAAACCTTTTCTCTTGAAAAAACATACAAAAATCATTGTCCCATTCTCTGCAGTGAGGCAATTATTAATTCAAAAAGAAGTAGGAGAAAAGAGAGCTAACTGGGTAACAACCTTGCAAGAATATGATATTGATATTAAACCAGCTAAGATTGTTAGAGGACAAGGTTTTTGCAGATTATTGGCAGGAGCTCAGAACATACCTGAAAATCAAGATATCCAAGTAAGTCAGATAAGTGTTACAGATTCTGAATCTCAGTATGCTGATCTTATCTATTACTTGAAAAATGGGTATGCTCCTTCTAATCTCAGCTATAAGAGTAAATGCGCTTTAAGGTTAAAGGCTATTAAATATGAGATCATTGATAATGTGTTATTCAGAAAAAATTATGATTCAATTTTGTTAAGATGTCTAGAAAAGACTGAAGCTGAAAAGGTTTTGCAGGAATTGCATGATGGACCAGCAGGAGGTCATTTTGGAGGTGATACCACAACTCACAAAATAATTCGTGCTGGTTATTACTGGCCTACCCTTTTTAAAGATATGCATGATTATGTAAGGAAGTGCAGAATTTGTCAAACTGCAAGTGGAAGACAAAGGAAACCAGCTTTTCCTTTGCAACCAGTGACTATTGAGCAACCATTCGAACAATATGGGCTTGACATTATTGGTGAGATAGTACCTCATTCTTCCAAACAGCACAAGTACATCCTTACTGTAACTGATTACTTTACAAAATGGGTAGAGGCAATCCCATTGAAGGTAGCCAATTCTGATGCAATTATTGATTTCATAGATCAATTCATCATAACCAGGTTTGGTGTACCTAACGCTCTAGTCTTTGATAATGCATCTTACTTCTATGGAAATAGTTTAATAGAATTTGCAGTCAAAAGAGGTTTTAAATTAAAATATTCAGCAAATTATTATCCACAAGGTAATGGTTTGGCTGAATTCACTAACAAAAACCTTATCAAAATCATTAAAAGGACCATTGATAAAAATCAAAAGAATTGGCACAAGTCTTTAATCTTTGCATTATGGGCTGATCGTATCACTGAAAAAGCTTCAATAGGGACTTCACCTTTCAATTTAGTTTATGGAAAAGAAGCTGTGATACCATCAAATTTAACTCTTCCATCATAAGCCCTAGTGCAATTTATTGAAGAAAATCCTTCTTCATCCATTCAATTGAGATATGATCAAATCCTTAAACTAGAAGAAGATAGAGATAAAGCAAAAATTATTCATGAAAAACATCAACAGCTTATAAAATCTTCTTTTGATGCAAGTTATACCGGCTCAAAAATTTTGTCAATTGGTGATCTTGTTCTGAAATGGGATAAAGCACACGAAGAAAAAGGTAAACATACCAAGTTTCAGAAAATGTGGCTTGGACCATTTCAGATCATTGAAAAGATAGGCTCAAATACATTCATACTCCAAGATCTAACAGGTAAGAGAGAATCTCTTCCTGTAAATGGGCTTATCTTGAAGAAATTCTTTTCATAAGGAGGTAACCCCTTCTTAAACTGTACATATTTCTTTCTGCAAAGTTTTTGATTGTTTTTGCAAATAAAAGTTGTTAATAGGTCTATAATTGACTATTTACTATTTAGGAAAATTTCTTAGGAAAAATATTATAAATATTTATTTTGTGTAAATAAGAATTTTTAAAAGAATGATCATAGTTTTTGGATAGTTTAAAATAAGATGTTAATCTTTGAAAAATTATTTCAATCATTTGCATGCTCTTTTGAAAACTTGAGGAGAATGTAAATCATTACAAGTTTATTGAGCAGAGAAAGGTTATCTATAAAAGTAAAGATTTTTTTTAAAGTTTTGGAACTCAAAAAACTCTGAAAATTGTCATCCATTGATTCTTAAGGATAAAACTATTTCACCCCATCCATTTAAGTTGTGATTTTTTAGAATGTAATTCTAAGAAATTATATGAAAAATTAAGAGATAAGAGGTCTCATTATGAGCCGACTTACCATGTTCATAAGGAGTAATAAAACTGACATTACCAATACTGCATACCAAAACAGGGTAATGGCTTATAAATATAAGACAAGGGGTCTCATCATGAGTCAGCTTGTTCAGTTTAATTATAACTAGTGAATGGCATTGTTATTAACTAGCTACCAAACCAAAACAATGGCTCTTAAAAATAAAATAAGTAAAAGACAAAAACATGAGATAATAGGTCTTATGAATTTATCTTTTAAAAATTCATAATTTTAGTTGGATGGGACAATGAATGGTTAATGGTTTAAAGGTAACCCTGTCGAGACTATGAATGTTTGCAGGCAGGAGAGGCAATACCTATGGCAATAGAGTATATTATAAAACCAAAACCTGGAGAAATCCACTTACTTCATTATTAACACCAATTAAAAGCTTGAGATAACCCAAAAATGTTTTTATTCTTAAGGAATTAGAAAGAAATTGTGAATGATTTTTATTTCTTTTTCATAGTTAGATTTTATTTAAAAATATCTTAAGATAGTTTTCATTATCTTTAAAAATCTTTATTTACTAGAAATATAGTGTTCATCTTATTTTTTCAGAGATAACTGTTTCTTTCAGTGAATCGCCAATTGTTGTGACCAGCAACAACCCCCCTTTTTATTTTAATATTAGTAATAATACTAAATAAATGGGGACCCTTAGTTAAAAAATCTAAAAAATCAATTAGGATTTGTTTTCCTTTTCAAATAAAACTTTCTATCATAAACTTAGAGAAATCCCTTAGAAAGAACCATAAGAAACACTTAAGTTTATGATAGATTACAATAAAATTGTTCTTTAAACAAAATAGTGCATCCATCGCAAAATGTTATATATCTTTTATAAAACTGAAAATGCGATTTTGTGATTTTGCGATAATGCGATCCCAAAAAGCCTATACAATAAACATATTGGTCGTAGATCGCATAGCGCAGAAAACATAAATGTTAAATGAATACCTTTTGCGCTATTTACAATTTTGCGCTTTTGCGAGATTTGCGATGTGCGCTTTTGCGTTATTTCACAATTTGCGCTTTTGTGCTATTTATAAAATTGCGATGGTTTCATTTTGCGATATTGCGATATTACGACATTGCGATATTGCGATATTACGTAGCAAATCACAGATCGCAATGTCGCAGATTCATAAAGGCACGTTGTTCAAAGACAATCTTCTCATATATCAATATCTGTTATGTGCTTTAATGATTGGATTAAATGAATAGATTGACAATTAAATGTAAATGAGATTTTGTTTTGATTGAAATTCATTTCACGTTAAAATAATATATTTCATCCGCCTTCGCATTTAAAAAAATCTCAACACCTTTCTCATGCCATTACTCTCATTTAACTCGTAAAACACATGCACGAAGGATCAAACTTCTATACAAAGCTTTCACAGAACATTATGGGTAAGAAGGAGAAGAGCTCGAATTCTGAAAACAGAGAAATGGCTTCACTGTATGCAGACACCGCTTGCAGTAAGGATGCCGGTATATCCACTTGGGAAGGAATGTATAATTTGTTAGAAGAAGAAAATCCTGTGGTGATGAAAGTTGCGGCTACAGCAAGTTCTAGTAATACATCTGAGGCAACCCTCAAAGAACTGGCTTGTTCATTTCTGCATAGGATAGCGGCAAGGCCAAGGATTATCCCATATATGAACATGGTGAAAAAGGTGCTGGACAACACCGATATTTCAGACAGACAATTCAGAACTCCAGCTCAAGAGCTAATCGGGTCATTCACCACGGAAGATTTGAGACTAATGTATAAGTTGTCGGAACGTCAGGCAACTTACAATAAACAATTCATGGAGGATTTTGCCAGAAAACATGCAAATTTGTCAGAATGCACACAGGAGTGGACCAAAAGAGATGATCCGTTGAAGAAAAACAAACACGGATGGACAGTACCAAAAAAGAATGTTTTAGACGGTGTTCACAAAGTTCAATATCCAAGTGGGCAATTTGACACAGTTTCTACCACAATATAGGATATGTGAGTTTGCCAAATTATCCCCTATAGAGCTTTTAGAAGTGACGGAAAAAGCTATTGGAGATCAGGAGCCCTCAGGGAAACATAAAGCTCTTATTGAGAAAAGTCGGGAGTTGAAGAGACTTGAAATAACTGTAAAGCAAAACGAAGAAACATTGACCAAAATCAAGGCACTTAATGTTGAGCAAGAAAAATATGTGGAGCGTGTTCGGCAAAGAGAAAAATTACTGCGAAAGATCGAATCTATAAAGAAGAAACTACCTTGGCTAAAGTATTATAAAAAAGAAACAAAAGGAAAAAGGAGAAAATGGCAAAGCGAAGTTGAGATGAAATTGCGAAATTAATAACAGAGCAAAAAGCTCCAATAGAGGAGAATGCACAAATCAGAAGGGCAGAGAAGGCAGCAGAGGAGGCGGCTACAGCGGCAAACACTCTTACTGATTGTGTAAATGATAATTTACACAAAGCTAATTTGATTTCAGAAACTGTTCCAGGATATCTCCCACAGGCACATCAGCTAGAAACAGAATGGAGGCAAAAGGCAGAAGAAAGAGCGAAATCAATCCAAGGGCTGACAAGATTAAATTGGGACTCTTACTGGACATACTTAGTGAAGCCACACAGTCAGCACAGTGCGCTTAATTGTATCATCAATTCTACAGAGAATATTGCGCCTACACTTGCCGACTCTGTCTTTTCAGGACAGTTGAATTCTGAAGTTGGTCAACCACATCTTCTCAAAACTATGCTAGATGCCTGCAAGTTTAAAGATCAAGCTCATAGATAGTTAGATTTAGTTTTAATTTTACTGTATTTTAGCCTAGGAAAAGGACGGTCATTAAACCGAATCCTTAATTTTTGTAATAGACTATTTTTAGATTTAGTTAAGTAGTATTTAAACCCTTCTCATGCATTTAGAGAAGGATCCTGGATCTTAATATTTTTGACTTGGAGATTACATTTATGTACTCCATTGGCTTAATATATTTTTAAAAGGATCACATCTGGTGATTTTTATGCGGAATTATCTTTGAAGTGTTGCATTTCTGTACCTTGGAATTTGATTTTGCATCAGAGTTATTGGATTAGAGTATCAGATTTCATTTGAAAGTCTTCAAGATGAATGAGGTATTTCTATCTGTTCACTGTTGATTTCTTTTGTCTTATGATATTTGCTTTAAAATTTTCTATCATTTATATATATTTGATTTTCACAACGTTTCTTTTTATATATCATTTCTGAGTATAATTGAAACGTTATCTTTCGTTAAGTATATATAGATGGTATACAATGATGAATGCAATATGCTAATACAACTCTGTTTAATTTCTTAAACAAAGTTATCTTTATTTGTTTCTGCACATTTCAATTTAAATAATAATACATTTTTATGGTTATTGTTATATTGGAACAATCTTAAGTTGTATCCACATATAATTACCCGGGTTAGTGTTATAATTTCTTTATCAGTATTTAGTTTAAATTAGATAATTTTATTTCACTCAATTTAGTCTCATTTCCACTCATCCAAATCAACCCATCACCAACCCATTTAGTTATAAGGAAACTTGTCCTTTAAATCCAGTCAGAGCCACCATACCAAACGGAAAAGGAGTTGTCCTAAGGTCCTGACCGGGTGGTTTTCCCCAATGTTTGAAGCAGAGATTTTCTAGGCTTCAACAGAACCCTAATCCATTAACCCTGGATTAGAACATAACCGTAGTTCCCTTGACCGGATCTACAAAAATACTAGGGGCCAAAAACCATCGGACCCCAAAACCATGTGCAAAACCATGCACAAAACCATAGGCACGTGCTTAGTCGTCGAGAGAATATAACACATACCCAACATTCTCCCACTTGTTGTTTTCTTTCCGCAGGGGGCCACAGGAGAGCTTAGTCATTGGCCCAATTCTTCAACACCCATTGTTTCTCTACACCAAGAGAACTTATGAGTGCTCACAGAATTTGTGAATGCATCTGCAACATTCTTCAAAGCGTCCACCTTTACCAGCAACACCCTTTTAGCCTCAACCATATCTCTAACAAGGTGATATTGAACATCAATGTGCTTTTTCTTTGAATGATAAGTAGGGTTCTTAGCCAAGAAAATTTCCCTTTGGCTATCACAGTATATCCTTATAGCTTGATGTACCAACCCCATACTTGGACACAATCTCTGCAACCAAACTTCTTTCTTGCTTGCATGAGTGGCTACTATGTATTCTTCCTCTGTAGTTGAAATAGCCACTACAAACTATCTTTTACTCATCCAACTGACTGCGCCTCCAAATAGGCTAAACACATACCCACTTGTAGATCTTCTTTGGTCCAGATCTCTAGCCCAGTCTGCATCAACAAAAGCACGAATGTCCAACATTCTTTCCAATCCTAGTCTTCCTTGGTAGCACAATCCATGATCACTAGTGCCACGTAAATATTTGAAAACCCGTTTCACTATTGTCCAAGGCTCCTTCTCTGGGTTTGACATAAACCTGATCAATACTCCCACTACATGTGCAATGTCTGGTCTAGTATAGACCATTGCATACATCAGGCTACCCACTGAACTTGCATATGGAACACGGGACATATCCTCCTCTTCTTATTGTGTCTTGGGACATTGTTCAGTAGAAAAATTTACACCCAGAGGAATAGGAACGTTCACCAGTTTACTATCCTGCATATTGAACCTCTGCAATATAGTCTCGACATACTTCCTCTGGTTTAACCAGAGCTCCCTCTTTGCCCGATATCTCTTAATTTCCATGCCCAAAATATAGTTTGCAGCACCAAGATACTTCATGTCGAATTTGGAGAATAGTTGGGTCTTCAAATCTTGGATAATTTCTTTGTCATTTCCAATGAACAACATATCATCCACATACAAGACCAAATAAATAACACGGTCACCAATTAATTTAAAATAAACACAGTGATCCTGCTTGCTTCTGGTGAAGCCAAGTCCCCGTATATATGTATCAAATTTCTGATACCACATCCTTGGTGACTGTTTTAACAGATACAGAGACTTCTTCAACCTGCATACCAGTTATTTCTTACCCTTCTCCATAAAGCCTTCATGTTGCTTCATGTAGATCTGCTCTTTTAGATCCCCGTGAAGAAATGTTGTCTTCACATCCATTTGTTCTATCTCAAAATCAAATGCAGAAGCAACAGATAAAAGTAATCTAATAGAAGTAACTTTGGCAACAAGAGAAAAAATATCACCAAAATCAATTCCCAGCACCTCGGAATAACCTTTTGCTTCCAATCGAGCTTTCTATTTTTCCACCTTACCTTCTACATTCATCTTCTTTTTAAACACCCATTTTCTCCCGATGGGCTTCCTTCCAGTCGGCAACTCCACCAGATCCCATGCCTCATTTTTTGCGCAAGGATGCCACTTGATCAACCATGGCCTCCTTCCAGAGTTTTCCATCCTCTGAATCTACTGCCTCCCTGACAGTTCTGGGATCATCATCAGTTATAGTTAAGGAAAAATTTGAACAGAAAGCAGATGGAATATAACTTTCTGGTTGTCTTCTTTCCCGAGCTGATCTTCTCACAGCTGGAGTTTGTGGCTCTTTCCCTTCTGAGTCTTATTTTGTTGCAGAGTCTGATTCATCCTCCTTTAGCTCAAACTCTATCTTCTCAGGTTCCTTTGGTATGACTTCATGTTTAACAACATATTTCACCTCTCTAAACACCACATCTCAGCTGTACACAACCTTCCTTGTTTTCGGGTTCCAAAACTTGTAACCTTTTAAACCATCCTTATACCCAATAAAGATGCACCTTTCAGATTTATTATCCAACTTGGTCCTTTTCTACTTTGGAACATGTACATATGCATCACATCCAAATACCCTTAGATGTGAAAGAGAGGGTTTCTTACCAGTCCATACCTCATGTGGATTCTTATCCTCCAACACTGATGAAGGTGATCTGTTAACCAGATAGCATGCAGTCTCCACTACCTCTGCCCAAAATTCTTGTCCTAACCCGGTACCACTAAGCATGCTTCTTGCATTTTCCATCAGTGTTCTGTTCATTCTTTCAGCAAGTCCATTTTTCTGAGGTGTGTATGGAGTAGTCTTCTATCATGTGATACCACACTTCTTATAGAACTCTTCAAATTCCTTCTTGCAGAACTCCCCACCATTATCTGTCCTCAGTGCCTTTGTCTTCTTCTCTGTCTGGTTTTCCACCAGAGCCTTAAATTATTTAAATCTATCAAAGACTTCAGATTTCTTCCTGAAGAAATATATCCATGTATTCCTTGAGAAGTCATCTATGAATGAAACATAGTACACAGAATTTCCCAGTGAAGGAACTAACACAGGTCCAAACACATCACTGTGCACAAGTTCTAATATCTTGTTCGCCCTCTTAGCACCAGAAGGAAAACTCACCCGATTTTCTTCCCATATACACAATTTTCACATAAATGGAAATGCAGAGAGCAATTAGACATACCTTCTACCATACCATTTCTATGCAGTGTCTGAATTACCTTCTCTCCAATATGTCCAAGCCTTTGATGCCATAACATGGTCTTTTATCCAGAGACAGCTAGGCTTTCCGCTCCGCTTTCAGGAACCATAGAACTATTACACCCATCAATAACAGTGCTACCTTGTAGCTTGTACAGAATTCCAGTTTGAACTCCACACATTAATACCAGTGCTCCCTGAAAAATCTTGCAAGCATCTTTCTCAAACACTGTTTTTACACCTGCATCATCCATCTTGCTTACAGAAATCAGATTTCTGGCCAATGTAGAAATACGCAGAACACCAGGAAGTGTTCTAATACTTCCACCTTGTAGCTTCAGCTTGACCTTTCCACATCCAAAGATTCTGGCCTTCCTATCATGCCCTAGGAATACATCGCCACCATCATATTTCTCATACTCGCAGAACCAATCTCTATGGGGAGTGAAGTGAAAGGATGCACCTGAGTCAATCAACCATGACTCATGATCTACATCTGTATTTGAAGAAGAAGCCAAATACACATCCCCACTTTCATCCGAGGTGGTTTTTTCCTCTGCAGAAGGAGCATCATCAGATCCCTTTCCTTTCTCAGGAGCTTTAGATCTACACTCCCTTTTGTAGTGCCCTTCCTTCCCACATTTCTAGCATACCTTTACAAACTTTCCAGGAGATTTAGATCTCCCTCTAGATTTGGATCTCCCACTCGAAACCTTATTATTGTTTCTATTTTGGGACCTTCCTTGTACAGATAGGGCATCTCCATTCTGGCCCTCCATATTTCTCCATATCATTTCCTCCAACAACAAGGCTGAGAAAATGTCATCAAAATTAAAGGTAGTTGTATTACTACCTATTGCAATAACTAAAATGTCCCACGAGTCTGGTAGAAAAGACAACAAACTGATGCACTTATCTTCATCTTAGATTTTAATATCAATAGATGAAAAATGACTTACCACAATATTGAAGGCCTTCAGATGCTCAGTCACTGAGTCTCCATCCTTCATCCTCAGGTTATACAACTTTTTCCGCAGGAACAACTTATTCACAAGAGACTTAGATTGGTACAAATTCCCAAGTTTTCCCACAAGTTCTTCACCGTAGCTTCTCGAGATAAATTCAACAATACTGAATCGAAGACACACAACCGTATTGTTCTCTTCGCCTTCTGATCCAGTTTCTTCCAGTCTTCATCTGACATTATTGTTGGTTTAGTACCTAGATCTACCATGATCCACTGATCTTTATCAACCAGCAAAACCTCCATCTTGAGCTTCCACAACTAAAAACTCTAACCATTAAATTTCTCGATCTCTATCTTTCCGCTGCTTGCCATCTCCTTTCACCGCAAGAATCGATCCCATAGATCTTCCACTGAACAGGGTCTACCTCAGGCCTGAGCAAAAAACCCTCAGCAGCAAAGGCACCCCCTTGAAGCCGACATAGCTCCGATACCAAATTTAGTTTTTAACCCTGAACATAAATTATCTACACACGAATCTTATAATAGAAAATAAGCAATAATGAGAGCATAAAACATAAAAGAAATAAACACAGAGATTTTCCCCTAGATACAAAATCGGGACAACCAGCTTGATTTTTCATTATATTCCTTTTAGTGTTACAACACATATATATACATGTCGAAGCATACATGAACCCTAATCCATTAACCTTGTATTAGAACATAACCATAGTTCCCTTAACCGAATCTACAAAAATACTAGGGGCCGAAAACCATCGGACCCCAAAACCATGTGCAAAACCATGCATAAAACCATCGGCACGTGCTTCGTCATGGAAATAATATAACACATACCCAACATTCTCCCACTTGTTGTTTTCTTTCCGCAGGGGGCCATAGGAGAGCGGGGCCACAAGAGAGCTTAGTCATTGGCCCAATTCTTCAACACCCATTGTTTCTCTACACCAAGGGAATTTCTGAGTGCTCACAGACTTCGTCAATGCATCTGTAACATTCTTCAAAGTGTCCACCTTTACCAACAACACCCTTTTAGCCTCAACCATATCTCTAACAAAGTGATATTGAACATCAATGTGCTTTGTATTTGAATGATAAGCAGGGTTCTTAGTCAAGAAAATTTCACTTTGGCTATCACATTCTATCCTTATAGCTTGTAGTACCAACCGCATAATTGAACACAATCTATGCAACCAAACTACTTCCTTGCTTGCATGAGTGGTTGTTATGTATTCTGCCTCTGTAGTTGAAAGAGCCACTACAAACTGTCTTTTACTCATCCAACTGACTGCGCCTCCAAATAGGCTAAACACATACCCACTTGTAGATCTTCTTTGGTCCAGATATCCAGCCCAGTCTACATCAACAAAACCATGAATTTCCAACATTATTTCCAATCCTGGTCTTCCCTGGTAGCACAAGCCATGATCACTAGTGCCATGTAAATATCTGAAAACTCGTTTCACTTCTATCCAATGCTCCTTCCCTGGGTTTGACATAAACCTGCTCAATACTCCCACTTCATGTGCAATGTCTGGTCTAGTACAGACCATGTCATACATCAGGATACCCACTGCACTTGCACATGGAACACGGGACATATCCTCTGCTTCTTCTTGTGTCTTGGGACACTTTTCAGCAGACAAATTTACACCCATAGGAATAGGAATGTTCACCAATTTACTATCCTGCATATTGAACCTCTGGAATATAGTCTCGACATACTTCCTCTGGTTTAACCAGAGCTTCCTCTTTGCCTGATCTCTCTTAATTTCCATGCCCAAAATATAGTTTGCAGCACCAAGATCCTTCATGTAGAATTTGGTGAACAGTTGGGTCTTCAAATCTTGGATAATTTCTTTGTCATTTCCAGTCAACAACATATCATCCACATATAATACCAAATAAATAACATGGTCACCAATTAATTTAAAATAAACACAGTGATCCTCCTTTCTTCTGGTGAAGCCAAGTCCCCATATATAGGTATCAAATTTCTGATACCACATCCTTGGTGACTGTTTTAACCCATATAGAGACTTCTTCAACCTGCATACCGGTTCTTTCTTACCCTTCACCATAAAGCCTTCAGGTTGCTTCAAGTAGATCTCCTCTTCTAGATCCCCGTGAAGAAATTCTATCTTCATATCTATATGTTCTATCTCAAAATCAAATGCAGCAACAACAGATAAAGGTAATCTAATAGAAGTAAATTTGGAAATAGGAGAAAAAATATCACCAAAATCAATTCCCGACACCTGGGAATAACCTTTTTCTACCAACCAAGATTTGTATTTCTCCACCTTGTCTTCTACATTCATCTTCTTTTTAAACACCCATTTTCTCCCGATGGGCTTCCTTCCAGCCGGCAACTCCACCAGATCACATGCCTCATTTTTTGTGGAAGGATGCCATTTCATCAACCATGGCCTCCTTCCAGAGTTTTCCATCCTCTGAATCTACTGCCTCCTTGACAGTTTTGGGATCATCATCAGTTATAGTTAAGGAAAAATTTTAACAGAAAGTAGATGGATTATACCTTTCTGGTTGTTTTCTTTCCCAAGTTGATCTTATCACAATTGAAGTTTGTGGCTCTTCCCCTTCAGAGTCTTCTTCTGTTGTAGAGTCTAATTCATCCTCCTTTAGCTCAAACTCTATCTTCTCAGGTTCCTTTGGTATGAATTCATGTTTAAAAACATCTTTCACCTCTCTAAACACCACATCTCGGTTGTACACAACCTGCCTTGTTTCCATGTTCCAAATCTTGTAACCTTTTAAACCATCCTTATACCCAATAATGATGGACCTTTCAGATTTATTATCCAACTTGGTCCTTTTCTGCTTTGGAACATGTACATATGCATCCCATCCAAATACCCTTAGATGTGAAAGAGAGGGTTTCTTACCAGTCCATACCTCATGTGGAGTTTTATCCTCCAACACTGATAAAGGTGATCTATTAATCAGATAGCATGCAGTCTCCACTGGCTCTGCCCAGAATTCTTGTCCTAACCCGGTACCACTTAGCATGCTTCTTTCCTTTTCCATCAGTGTTCTATTCATTCTTTCTGCAACTCCATTTTGCTGAGGTGTGTATGGAGTATTCTTTTGTCGTGCTATACTACACTTCTTACAGAACTCTTCAAATTCCTTCTTGCAGAACTCCCCACCATTATCTGTCCTCGGCGCCTTTATCTTCTTCTCTGTCTGGTTTTCCACCAGATCCTTAAATTCTTAAAATCTATCAAAGACTTTAGATTTCTTCCTCAAGAAATATATCCATGTATTCCTTGAGAAGTCATCTATGAATGAAACATAGTACACAGAATTTCACAGTGAAGGAACTGAAACAGGTCCAAACACATCACTGTGCACAAGTTCTAATATCTTGTTCACCCTCTTAGCACTAGAAGTAAAACTCACTCGATTGTGCTTCCCATATACACAATGTTGACAGAAATCAAAATCCAGAGAGCAATTAGGCATACCTTCCACCATACGATTTGTATGCAGTATCCGAAGGCCCTTCTCTCCAATATGTCCAAGCCTTTGATGCCATAGCATGGTCTTTTATCCAAAGACAGCTAGGCTTTCCGCTCCACTTTCAGGAACCATAGAACTGTTACACCCCTCAATAACAGTGCTACCTTGTAGCTTGTATATAGTTCCAGTCCGAGCTACCCGCATTAGTACTAGTGCTCCCTGAACCATCTTGCAGGCATCTGTCTCGAACACTGTTTTTACACCTGTATCATCCATATTGCTTACAGAAATCGGATTTCTGGCCAATGTAGGAATATGCAGAACACCAGGAAGTGTTCTAATCCTTCCACCTTGTAGCTTCAGCTTGACCTTTCCACGTCCGACGATTCTGGTCTTCCTATCATCCCCTAGGAAGACATCACCACCATCATATTTCTCATACTCGCAGAACCTCTCCCTATGGGGAGTGAAGTGAAAGGATGCACCTGATTCAATCAACCATGATTCATGATCTACATGTTTATTTGAAGAAGAAGCCAAATACACATCCCCACCTTCATCCGAGGTGGTTTTTTCCTCTACAGAAGGAGCATCATCAGATCCCTTTCCTTTCTCAGGAGCTTTAGATCTACACTCCCTTTTGTAGTGCTCTTCCTTCCCGTATTTCTAGCATACCTTTACAAAATTTCCAGGAGATTTAGATCTCCCTCTAGATTTGGATCTCCCACTCGAAACCTTATTCTTGTTTTTGTTTTTGGACCTTCCTTGTACAGATAAGGCATCTCCATTTTGGCCCTCCATATTTCTTCGTCTCATTTTCTCTGACAACAAGGCTGAGGCAATGTCATCAAAATTCAAGGTATTTGTATTGCTACCTATTGCAATAACCAGACTGTCCCACGAGTTTAGTAGAGAACACAAAAAACTGATGCACTTATCTTCATCTGATATTTTAATATCAACAGTTAGCAGCTGACTTACCAGAGTATTGAAGGCATTTAGATGCTCCGTCACTGAGTCACTATCCTTCATCCTCAGGTTATACAGCTTTTTTCGCAGGAACAACTAATTCACCAAAGACTTAGATTGGTACAAAGTCCCAAGTTTTTTCCACAAATTCTTCGTCGTAGCTTCCCCAGATACATTCAACAATACTGAATTTGAGACACACAGTCGTATTATGCTCTTAGCCTTCCGATCCAGTTTCTTCCAGTATTCATCTGACATTGTCGTTGGTTTAGTACCTGGATCTACCATGATCCACTGATCTTTATCCACCAGCAAATCCTCCATCTTGAGCTTCCAAAAATCAAAACTCTGACCATTAAATTTCTCAATCTCTATCTTTCTGCTGTTCGCCATCTTTGTTCATCACAAGAATCGATCCTCAAGATCTCCCACTAAACAGGGACTACCTCAGGCTTGAGCAAAAAACCCTCAGCAACAAAGGTGTCCCGTTGAAGCCGACACAGCTCCGATACAAAATGTAGGTTTTAACCCTGAACTGAAATTGTCTACACACGAATATTATAACAGAAAATAAACAATATCGAGAGCATACAACATAAAATAGATAACCATAGATATTTTCCCCTGGATCCCAAATCGGGACAACCAGCTTGATTTTTCATTATATTCCTTTTAGTGTTAAAACACATACACACACACACATATATATATATACATGCCGAAGCATACATGAACCCTAATCCATTAACCATGGATTAGAACATAACCGTAGTTCCCTTGAACAGATATACAAAAATACTAGGGGTCGAAAACCATCGGACCCCAAAACCATGTGCAAAACCATGCACAAAACCATGGGCGTGGACTACCCACCGGAAATTAAGGACCAAAAAATTTTCGCCGGGGCGCTGCTCTGGACCCCTTGCGCCCAGCGCAATGGGGGGGCTATCGCCCCCCCTCTTACCCCCCCCGTGTGTGCTTAGTTGTGGAAAGAATATAACACATACCCAACAATGCTACATGTTAACATATTACATTTGATGAAAAAAAATGGTGTTTCTAGTTTTATTACTATTGCAAGGAAATTGAACCTTCCATTACACACAGACACACACATGCGCATAATTTTGTGCACCTACATTACCATAATAAATGTCCATTTCCATTCAGTCTCTTATGGCATGCTATATTTGGACATATTAATTATGATAACTTTTTCATTTGTTGAAAAACATGGTGTTTCTAGTTTTATTATTATTCCAAGGAAATTGAATCAAAATGATGTGTGTATCATTATAAAACATATAAAAAACCCTTCCATCATTCAACATCTACAACATGTAGAAAACTTGGATTGATACACACACACACACACACCAAGATATGTTGGATGTACTTGTTGAATGATAAATCACAAGCTTTTGATTTTATTTTATTTTTAATTTTCACATATGGATTCAGAATAAAGCATAATGACATATTGACACTCTTCTTACTCATAATGGATGACAATATAAAACTAGTGAGTTTGAAATTTTTTGTCTCGAACATTGATTCAACGTAAAACAATGGCTCCATACAATACTAAACATAATTGTATAGTAGGAAGAATGAATAGGTATATCTTAAATATTGTTTAAAAATGATGTTTAAAAATGTTAAAATTGATGTTTTGTGATGATGTAGTGCTATCTGTAGTATATGTGAAAAAAAATATCTATATAATTCTCTTTTAAATAAAAATTCATATGAAATATGGTATGTCCACATTTCTTTGATGAGGCATGTTAGGGTCTTTGGTTCCACCTTCTATGCCTTAATTCCTAAGAAGAAAATAAAACATCTCAATGGAAGGGGTCATGTGTGTGTATTCTTCGGGTAGTTAGATACCACCAAGGAATATCATATTCATAATGAGGTAGATAGGAAATTAATTATTTCTATATATGTATTTTTTATTAAATATTCCAAGAATAACAAGTTTTTTGTGTGATAACTTGATCATCTAGATAAATTCATTCATGTAAAGGAATCTAATGAGTTTGATGATAAGACTCAATATCTTTAAGGAGATATCCTTATCATGGATCATTATTTGGAATCTCCTTTTATTGCATCATCACCCCCTCTTGAAGAAGTTATAGCCACTTTATTAAATGATGAACTCAAATTGGATGATATGATTGAAAGGGTGAAACTTGATGGACACCATATGAATAAAATAGGCATCCTATACCGTATTATAAATAAAAATACACCCAAGTGTGTTTTTATTTATGAGGTGAGAAAGACATCAACTATAGGTTCTACTGGACAAGATTAAGGTGATGCAGATAATTATAATTCAGGTGATGTAGATGATATGGATGTTTCATATGATTATGAATTCATTTTATATACTATCTTTGAACCAAATTCCTTTGAATAAGATACTTCTTATGATGTCTGGAAATAAGTGATAGAAAAGGAGTATGATTCTCTGATCAATAATGAGACATGAATGTTGGTGGACCCTACATTTAGAACCAAACTAATTGGCTACAAGTGGGTCTTCAAGAACACGTCAAGACATATGGATTTGTTGAGAAGAACAAAAGTGAGGCTCACAAAAAGATGATTTGCATGAAAATAAGGCATTTATTATTATGAGACGTCTTCCCCCATAGCATAATGCACTACAATACATACATCATTTTCCTAAGAAGCACAAAATGGATGATAAAATCATAAAATAATTGTGAAGGATATTTTCTTGAATGGAGACTTGGAAGAGAATTTATTCATGTCTTCTTGGAAGGTTTTGTGGTTAAAGGAAATGAACAAAAAACATGCAAACTCATCAAATATTTATATAGCATAAAACAAATACCATGATACTAGTATAAAAAATCTAACTGAAAGTGTTTTAAAATTTAACTTCAACCACTTTAATTCTCATATGCAACTGTATTTGTCAAGACAGCTGGAAAAAATTGTGTGTATATTGTAGTATATGTAAATAAATTTTTAATAATATGGAAAGTTGAAAGCTATATTGCATGCATAGAAAATGAGTGGAAGAAAGGCTTTAAGTTGAAAATTTTTGGACACCTTCAGTACCACTTGCGCATTGACTTGTCCCTCAATTGAAAGTACATATTCATTTCCGAAAAGAAGTATATTGAAGAATTTTTGGAAATTTTTTTCATAATTGAATGTAACCATTTCTATGATCTAATTGAATGTAATTTTAAACTCACATCAGAAGAAGTGAATGAAGTTGAGGATGCAATCAGGTATAAACAATTTATGGGAAGCCTTATATTTCTTACCACCACTGAAATATATATTCCATGTGTTGTTTGGATGCTTTCTAGGTTGATGAAAAAATATTGTGAAGGATATTTGTATACTACAAAAGGAGTCCTAAAATATTTGAAGGGAACTCAATACTTTGGACTAAAGTATTCTAAGTTGTATGGTTTCCACCTAATTGGTATTTTGATTTAGACACTCATGGGGAGAAGGAAAATGGAGTTTGAATTTAGGGTATCTCATGACCCCTAGATCTTCAACTATTTTTTAGAGATCATGTAAATTTTTAGCTCTAATAGTATTCAAAACTAAGGTAAAATATGTGGAAGTTGTGAAGGAAACAAAAGACTATTATTTGATTAGTACCCTAACACAATATTAGATCCATTAATTTATATTAGATTTTGGGTATGTGATGAAATCGCAAGTTCTAATAAATGTAATTAGATTATACTTATTTCAGTAAAATACAACTAAATTTTTGTCAAGTGGGTTTATCTCAAGTGTTTGGGAAGAAAAGTCATCACTATTTCTACCAAATTTGAATTCCCACAATTATGACACTTTTCTTCTCATGATCCAATAAATGAAGAATAAATTAATACAACCACCATACATCACTGATTAATAATATTATTCTAATATCTAATACAATTTTAATTGATACTAGTGCACTCATAGAAGGTATGTATATGCATATGGCTCATACATAGCCTATGAATTCTCTAAAGATAATACTATTCACTTCCAATGCATAGTTATTATATATAGTTGTCTAAGCATGCAAGTCAGTAATCTTTAAACACAACATCCACAAGTCTTAATAGTTAAGTCACAATTATATATTATGAATTGAAAATTATACCAATATCATCATAAATGCAATAAGAAATAATATAAAAGGAAAAAAATAATCAATTTGGCACTTCTAATTCCCAAAAATATGCTTACCTACTTTAACTGACCCTCCATCCCTAATATGTTATGATATTCCACACCTTGTCCTTTCATATACTATAATAAGTTAGATCATCAAATAAATTTTCATGACCCCATATATCGCTAATACGTAGAAGTGTCAACTATATTTAATAAAGTTACCTAATATGCATTGAGTATTTTCCATGAAAAATATATGGAGAATAACTAAACACAACTCTCCCATGACTCTAGGTTTTAGAAGATAAATTGTGGGAAATACCTCCACCCCTCCTAATAAAACTAAACTCAACAACCTATCAAGATGTTACTAAGTTATTATTTTTGGTTTTTAAATCTATGTCATTATATGACCAAGTTGGGAAACTTTGTTTCCAAATAAAACATTCACTTACCCATATATCATAGCAACGTATTAAACCACTTATTAAATCACAAATTAATAATTCATATCATTTCATTTATCTTTAAATTTCCATGACATCTACATCATATTAGTATCATACTTATGTATCAAAAGCTTATCCAATTTTACTTATAGGTTAGTTTTCCAAAACACAAACTGTACATAACTATTAGTACTTATATGTGATTACCATGTTACTCATCAATGAACAATGTAAATACACTAATTTAATCCTTACGTATATTATACCCATTGATTCATTTGAAGATATAATAAAAGCCTACATGCACATACCACAATTATTAATTTAAATTTTCACATTGGAAGTAAATAAAAAAACACCCATCATTAAAAACATAAATAATGTACCATACATAACTTCTGAATGTACATAGATACACATGTCCATATAATATAGTTCCATTGTTATATAAAACATCAATAGATAGTAACAAAGGAAATACAATATAGGTCACAATTCAAATTAATTATCAAAATCAAAATAGGTCATAACACAATTTATTTATCATAATAAAAACATGGCATTACAATATAATACCCTAGTGTGTGATGTATTCCTGCATAATCTTTTGAAAAAGGACCTATTCTATGGGTTGTAAATGATCCGAGAACAAATTATGAGTATTTTTATCTAATACTTAACATAGACACACATTAATATAACTATTCTTAGATCTCTAGAAAATGGCAGAAAGAAGCCAAGAAAGGAAGAAAAAAAATATAAAACCACATATATATGCAATAAGACAACAATCCCAAAAAAAGACCTTATTAATTATTGACCTAGCGAGAAGCTCTACTTGAATGCAGTTCAAGGGACTCCTCCTTGGGAGGGTCCATGGATAATTTTTGTTGTAGCATATTATTCCCGCTCTCTAAAGATTAGAATGATCCAAAAATTTAAAAAGAGAAAAATGGTAGAGGAATTCTAACGGATAATACTCAAAAGTTGTAGGATCACATGTTCAGTGGACAAAATTGATCATGAGAAATGAAGAGAGAAACTCGTTGTATTATATATATTTGATAATAATTTTTGTTTTTATCTAACTAATTTAGTATTTTACCATTATATGACTCTTATTTGACTAACTAATTAAAAAAAAATGTAAAGCTAATTAAAGAATAAAAAAATATTTATAAAGTTAATTAAAGAATATTAGATAAAATAGTTAGAAATTAAAAAAGATTTATTAAAATATAACTAGGTTAGAAGGTAAAATAAGTTAGAAATAATTCCTAAATAATTATTTGTTTAGTTATTTTTATGGAAAAAAATAATGTGAGTGAAAATATATTAAATTATTTTCACCTAAATGGGTAAAATTATGAGAATAATGTAAAATTAGTGAGTTCATGAGTTAATATCATGTAAATGGATTAATTAATGGAAATAGCTTATGAAAATTGGTTTCTTAGGCTATTTCCTTAGGTGAATGGAGGTTTTAATGTGTCAAACTCATACTATCATTCCATATTTTTATCCATCTAATGATTTTGGCTAGGTGATCACTTTTTATGTGAAAATAGATTTCCCCTCAATGTATGAGTGTTAGGAGCACATTATATGAATAAAATACATTATAGTTTTTCTTCACTATACACATGAGGTGGTCTTGGAGAAAGAGGGAGAGGGAGGTTCATTTTTGCAAGCATTAGAACCACACTGGGAGGAGTTGGTTACCACTCATTAAGAAAGAGTATCAAAGTGAGTGAAGATGATCTCAATGAGGTATGGGAAGCATACACATACCACTCAATATAAATTAGTACAAAGAATAATTATGTGCCCAACAAAGTGGGTATGAGAAAAATAATATATAGTACATCAATGATATATAGAGTCATACAATAAAATACATACTCCCGTATAAATGTTTCTAGAACAAAAGTGTTAGGACTAATACAATAATTACCACTAATCATGATACATGAAGCTAAATGCCCCCATTATGATGGTAAGTTGTGATATCCACTATATACGCCCTACTAAATAGGAAGGGTATTTTAAAATCTAAATAAGCCAACTAAAGGGAAGGTCATGACGTGGGATCTAAGAATGGTAGAAACCAAATCACTAAAATCCATGGAAGTACATTTACAACTGGATCAAGGATTTTAGAAGGTTGGGAATGTGAGGGACTACCATAAGGGAAACCCCATCTTAAAGGTATAGGATCAGCTCACACATGCATGGTGAGTGTCGGTGAAATCTACTCAAGTACTGGACCATTAAGTGCACGTTTCTTACTTATATGATAATTAGTAGAGGTAGAGAACATGAGAGATAAAAAAGTAAAAGATAAATAAGGTATCCCTCTACTTGATCTAAGGCACCAAATAATGATAGAAATGGATCCAAGGTACATCATCGTTTATGCCACCCACATGGAATACAAGTACTAAATCCGATAGAAGAAGTCCCAACAAGTTTGTGGCAATTATCATTCCTAAACAAAGCGAAAAGGTACATATTATAATGTGACCAACAAATATTGATATCAATGTTGGACAATAGTGATTTGTGTAGAAATTTGAATAATAGATCACTTATTCACCGAGATTATCCTGATTACACACTATTTGAGCTTCATGCATAATACATAACCTCTTCTACCATGGATCATCAATTTGCGGAATTAAAAACAATCGCATGCGCACATTGAAACATTAATCAATCACACATATCAACACAGTATTTAATGGGGAAAGCTTACAACTGAAAAACCCCAACTATCTGTATATTATAATGATAGAGAACATGTAACAATACATAGCACAAACTCCTCACAAGCTCTCAGCACTATCTCCAATTGTTACAGACAAAACAAGCTCAGATGATACATATCACATGCTCCAATCTGCTCCACCTGTCTGCCTGCCTCTACTGCGCAATCCAAGATGAATAATGATGAGATCCAAGTTCGAATCCCACTGGCTTGTACTGCCCAATCCTCATTGGCAATCTCAATCAATGTGTGTGTAAATCTCATGCACAGCTATAGTCACAACTCATAGTAGACTCACCCTTTCACCCACCTCTAACACTGGTCTCCACTGAGCTGTCCATGCACTGCAGTTAACTGATGTATTCTTTAGTTGATTTATGAGTTAATAATTAGTGAATTAATTAATAATTAATTTACACCACTCATCACTAGTGTATTTATCAGTTAGACTAAATACAACTAGTTCAACTAAGTTAAGGCGAACACAACTACATCAACTGTCTCATCAACTCCACCAAACTCTGCCACATGAGTTCTAACTGAAGTCAACCATGCAATAGCTCAAATAAACCCTAGGAATAGTGTAATTCCTTCTGTCAGCTTCATGTGCGACATCCGTAGCTCGAACTGAAGTGCTCCAAGAGGATAAGATAATGTTTATAGTCCAAATATTATTAAGAGCTAATAATATTCGACTGATCTATTTTTAGACTGGCAGTCTAAAATTAGATTTCGCCCAATATGTCTAAAAATAGAAATCCATATATTTTTCCAACTTGACCAAACATCCACAAATAGCATCCCGCAACTCATAGAATATGATCGACATGTCTAAAAATAGACTTTGTGACAAAAATCACCTGTGTGGGCCCCACCTAGTTTAGGTGATCACTTTCCAACTAGGATCAGGAATGATGTTTCAAGATGCCTCCTTCACTGTTTCTTGTTGCAATCTTCAACACTCCCTCTCAACAAGAAAGGACTGTCTTTTCATGTGACATGCAACTCCATGCATTCGCCCTGCAACCTTCACAAGCGCCATGCAACTCCATGCATCTGCTCTGCAACTCCTCTGAAACTGAATAGGCTCCAAACAACTCAATCAGTCTGATGCATCTATCATCAAAGTCTTCGACTTCTGCTTGGCCAATTGCACATGTCATCAGGAACCACTGCGCTGTTGAACTCTTGCACCCATGCACTCTGCACTTGCTGTCAACTCTGATCCGCGCTCCAGTATCCGACACTGTCACTTTGATATGACTGCATCACTCCAACTGATCATGCTACTGCTACGCTATGGGCACCTCGTAGCTAGGTTCAATTCATGAGATCCACCCCATCTCATGAATCCTGCCCAGAAATCTCCTCTTGGGATTAATCATGCATGTCGCCCCACCTCTCACCTGGTGGTATAGCTGCATGCACTCCCTCTGCCCATCTGGCACGAAATTTCTCTGCATGAGTGGTTTCTTCCATTCCATGATCCTCATCTTGTGGCTGCTCCACATCCCGAGGTTCACTATTACCTGCATGCAAAACTTGCTCCCTCTCAAGCATCAATTTCATGTCTTTCTTGCACTTCCCAACAGTAGGAAGCTCCGTAGAAATCCCATCTACTTCAAGTCTATAGAGATTATTTGCTCGAATCCCAACCTTCTTGACTTGTCCTGTTGCCTTGTGCTGAAGGAAAAATTTTCCTTCACTGAAGACAACTTCATATCGTTTATCCTCTAACATTGCGACTGAGATCAAATTCTTCTTTAAACCTGGAACATGCACTACATCTTGTAAAAGAATGAGTTTACCTAACTCCCTCTGAAAGGTTATGGTACCAATTCTAATCGCATTGTATCGTCCATTGTCACCCAACTCAACATGCAACTGGAGATCTTTCTCCACCAAGTCACTGAAAATATTCACATCTCCTGTCATGTGGAAGGAAGCGCCACTATCAAAATACGACCCCGATCCCAATGCACTAGACACCATGCATGCGATCAATGAGAAGTCCTGCTCAAATTGCGAGGTAAGAGCCTCACTAGCTGCAGCTCCAATAGCCTGCTTGTTCTTCTTCTTCTGTGGACAATTCCTGGTGTAATGCCCATGCTCGTGACAGTGAAAACACTTCACTTTGGACATGTCACGCTTTTTACCATCCACACCGGATTGAGAAGCATTCTTCTTGACCTTCCCCTTCCTTGCTTTGGCAACCAAAGTGAAATCCTCTTCATCAGATGCCTTTGATGAAGATCCATCCCTGGTACTCCGCCTTATCTCCTCTTGCACAAGATCCGACCAAAGTCGCTCCCATCCTAGCAATTTCTCTCGACCATTGTGATCCCGATAGGGACCTGACTCTTCGGAAGCCCAAGGAGAGCCAAGCTCACCAATTCCTCATCATCCACACTAACTCCTACACTCCCAAGCTCATCCCTGTAGTGGAAAAACTTTGTCAAGTATACCAGAATAGTGTCATTCTTCTCCATCTTTATTTTCCTGAGTTTATCCTTGAACGCCAACCTCCTCTCGTCGCTCTTTCTTTGGAATAAATCTGTCAAGCCTTTCCACATAAAAAATGGAGAAGCTTTACCATGCAGGCTGGATACTATGTGATCCTTCACGCCCTCCAACAGACTCCTTCGACACGTTGCTGTCTTCTTTTGCCAAGCTTCAACTACAACAACATCAGTAGAAGTAGGCTTTGGAACTTCTTTCTCTATGAACTCCAACAACCCATTATCATCTAACACTGCCTCCATCCTATCTTTCCATGCAATATAATTCGAGCTACCCTCCAGGGCATACTCCAATCGCAATCCGTTGAAAGACATCTCAACTTTGACACCAAGAAAACACTGCTGCAAATTCGAATTCCACCAGTTCAAAACTCAACCGCTTCTGATCTGAAATTGTGAGAACAAAGTATTTATAGTATAGAGATCGACTGTAAGGGGCGTTTACTGGATATCTCACCTTTCAAAGAAAGGATGAATCCAGAGGCTACCTGGCCCTCTTACAGACTCTGCCTAAAGAAATAAAATGTAATCACTGTAATAGATCCGATGATCAACCTTGCTCTGATACCATGTAGAAATTTGAATAATAGATCAATTAGTCACCGAGATTATCCTGCTTACACAATATTTGAGCTTCATGCATAATACATAACCTCTTCTACCATTGATCATCAATTTGCGGAATTAAAAACAATCGCATGTGCACATTGAAACATTAATCAATCACACATATCAACACAGTATGTAATGGGGAAAGCTTACAGCTAAAAACCCCCAACTATCTGTATATTATAATGATAGAGAACATGTAACAATACATAGCACAAACTCCTCACAAGCTCTCAGCACTATCTCCAATTGTTGCACACAAAACAAGCTCAGATCATACATATCACATGCTCCAATCTGCTCCACCTGTCTGCCTGCCTCTACTGCGCAATCCAAGATGAATAATGATGAGATCCAAGTTTGACTCCCACTGGCTTGTATTTTCCAATCCACATTGGCAATCTCAATCAATGTGTGTGCAAATATCATGCACAACTATAGTCACAACTGATAGTAGACTCACCCTTTCACCCACCTCTAACACTGGTCTCCACTGAACTGTCCATGCACTGCAGTTAATTGATGTATTATTTAGTTGATTTATGAGTTAATCATTAGTGAATTAATTAATAATTAATTTACACCACTCATCACTAGTGTATTTATCAGTTAGACTAAATAAACTAATTTAAACCGAACACAACTCCATCAACTGTCTCATCAACTCCATCAAACTCTGCCACATGAGTTCTAACTGAAGTCAACCATGCAATAGCTCAACTAAACCCTAGGAATAGCGTAATTCCTTCTGTCAGCTCCTGTGCCACATCTGTGCACTTAACTGAAGTGCTCCAAGAGAATAAGATAATGTTTATAGTCCAAATATTATTAAGAGCTAATAATATTGAACATATCTATTTTTAGACTGGCAATCTAAAAATAGATTCCGCCCAATATGTCTAAAAATAGAAGTCCATCTATTTTTCCAACTTGACCAACCATCCACAAATAGCATCCCGCAACTCATAAAATATGATCGAAATGTCTAAAAATAGACTTTGCGCCAAAAATCACCTGTGTGGGCCCCACCTAGTTTAGGTGATCACTTCCAACTAGGATCAGGAATGATGTTTCAGGATGCCTCCTTCACTGTTTCTTGTTGCAATCTTCAACAATTTTATGGGTGGAATTATGACTTCCATTGTTACAACATAACATGCAAGTTTGACTTAGCAATAAAGGAAATGAATTAGTCAATTATTGGGAAAATGGATTTTCAAAGACATATCAACAAACCAATGGGAAATTTAGATGTAAAATATAGAAGTAGAGGATATGTATGACATAGAGGGGTTGGCATACTATAATAAGACTCAATATCTTTAGGAACACAATCCAAGGCACATAATGGTGGCTCATCTATCATGCTATGAAAAAGGGTGACTCAATAATGTTTCCACTAGATTAATTATGTGGAAGTGTTATAAAGCCCTCTTGGAGTAAACCACGAGGTTATAAGAGGGGGAATTCTAGGGGGACATGGGTTTTTGTCATGAAAATGATAATTGAATGTGGCACTATATTTGTTATGAAAACGAACATAAATACTCCCAACTTGAAGGGGATTGAACAACATGGGCACCTTGAAATGAAAAATGGATAACGGTGATGGAGTGACCATGGGAGGAAATATCTAACCCATAATATACGGAAAATTTTAGAGATTCATTGGTTTATCCACTTATCAAAGGGTCGGGGTCCCTACGATGATTTTCGTCGAACGATAGATAAATTTAATGAAGAATGTGACATGTCTTACACATGGAATGATGTAGGGAATAGGTCCAAAATGAGACTTTCTAAAAATGAGTAAAGTTGGCGTAATCAAAAGGAACTTCACACATTAGTAAGTAGGTACAAGGGAAAATATATGTCAGAGTAATAGCGATAAATATGAATAAATCAAATTTGAAAAGTAGGGGACTTGACTTGTCATCGAAATAGAACTTTCGAGTGAAGTATCAAATATGAGAAATATGAGAGAGACCCATTTTAGGGATTGGTAATAGGTTTCCAATGAATCTAAAGTGTCAAAAACATTTTCAAATCATTTTTTTAATATATATGTAATCCCAAATACTATATAACTAGCTTTGAATCGAAATTTTTTATTCCCTATCAATGTATTTATATATGATCATAGCTCTTTGTTATAACCTGTAATTTTAATATCAAGTTGTATAAGGGAATATTACACCTTTATCATAGTCTAAATACTTTAACTTTCCTTTGTGGAGCGTACATATATATAGAAAATTTCACCTTTCTTCATTGATATGAATTAACCTTAATACTTCAATAAAGGTAACATTATCATATAAATTATTAGGAAATGCATGATTGTTGTCCTAAGAAGGACTTATATATATGTGGTCATCATTATTCTGAGGAAAACATTTACAATAAGTAATTTGGTGGTAATCATTCTTGTGATATTACAATTCCAATGCGCCTTTTGGATGATTAATGCTACAATAATTGTGGTACCCTGTGTAAATGTGGCATCTCTTGGTTCAATATGCTCGACTTAAAATTACACCCATTGGATTAATAACTTGAATCACATGTTTCCACGAGAATCTTTCCTATGTGATGTTCACATGGATGTCAGTCTGATTTAATTAAATGGTGAGGATCTATCGGTCTAGAATGAATGTGGGAGATGGTAATACAGAAACCTTAACCGTATTTCACCTAGAAAATGTCTCATTTGGGAATGTTCTGTGTTGACGTCATAGCTCCTGCTAGACCGTCGAATTCCTGCATCCTCTACTAGTAATGGCATCTGGTGTTTGTCCAAAATTGTGGCAACATCACCTCCTTCTCTATAAGGTATTTATTTTAAACTCACAAAATTTGTGGTTCCACACTGCAGAGTTTGCATTGGAGTCCAGTGGTTCCTCTTGTCTAAATCCTTTTTCTAATACCCAATAACCTTTTGTTTCATATGGAAATTGCGGGTATATTATGCAAGTTGTGTGCATTTATTTTGGACTTCCACGAGACTAGGAAATCACAATAGTCTCTCTTTCCCTTGGTAAAGCTTCTTTTGTCACCTCAAATATGTTAGTGCTAATATATTTCCTATTTAATTTAAGTAATTTTGGAATTTCTAGTGTGACTTGTCTACTTCCCTAATTCGTATTTTGGTTTCAATACAATCACCTCTTACTCCGTCTTTCAAAATTTCACATTCTTCCCCCACCAGGATATTCAACCTGGAGAAAGTCCTTGTGTGATTTAGAGGTAAAGTGTTTTTTTTTTTTAAATTCTATATAATTCTTCTTTGGTTATTTTCTTAGCTTACTCTCAGAGGTTTTTATGATTAATTCGACCCAAGGGTAAGGATCCCAATGACAAGTCAAATAACATGTATTTCCTTTACTTGCTTAATCGAGTTTATCGTTGAAGTTTGGAAACCTTTCATATTCTAGACGAGTTGCCTCCTGTGTCTGTAGTGGAATTGTTTTTTGTTGTGATTCGTGTCCCGGGTATCAATACCGTCTATAGTCCAGAATTATTTATCTCTTTCCACATTTGATGAGGTTTCTTCGACTAAAATTTCTCATGCTGGTAGAGGTCGGTCCCATATATCTGTTCTAGGTATGGCTACTTATGAGATTTTCCCTACAAGGGTTATCTCTGAATTAACCTTGTTGTTGCATGGAAGAAATTCTAGTTTATTTTTTAGTATAGAGATAGTTAGCGAAAATAATATGGGTGTAATTAAATTCTCATAAATTTCTGAAGGGTATTTGTTTGTTATATATACTAGAAGAATTATTTTTTTAATGATTTTGTCGTAATAATATACCCTCTCAGAATACTGTTATTTGATATATGTTATTTTTTATTAACTTTCGTGCTTTGTGGTGATCATTCTAACACCAATAATTGCAAATCTACTGGCCATGTGGTATAGCCAATGAAGGCATGTGTTAATGGGGCATAATGCCTGCAGACTTGGTATGATTTTTTATAAATTGAATATTTTTTGTTTTAGAATGCATTCAACTTTGAAAAATGTTTTCATGTCTCTTTCTCTTACATTATTTATTTTCTTCATGTGTGAACTTATTATTTCATTTAAGGTTAAATTTTACCACTGTTTTAAAGTTTAATGAAATTTTGAGCATTTTTTATTTTTGTTTTTACGTTGGTTATCAAATTGATTTTCGAAAGAAGTTATAATCGAGAGAGTTTATAACCATTCTTGGCTAGCATGCGTAAGAATCTCTAATTTATTTCTTGATTTGGAATTTATCTCGTCATGTAGTTACAATGAACCCAATTGTGTGTTTTTTATTTCTTTCTGAGCCTATATTTGGAAAATGAGTCTTTATTTACGCATAATATTTTCATGACCTAAGTTATCTAAAATGTGTAAGAAAATCCACCACATTCTCCGATAGAAATCTGTTTTTCACTTACAGGAAAGTAACTTCTTAACACTGCTACCCATTTCTAGCATATAACTATGAACTTTCTCAGCTAATTTATATTTGGTCCCTAGGGTTTATTACCACTGACCAGATCTTCCCGTTGGCAAATGTTTTGTTCCTATTTCTCAATACCAACTAATTTCTTCTGAATTTCATGATTCTCCACAACAACCGCAACCAGATTTATAACTAGATATTACCATCCTCTAGCAAAATAATATAGCTCGTCTATGAATTTTTATAAAATTGCATATTGAGGTAAATTACTTATCTTTATTATGATTTTTATGGTAATTCTACCATAGCTCGAAGTTAAAATCTGGTACCATGGTAAAAATTAAGTTGTATAATGAGGGTCTACCCTAGTGGTATAGAATTTCACCTTCTCATTATGCGTCAAATATTGCAGACATAGTTACTTTATGAGAAATTCGAATATAAACGCTCGTTGCTATTTTTATTTCCCCCAATTGTCAAATCTTGAAACAATATTAAATAAATTTATACTATTGTATTTGTTGTTTACACTAGCTGTATATGTACGGGAGATAACTGAGAAGTAAAATCTAGGTGCACATGTTAATTTTATAAGGATAACCACTAAAATAATTTTAGCATGAAATTATTCCTAGAACCCATGTGTTCTTCCCCAACATGATGCAAACCATATCAGAAACATGCATGTATAATCCGTTTAAATTTAATTTAGTTTTCTACTAAGTAGATATACATTTGATTTCACAACTCGTCTAGTAATAGGACTTTCAAAAATAAATAGAAAAAAATCATTTCTTATAACATAACAAATAAATTGAAAATAAAATTCTACATGAACAACATGATCTTGACATGTAACTCGATAGAATGCTTTCCTTATAAAATAATAAGTAAATTAAAAGAAATATTGTACATAAAAAAAAGGTATTCACATGTAACCATAGAGTTTTCTTTACTTATAGAATAATAAGTAAATTAAAAATAGAATTGTACATAACTAGCAACGAGAACTCCAACCCTAACTAACTGGAGCTTCTTGGGATGAACCACTATTCCACCCATCCACGAACCTTCACCACCAGTTCCCCCTAAGCCAAGATCTACTTCCCCCGGAATCAACAACCACTTGTGATTCTAAAAAAATTACTTTTATGCCTTGCTTCCTTGCCATACTTTCCTTAGCGGTGTCCCTCTTTCTAGATTATGCCAACCCAATAGCCTAGGATTTTTCCTATTTTTAGGAAAAGTGTATTCCCTTTTCTTTTTAAGGCTGCCTTTTTCTCCCATGACGCTTTATTAACCCTACTTAGTGTTCCTTCCACATTGATTGATTTAATATATTTTTCCTTCTAATCATATTAAATTAGATCAAACAAAATCTATGTATTTTTAAGAGTAAATTGAGGTAAGTTATATTATACGTCCACATTATTTTCAAGATTTGGGTAATGATCTTTTTAACCCAAATGTTCTTTCACAATTAAATATCTAGTTTATTTTTATTATTAAAAAATTATCACATCATCATAATTATTTCAAATTGAGTTCACTATGGATTTCTAGCCATTACAACTAAAAATGGTTCATTATAAACAAAGAATATTTACATAGGCACAAAGGGGTATTACATCTCCCCCCTATAAAAACATAACAACGTCCTCGGTGTTCATTATTCTGCTACCTCATTTTTGAACAATAATGGGTAGGCTTCTTTCATAATATCCTCCTATTCCCAATTAGCCTCCTTAGGTATAAAGTACCTCACTGCACTTTAACCCAAGTGATGATTTGATTCTAGAGCATGGTCTATTTCCGTTCCAAGATACGATTTGGATCTAGCAGTAATTCCCCTTTGGGTTCCACCTGTATAAATTTCCAATCAATTACATCATATTTATGACCAATACAATTTTTTAGTAAGGATACACAAAAAATAGTATGAGCTTTAATATGATCCGACAGAGCCATTTTATATGCCACTAGACCAACTCTGTCTAAAATCTCAAAAGGCCCACAGAACTGTGGTTACAAATTTGCAAAAGTCTCAGTTCTGAGAGTACCCTTCCTAAGTTTACTCCTAAGTAGAAATGGTATACAATGCTAAACTCTTTGTGAGTTATCTTCCTATCTACATAACTTTTTTCTCTATCTTGGGTTGCTTTGATATCTTTTCTAATATTTCACACTCTATATTCCATTTCTTGCAAAAAATTTGTTCCCAATATTAATCTATCTTCCTGATGACCCCAACTAAGTGGTGGATGACACTTCTTACCATATGAAGCTTCAAAATGACTCATTTTGATGGAATCTTGGTAGTTTTTGTTATAATAAAATTTTGATAAGTGGATAAAATCCCGCCACTTAGTATCCATGACATACATGAGTAACATATCTTATAGGATCTGATTTGTCCTTTATGTTTTTCCATGAGTTTGGGGATGATATGCAGTATTGAAATTTAGTTGAGTCCCCATGCCCCCAAATATAGCTTCCCAAAAATTGGAAGTAAATGTAGCATCTCTTTCTCACACTATCATTTTTGTTATACCATGTTGTTGAAATATTTGCTTGATTAAAATGTTGGCAATACGAGTAGTTACAAAAGTAGAATGCACTAGTATAAATCATTTTTCTTTAGTCAAGGTGTCTACTACTACCATGATGGAATCATGTTGGTACTTTGTTCTCGGAAATCTTGTAATAAAATCAATTGAAATTACCTCCTACTTCCACTGAGGAATGGGTACTGGATTTAGTAACCATGCAGAATGTTGGTGCTCCACTATTACTTGTTGACATTCTAAATATTTTGCCAAAATATTTTGCCACATCACTCTTCATACATGGTAAAAAAAAAATTCTTAATTTTATTATCATATTTTCGTATCCTGGATGAATTAAATATGCTTTCTTGTGGTATTCATAAAGTATCAATTTTTTTAGCACGACGACATTGGGAATTTACAATATGTTTCAGAAAGTTAATAGTTTTTTTTTTTTTTTCTGAATTTCCAGAATATCCCGAAATTTCTTTTGTTGTAATTTCCATTTAATTTCTGGATATTGAAGATTTTTTTGTAGTGCATCTTTAATATGTTCGCAAAAATATGTACTAATTCTACTCATTGACATACTTATCAGAGCATGGGCATGCCTACTTAAAGCATCTGCCATTTTTTTCTATTTTCCTTTTATATGTTTTATTTCAAATTCAAACTCACTAAGCAAAGCCAATAACCTTGCTTTTCTAGAATTTAAATCAGGTTGGCTAAAGAAATATTTCAAACTAATGTGATCTAACACTAGAATGAATTTCTTTATTAATAAATAGTGCCTTGACATTTTTAGGAAGTGTATCACTGCCGCTAGTTCTAGATCATACACAACATTATTATTTTTGTATGGTTTCAGTTTTTTGGACTCACAGGCTACTACTGCATTTTCCTTCTTCAACACACCCCCAAGTCCTTCCAAACAGGCATTAGTACAGGCAATAAATTCCTTATTTTGGTCTGCAATTTTTAATATAGGGGTTGTTAAAAAAAAATTTGAATTATCGAAACTTTTTGATATTGGGTTGTCCACTCAAAATTTATTCCTTTTTTATGAAAGGAGGTAATGGGCTAAGTTATTTTTGAGAAGCCTTCTAAAAATCTTCGATAATATCCTGCAATCCCCATAAATGAGAGGACTACTGATACATCCTTAGTTGTTGGCCAATTTGTAATCACCTGCACATTTTCATGGTCTACAACTAACCCTCTGAGATAATGTGTACTAAATACTGTATTATGCTTTTGTATAACTCACATTTGCTAAGTTTTGCATAGATTTAAGGTTCCCTTAAATTTTGTAACACCGATATGAGATGTTCTTGATTCTCTTCTTTATATTTTGAGTACACTAGGATGTCATCTATGAATACTAACATAAACATGTCAAGGTACTTATGAAGTACGATATTAATTAGACACATGAAAGTGGTTGGTGTCTTAGTGAGACAAAATGGTAACACTACGAACCCATAATTCCCATATATGGTTCTAAAATATGTTTTTTGAATATATTAATCTTTTATTTTTATTTGATGATAACTAGTTGTTAAATCAATTTTGGAAAATATAGTTACTTCCCTTACTTGATCAAACCGGTCATCAATCCGGTGAAGCTGATATTTATTCTTGATAGCTAACTTATTCAGTTGTTGAGAATCGATGCACATCCTAAATGTGCCATATTTTTTCTTGACAAATAGTACAAGGTCCCCCCATGGTGAGACATTGGGTTTGATGTAACCATTCTCTAGTAGTTCCTATAACTGAATTTTGAGCTCCAACAATTCTGGTATGTTCATTCGATAATAACATATAAACACATGGGTGGAACCTAGTACTAAATCAATAGAGAAATCTATATCTCTATGCGGAGGTAACCTAGGGATTTCCTCTGGAAAATAATCTTGAAATTTCCTTAAAACAGGTAAAGTACCTAAATTTCATTTATCTGTTAATTGTTTATTTTCTTCTACATACACCAAATATACTTGACATCCCTTCCTTGCAATCCATTTTTATTGTAAAGCTTAGATTTTTCAAACTGATATTGGTTTTGGTTTTCCAATAAATAGTTTGAGTTGGCCCTTTTGAACCACATAATCACTATTTTCTCCAAATAGTATATGATCACTCCATGTTTTTCTAACCAATTCAGGCTAATTAATATATCATATGATCCTATGGGTATAATGTTTAAATATACTACTATGGAATAACCATTCAACTCCACATGACATTATCTTATGTGATGCATTATATTTTGTTTGGTACCAGTTAGTAACTATACAAACCATGACTCTTGGAATTTTTCTGATTTCAGTTTACATTTCCCCACAATTTGGGGACTAATATAACTCAAAATATCCTCGTGATCAATTAAAACAAAAACATATTGGTTTAGAATAGTAGCTTCAATATAAATAATAGTATATTGATGCTCAACCTATTTCTATTCAAGTGTTGCACTAATTCTAGGAATATTCTAGGCCACATCATTTATAGTGGTTGCTTCATAGACAACTTTTATATTTTGAATTGATCGCAGATTACGAGGAAAATCCTGTAACATATGTGGTTCATCACAGCCCCAACATTTCAAATATTCCTTTTCTTTTCCCCCTATGCTCTTTTTGTTGTTCAATTCCATGTTCTTTGACCCCATCTGAGACTGAGGAGGATGATTCACACTTCTGTTGTTCAACTTCTTTTTCTGATGATCGTTCCCAAAAATTTTAAGATAACGATATTTATGTATTTTTATGGTCATAATAGATTTGGTTTTACCCTTATTTTTCCATGGTTTTGAACCTTCACTTCTATTTTTGAACTATTGGTAACATAAGATAGATTTCCTTACTACTTCATCAATGGACTAAGGATTGTCAAAATCAATCCTCTCTTTTTAAATTAATGGAAAATAGTTAAAATATTTATGTACTTTTTCTTTCTCTTCTTTAATATAGGGTACATACCGTAATAAGTTTGTAATTTTTTCTACAAAATGGTCCATGGTGATCTTCCCCAACCTCATCTCATGGAATTCCTTACCATGGTAATCATAATATTGCTCACTCAGATACCGATACTTAAACCATTTATGAAATTCCTCCCAAGAAATCATCTTTTCTTCCAATAAATATACGCTTTTAGCCTCTTCCAAGAAGAGAGTATATTTTCCCTACAACTAATAAATATCCAGTCGATCCTTCAAATTACTTTCATACTCATATACCTGAAAATACTTGATCATGTCAAGAAGTTAAGCTTTTTCATCTTCCTATTTTTCCCCATCAACATTAGGGGGTTTAATTTTTCTAACTTCTATAGGAAACTCCATTTTCTTATTTTTCTTCTATGATTTGGAATATGTTTTATTTGACTCTCCTGCACTTTCATAATTCTCTGACTCTGTACCTGCCTCTTTCCTTTTTAACCCTTCAGGTTATATGCTTCTATGACTGCACTTCTCTGTCAAATTACTTATCATACATTCTTATTTGTCACTAGCCCTCAAAAAAAGTTCATTATTGTTTATGAGTTGAGTCATTTCTAGTTGCATTTTTTTATGACCTTCATAAACTGGGAGTTTGGTGTAGTAATTCCTCCTCCTAATTTGACATATAATTCTTCGCCGTCTATTATGGATCAATGAGATTCCTTTTCCATCCTGGAAAAATTTTATTCACTTATGTACGTTATAATATATTACAACATGCTACCAGTGTTTCATAATAATATTTCTATACATTATCTTCTTGATTGTGATGGTCCATTACAAGCCCTTTGTTAGAACAATACGTTATGGTGCCATTTTGTCACAAACATTTTCAAAGATATATATATATATATCTATATATATATATATATATATATATATATATATATATATATATATATATATATATATATATATATATAGTTGTTATAACTTCTGATTTTAATATCGAATTGTATAACGTGCGTAAAGGTGGCCTCTTGTGGTTCACTACGCCAGACACCAAATTACACCCGTTGGATTCAGATATTGAATCACAAGCCACCATGTCATCCTTGAAAATTTTATGTTCACATGGATATCAGTGTGATTTAATTGAACGGTGACGATCTCTCTATCTAGATCAAACAGGGGATATGGTAATAGGAAATCCCTAACCCTATTTCACTTGGAAAATGTCCCATTTGGGAATGTTTCGTGTTGACGTTGTAGCTCCTGCTAGATCACCGAGTGCCTGCATAATATACCAGTAATAGCATCTAGTTCTTGTTCATAGCATTCGAAGCATCGACTCCTTGTCTACAAGGTATTTATTTTAAACCCACAAGTTTTGTGGTTCCATGTTGTAGAGTTGGCATTGGATTCCAGTGATTCCTCTTGTCTAAATTCTTGTTCTAATACCCTACTACCCATGTGTTTCATACGACAAGCACGAGTATATTCTAAAACTCCCCTGCATTACTTTTGGAATTTCACTAGACTAGGGAATCACAATAGTCACTCTTTCCCTTGGTAGAGCTTCTCGTGTCGCCTTCGATATGTTATTTCTCATAGATTTTATATTTCATTTAAGTAATTTTGGAATTTCCCGTGTCACTTGTGTAGTTCACTAATTCTTTGTTTGGTTTCAATCTAATAACTATTTACTCCCACTTTCTGTATTTCATGTTCTCCCACCAACAAGATTTTCAATACCCCATCTCCTCTGGAGAAAATCATCATGTGCTTCGGAGGTAATTATTTTTATATTTTAATCTATATAATTCTTCTTTGGTTATTTTATTAGCTTACTCTCAAAGGTTTTTATGATTCATTTGATCCTCCAATTGACTCCTCCACAACTTGAAAGAGCAAAGATCCCGACGACAAATCATATAACATGTATGTCCTTTAGCTGCTTAATCGAGTTTGTCGTTGATCTTTGGAAACCTTTCGTATTCCATATGGGTTTTATCATGTCTGTGTAATTTATTTTTTTTAGTTTTGATTCATGTCCCAGGTATCATGTCCATTTACAGTATATGCTTATTTATCTCTTTTCACATTTGACCAGGGTTCTTTGACTAAAAATTCTTGCACTGCTACAAGTCGATCCAATATATCTATTTAAGGGATGGTTACTTATGAGATTTTCCCTACAAGGGTTTTCTCTAAATTAACCATGTTTTTGCACGGCTGCAATTCGAGTTTACTGTTCATTACTAATATAGTTAGTAAAAATAATACTAGTGTAATTACAATCTAAAAAATTATACTCTGAAGGGGGTTTGTTTGTTATAGATACTGGAAGAATTAAGTTTGTAACGATTTTGTGGTAATAATATATCTGCTCAGAATACTCTTATCTGATATGTGTTTCCTTTATTCACTTTCATGCTCTATGGTGATCATTCTTGCAATAGTAATGAAAATTATATTGTCCACATGTTATATCCAATGAAGGAAGGTGTTAATGGGGTGTAATACATGTAGACTTGGTATGATTTGTTATATATTGATTTTTTTTTTGTTTTAGAATAAATTCAACTCCGAAAAATTTATTCGTGTCTCTTTACCTTACATGATTTATTGGCTTCTTGTGTGAACTTATTATTTCAGTTAAGGTTAAGTTTCACCATCATTTTTAAGTTTAAGAAATTTTGAGCATTTTATATTTTTGTTTTACGTTGGTTATCCAATTGATTTTTGAAAGAAGTTATTATCAAGAGAATTTATATCCATGCTTGGGTAGTAGGATTTGGAATGTATAATATATTTCCTAATTTGGAATTTATCTCCTCATGTAATTATAATGAACCCAATCATGTGTTTTTTATTTCATTCTCAGCTTAGATTTTGTTAGGTCCCTATATCACTAGTATAGTCCCTTATTATTGTCAGTGCAACCCCCTTATTTTTATTATTGAACCCTTGTAACCCCCATTTTGTTATTATTGTGCCCTTAAATTAGTATTGTTAGGTCGTGGCCTAGGATTACATTGTGGCCCTTTAGGATTACATTATGGCCCCATGGACTCCTATATAAAGGAGGTTTTGCTCATTTGTATCATCCAAGAATTGTTCATTTATGTAATGTATTGGAGGTCTTACCTCAAGTGGTTTGGTGAATTCCCAAGGCGTTGATATCTCTTTTCTTCTCTTTTTGGAGCTGGTTACACAACATTTTGCATCGCAGCTGATTCTAGGGTTTCGCTGCTCCAAACATATCATCGTGGAATTTTCACTATACTTTTTTTTCTACGAAGCTTCAGAAGCTGAAATTTTTAGGGTGCGAAGCTGAAATCTTGAGGAAGTTTGTCTAAAAATTTCAGAGCTTGGTTCACAATATTTTCGGAGATATGATTTGTGGAAGTTATTTCTTTTTTCAGGCTCCTAAACAGGTCATCGTGGAATTTGCGCTATAAAAAAATTTCTACGAAGGTTAAAAATCTGAAATTCATATGGTGCGAAGCTGAAATCCTGAGGAAATTCTTCAAAAACATTCAGAGCTTTGTTCGCAATATTTTTGGAGATATGATCTGTGGAAGGTAGTGCTTTTTCAGGCTCCTGAATTTCATCTCAAAGAGGTGATCGTGGGAAAAGTTCAATAACTCTCTCTCTGGGCATCGGATTGGAGTTCCGTAAAAAGTGGTTGCAATTACATGGACTATAGTTTCTTGGCTATCAATTTCAAAGACAAAGGATGAAACAATGACACGTGGCAAGTCGTACAAGTTCACTCTACTGAACCAGTCCATAATTAGGTCATTGTGGGAGATTGGACACAACTTTGTCTTGGAGAATCCAAATCAGGTCAGACCTATGGCATTCGAAAGATAATTTAGAGGGCTACGTTGGTACCAAAAATAAAATATTGAAGTGCTGCAATCACAAAGATAATCCAATTTCAATATCGAGCTCCTCAAAAGCAAGAAAAAGGTGTGTATTTTTTTCCCGAATTGCATAAGTCTTGTTTGAAGAATCAATTTGAATTGATTCCAAGGGCATATTGTAGAATAGATATCATTATTGGGTTCTAAAATATGCCCCGTAAAAATAATTCAACACCCATTAAGCCTTCAGAAGGCTCTACTATGACTCATGAAGATGAAGAATTGCAACATGATCTATCAAAATTACAAGAGCAAGTGCAACAAATTTCGCTCTCGCAAAGAACAACAAAAAATGAAATGGAAGTTTTGAAGAAGGGCGTGGAAACTAAGATGGATGGTTTGAAGAAAGGAGTGGAAGCTAAGATTAATGGTTTGGAAGCTAAGATGGATGGCATGGAAGTGGGCATGGAAGCTAAGATGGATGACATGGAAGCTAAGATTGATGAAAAAATGAAAGATAACATGGAGAACATGAAGAAAGATTTAAAAGTAGACATCGAAATTTTGGGAAATTTGATACAAGAAATGTTTCCTAATGGTGAAAAGATAGTAGAGGAAACTCATGATGAGAACAAAATAAATGTTAATCGTGATTTCATAACCACTAATGTTGGTGGGAAGAACCACCATATTCCAAAAATGGATATGAGGAAGTTTGATGGAAAGGATCCTGTAACATGGATACTACAGATGGAGCAATATTTTGATCTCCATAACGTGCAAAACACACAAATGGTACGCATTGCAACTTTACATTTAGAACAAAATACATTTGTATGGTATCGATGGCTTTGCTCCCGTAAAAAAATTGTCACTTGGTCAATTTTTACGTAGGAAATGATAGCACATTATGAGGATATAAAAAGCAACACCTTGTTTAGCCAATTGATAAATCTCAAACAAAAGGGTTTAGTGGGGCAGCACATTGAGGACTCCCAAAAATTGAATATAAGGGTAACTGATATTCCAGAGGAACACAGGATTGATCTCTTCATAGGCACTTTAAAGGATAACATCCAACATGAAGTTCGCGTTTTGGAACCTAATTCATTGGAGAAGGCATTCAGGTTGGCAAGAAAAATTGAATGTAAAATTATGGTGACAAGGAAGCCTACCACTCACTTCTATAAAGAAGTGTTGCTACGCCTAGATTTCCACAACCTACAAGGTTGACACCACAACAATTGGAAGAAAAAAGAGCAAAAGGGCTTTGCTACAGTTGTGATAGCAAATACACTAAAGGTCATAAGTGTGCTGAGAAGAAATTATTTTACACAGATTGTGAAGAGGAAGAAGAAAATGAACAAGAAGAGGATATACACCAGGAACCAGCCCTAGAAGAGGAAGAAATGAGTCCGACCATATCGTGTAATGCATTGGCAGGAATTACCACTCCTCAAACTCTCAAGATAGAAGGACATATCAAGAAGAAAAAGGTAATAGTGTTGATTGATTCAGTAGCACCCATAATTTTATTCATTGTAAGGTAGCCAAGGAATTAAATTGTTTCCTATACCCAGCACCAGAATGTCAAGTGATGGTTGCAAATGGAGGAACTATAAATTGCTCGGGAAAATGCCATAATATCAAGCTAACCATGGGGGAATATGTATTGACTAGTCCAATGCTTTCCATTCCTATGGGAGGTGCTGATGTTGTACTAGGAGCACAATGGTTACAATCTTTGGGGACGGTAGCTTTTAATTTTCAAGAAATTTTCTTGAAATTTTTTTCAGAAGGAAAGGAAGTTGAATTACGAGGTATTGCAGGGAAGCCAGGAAGGATAATAAGCTCTATTGTCATGACAAAGCTTCTAAAGAAAGAACAACGAGGCGTAATTGCACAATTATGCTCACTAGAAGTTCCAACATCAAAATCATCTATTTCTGCAGATCTTCAACAAGTCTTGGACAATCATTCCAAGGTGTTTGAAACTCCCAAAGGACTCCCACCTATTCGTGATCATGATCATGCTATTCATTTGATTCTAGGAAGTGTTCCTCCAAACATCCGGCCTTATAGATATCCTTACTTCCAAAAGAGCGAAATTGAACGTATGATTGCAGAAATGTTAGAGGCGGGTATAATTCAACCCAGTCAAAGTTCTTTCTCTGCTCCTGTAGTATTGGTACACAAGAAGGATGGATCATGGCGAATGTGTCTGGATTATAGGGAGCTCAATAAGCTCACCATTAAAGACAAATTTCCCATTCCTGTGATTGATGAATTATTGGATGAATTACATGGAGCAATTTATTTTACCAAGTTGGATCTTCGTTCAGTATATCATCAAATTAGAATGAAGACTGAAGATATTCCAAAAACAACATTTCGAACTCATGAGGGTCATTATGAATTTTTGGTCATGCCTTTTGGCCTTACCAATGCACCTTCTACATTTGAAGGGTTGATGAATTCCATTTTCAAACCCTTCCTTAGAAAATTTGTGCTAGTATTTTTTGATGATATACTAATCTACAGCAGGTCTTGGAAGGATCATGTTGAACATGTTGACAGGGTGCTCAAACTATTGCAGGAGAAACAATTATATGCAAAAAAGTCCAAATGTTTCTTTGTAGTACAAGAGGTGGAATATCTAGGTCATATTGTATCTCACGAGGGTGTTAAAGTGGACCCTAACAAAATTAAAGCTATTAAGGAATGGAAAGTTCCCACAACCATAAAGCAGTTGCGAGGATTTCTCGGGTTAACAGGGTATTATCGCAAGTTTGTTAAGAATTATGGGAGAATAGCAGCACCTCTAACAACATTATTGAAGAAAGAAGCATTTTCATGGACTCCTGAAGCAACTAAGGCCTTTGAACATCTTAAAGAGGCAATGTGCCTAGCACCGGTCTTAGCTACGCCAGACTTCACAAAAACCTTTATCGTGGAATGTGATGCCTCAGGAAATGGAATTGGTGCAGTTTTAATGCAGGAAGGAAGACCCATTGCTTTTGAAAGTCGTCCAATCAAAGGAAAGTATTTACAGAAGGAAATGTTAGCAATACTGCATGCACTAAAGAAATGGCGAACTTACCTAATGGGAAGACACTTCAAGGTAAAAACTGATCATGATAGTCTTAAACACTTTTTGGAACAAAGACTATCTTCAGAAAAGCAGCAAAAATGGGTCACAAAGATGTTGGGTTATGACTTTGAAATAATATACAAAAAGGAAAGCTTAATGTTGTTGCAGATGCACTCTCAAGAAAGAATGAAGAGGTGGAAGCATTGCTTTGTGCCATTTCTATTATCCAACCAGATTGGATAACTGAAGCAAGAGATGAATGGAAGAAGGAGAAAGATGTATGGACACTCATTCAAAAGTTGCAGCAAGATCCTAGTACATTTGATACATTTAGTTGGAAAAATGATTCCTTATGGTACAAAGATCGTTTATATCTTTGTAAGAATTCCCAACTAAAACAAAAGATTCTTCTGGAATTGCACACTTCTCCTTTAGGAGGACACTCAGGATTTTTAAAAACTTACCACAGGGTGAAGAAATAATTTTTTTTGGATGGCCTTAAATCTAATATTCAAAAGTTTGTGGCGGAATGTTTGGTTTGCCAGCAGAATAAAGTGGAAACAATTAAGACCCCGGGACTTCTACAACCTTTATCCATTCCAAGTCAACGTTGGGAGGAGATTTCAATGGATTTAATCATAGGTTTACCTAAGTCCGAAGGAAAGAGTGTCATCATGGTGGTAGTTGATAGACTTACCAAGTATGCACACTTTTGTGCATTATCTCATCCATTTAAAGGAAGTACAGTTGCTACTACATTTATGGACAGAATTCAAAAGCTACATGGAAGCCCAAGGGTTATTGTGAGCGACAGAGATCCCATTTTTACTGGAAATTTTTGGACGGAGTTATTTTTTTGTTTGGGTACTCAATTAGCTCATAGCTCATCTTATCATCCTCAATCTGATGGTCAAACTGAGATAGTAAATAAATGTTTGGAAGGATATCTTCGTTGTTTTGTATCCGATAAACAAACACAATGGGTCAAGTGGTTACCTCTCGCTGAATGGTGGTATAACACTTCCTTCCATACTGCAGCAAAAATGACCTCATTTATGGCACTTTATGGATATCATCCACCATCCATCACATCATATTTAAGAGAAAATTCGAAGGTTCAAGCAGTGGAAGATCACATCGAGCATCAGCAAGAAGTTCTCCAACTTTTAAAGGATAACCTGAATTTGGCACAAAATCGAATGAAACAACAGGCAGATCAACATCGCAGCGAGAGAAGTTTTGATGTAGGAGATTGGGTATTTTTACGGCTACAACCATACAAACAAATGTCCCTCAAGCAAGCTAAGAAGGATAATAAATTATCACCAAAGTACTATGGTCTTTACAAGGTGTTGCAAAAGATTGGTTCTATGGCATACAAATTGGAGCTTCCTGCTTCTTCGCGAGTACATCCAGTTTTCCATGTTTCATGCTTAAAGAAGGTTATAGGTGAAAATCTTCCGGTTCAAACAATATTGCCAGAACTTGATGAGGAAGGAAAAATCATATTGGAACCTGAAGCGGTCATGGAAACAAGAACTCGACAGCTACGGAATCGATCAATTTCAGAGTATCTCATCAAGTGGAAGAACTTACCCACTGAAGATTCTACATGGGAGGATGAGAAATTTTATACAGAAGCACCCGGAGCTACTCAAGCGTTGAGGACAACACTTTTTTGAGGGAGAGGGGCATGTTAGGTCCCTATATCACTAGTATAGTCCCTTATTATTGTTAGTGTAACCCCCTTATTGTTATTATTGAACCCTTGTAACCCCATTTTGTTATTATTGTGCCCTTAAATTATTATTGTTAGGTCGGCTAGGATTACATTGTGGCCCACTAGGATTACATTATGGCCCCATGGACTCCTATATATAGAAAGGAGGTTTTGTTCATTTGTATCATCCAAGAATTGTTCATTTATGTAATGTATTGGAGGTTTCCCCCTCGAAGTGGCTCATTTCTAAGGCGTTGATATCTATTTTCTTCTCTTTTTGGAGCTAGTTACACAACAGATTTGGCAAAGGATTCTTTATGTACGCATAGTATATACATGATATAAGTTATCTAAAATTTCTGAGTGAATCTGTGCCATTCTCATATAGAATTCTGTTTTTCACTTAATAGAAGGTAACTTCTTAACGCTACTACCCATTTCTGGCATAGAATTATGAAATTTCTCTTGTTAATTTTTATTTGGACCCTAGGTTTTATTACCACTAACCATATCTTCCAGTCGGCATATGTTTTGTTCCTATTTCTCATTACCAACTAATTTCTTCTGAAGTTCATGATTCTCCACAACCATCATGACTACATTTATAACTGTTTATTTCTAGCTTTTACCGAAATAACACTTGTCTATGAATTTTTCCAAACTTGCATGTTGTGTTAAATAAATTATCTTCACTGCGATTTTTATCGTAATTCAACCCGAGCTCGAAGTTAAAATTTTGGGGCCCAGACAAGATTAAGGTGTATAACCAGGGTCTTCCATAGTGGTCTAGACTTTCACCCTCTCCTTAGGCATAAAATATTATATACATAGTTATTGTTTGAGAAATTTTAATTGAAAAACTCGTTGTTGGTATTATTTCCCCCATTTTCCAAATCTTAACACAGTATTAACTAAAGTTATATTATTGTATTTGTTGTTTAAACTACCTGTAGATTTACATGGGATAGTCAAGTAGATTCTCGGTGCACATGTTATGTTTATAAGTATAAGCACCACTACAATAATTTTACCATAACTTTCTAGCATGAAATTATTCCTATAACCCTTGTGCTCTTCCCCAATGGGATGCAAAACTAGTTCATCACATATGCATGTATAATCTTTATAAACTTAATTTATTTTTCTACTAACCAGATATACATTTGATTTCACAACTTGTCCAGGAACATGGATTTCAAAAATAAATAGACATATTTCCTTTCTTATAACATAATAAATAAATTGAAAACAACATTGTACATAAAAAACATGATTTTCACATGTAACCCGAAATATTTATTTCCTTATAAAATAATAAGTAAATCAAAACATTATTATACATAAATCAAGAGGAATGTCACATGTAACGAGACAATTTTATTTCCTTATAAAATAATAAGTAATTTAAAAAAAATATTGTACGTAACTAACAACAATAACTATAACTGTAACCAATTGGAGTTGCCTGGGATAAACCATTGTGCCACCAAACCATGAACCTTCACCACAGGTTCCCCCCGAGCTGATATCTCCTTCCCCCATAATCAACAACCTCTTATGATTCTAAACAAGGTACTTGTATGCCTTACTTCCCTAGCAGACTTTCCTTAATGGTGTCCCACTTTCTAGGGTCTACCAACCCAATAGCCCGACCTTTTAATATTTTTTGGAGAAGTATCTTCTCTTTTCTGTTAATGGCCACCTTTTTCTCCTGTGATGCTTTATTCACCCCTAGTCAATGCTCCTTCAACATTGAGTGATTTAATATATTTTTCCTTCCAATCATATTAAATCACATCAAACAACCCCTAGGGATTTTTAGGAGTAAATTGAGGGAAGTTTGTATTAATGTTATCCATCCACATTAATTTCTAGATTTGGGTAACGATCTCATTAACTCAAGTGTTCTTTCCTAGGTAGATATGTAGTTTATTTTTATTATTCAAAATTTATTACATCACCATAATTATTTCGGATTGAATTGACTATGGATTTCTAGCCATTAAAAATTAAAATAGTCCATTATAAACAAAGAATATTTACATAGGCACAAAGGGGTATTACATAAAGTTTCATAAAATGGAGCTAGTATTAGCTTCTAATGGCCAAGTGAAAAATTTTGGATTTTTCTATTAACGGAATTTTCCCTCTAATTCCAAGTGATTTTGGCATTGAATTGTAGAGAGCATGCAGAGGAGGAGGAGGCCATAAATATTGGTGAGGCTTTTTTGGAAAAACCAATAGAGGTAATTTGGATCTAATAATTTTAACTAGGTCATATTACATTATTTGTCAATTTCTATAGATTAGTTTTGTAGATTAGGGTTTTTTTTTAACTTCTAATGTGGTAAAAAGCTACCAAATCCACCAATATAAGCATGGGTCTAGTTGGTAAGTGATATTATCGTTATTTGTTATGTTTTCATATATTAGAATGATTATGTATGTGGTAACGACATTCAAACGTATGTGTTACAAATATATTTCACTAATGATGTTGGCACGACATGGATTGAGGTCACCAACACATGGGGTTCAAGATCACACAACACCTTCATCTCATGGGAGACATTATGAAATTATGATTTTGGAGGATCTCCAGAGGTAGGTTAATATTGTATTGATTGGTGTTATAAAGCATGGGTGGTACAAGTTGCAATATCGTTACTTTCATGTGTGTGCTAGTATACCCCCTGAGTGGAGGTTTATCATGAGGTGACTCGTGAGTAGCTATAGATGGTCATGTTATCAAGGACCTAAGCATAAGTTATATTTCACATTTGGCATGAGATCCTCTATTTAATATTGTTAGGGATATTAGGAAAATGTGCCCCCGAATTTTGTACTTTTGTGTAGTATGTTATGGAGATGCTAGATATTTATACTACTAGAAGCCAAACATTTTTATGGATGATTTTGTTTTATGAAATGATACATGATGTGATTTTGAATGATGTGCATTATCAAAATATATTTTTTATTGGTTATATTATTGTGGATGCATTTGATAAATGTCAATATTGAATGTTATTAGCAATGGTATGTAAATAGTTATTTTGTGGTATTGGTACATTTTTTAATGAAATGAAGTAAAATTTTCTCACGAAAAGACTAACTTGTAGATACTCTCTAAAGACGATAGGGTTACACACATGATAAATGGTGTTTTTTTTCATTAATATTAGTTTGGAATGAGACAAACATGAGGAATAATGATGTGATGATTGAGAACATCAATTAACAAAACAATCACAACATCATATTTTCCATGGTTATAGGTGGCATGTCTCATTAAAATTCCAATGGAGTAGACTATGGAATAAAAAGGGGTAAATATGGCCCAAGTGATCAAGGCTAGATGAATGTAATGATTGATACCATCAACATAGTTGATATATGGTGTTGATGAGGGATCCATCTGAAGGGTGTAAGAAGACAACCAATGCTATGTTGAAGAATGAAAACTACCTACATGATGTGAGAAGGAACAAAACGATGCATTCTAGGGAAAATATTAAGTGTATAAATTTTTATTGTAGAGTGCATTATGAGGGTTTGAGAGAATTTATCCTTCTGGAACCTCAAGGATGTATGCCCCCTTGCCCAAACATTATTTTAAAATGTAAGGGCCCCACCATAAGTTTTCAAACATCACATGCCCTACAATATCATGGGCTTGATCATAAACAAGGAATAGATCGCCTTCATGATAGACATGATGGTGAACCTTGTATTCATACTATGATTTAGTTTTTTAGGCTTGGTTTCTTTGATGGCTTACAAAGAAAAATGATAATCTACATTGGCACGTTCCAAAATTACTAGCCTCTACTCTAATAGAGAGGTATGAAGGAGGAGTTCAATGGAAAGATAAAGGGAGGGAATTTAGTTCTCGATTAGTAAAAATTACTCATGTACATGAATGAGATGAAGAGTGAGGCTAAAATTAGTCTTAACAAAATATATATAGGCGCATAACAAAGAGAAGAGCATTAAACACCATTTCATCTTGTGTTTATTCATTATTTTCTAAAGTATGCGCTAGAGGATATTTTTGATGACTTAAACTTGTTCATTCCCTTGTGTATAATAAGAAAATGAATATTGGTGGTAAAAAATTAATAGCGAATATATAATCAACCAAAATTCACCTTTGAAGTGTCTACGATGGTTAGAGATCAATTTTTTCAAAACACTAAATCAAGCAACCACATGGGTAAAAAAGAAATGGGTTGTGGTAATTGTATTGTTATTAAACATGGATATGGCATTTTTTTATTTCATGAAGTAGTTAGCAACCACAATGATGTATTTATAGCCATCATATGAGGTTCAGTTGCACTCCATAAATTCAATGGACCATTTGGAGGAAGGATGGGTGGCAATGACAAGATGTAATGGGGCCAGTGGAGCCCTTGCTTCAAGGGAAAATGTTTGGCAATTGTGACACTTTTTGACCACCTTAATGAAATAATTAAAGAAAGAAGGAAAAAAATAGGCTAAAATTATGATCATTTAGGAATTGTAAATCCCTTATATGTGACTACCACATGCACTGCTAAGGAAAACATTTAGTACTTACTTCACTTTAGTATGTGTGAGATAATGTCATAATAAGGCATCAACATCACGATGATAGAGATAATTTCAAAATATAACGTAGGGAGGGGCTTGGTAACAAATACATATTCAATCATCATCATTCAAATGGGGTATAATTTTTTGGGTTCACATATGTGAGAATGTCACCATACCATGGGTCATCAAATGAGATGGCGAACAAGTGTTGGTTCCAAATGTCATCATTCATCTTGCTGCTAGTGGGAAATTTGGAAATGAACTTAAAAAGGGCCAAGAATTACTTACTTTTCTATGTCATGAATTCCAAGTAAAAATCCTAAATGATAACAATCCAATGGGCCTACTTCCTATTTACATCTATCGCCCCAAAAGGAAGGACATACCATTGGTAACAATATTAGGCCCATTAATGTTGTTTCTCACATATAAATGACATGTTCAAATCCATAGCCATATTCTTGGACTAGGACATCGTAAATAGAATAGGTGAAAATTAAAAGGTACAAGATGAATTCCTTATCAATGTTGGATGCAATAATCAAAGGAGTAGAGGTGAGGGCACATTTAAGTGCATTGAAGGATTTTTGGGCTTAATCATCCCACACAAATGGAATATCTAATGGCCTAGCATAAAAAAACTCCCATGAGCATTGCTAGTGGGTGAGAAAAAAATATAGAGACAAGTTTCATTTCCCTCGAAGGATTTACCATTGATGTTAGCTATGAGGGGTAGGTAGATCAATAATGGACTGAAATGAAAAGGCATTGATGGTGATCATATATTTGGAAATAATGAATCCCAAATTTTGGCTGACAAGAATGCAAAACACACACTTCAGAGGATTAAGGTATACATTATAATTACGACAATGAAGGAAGATGGTACACAAATATCATAAGTGTCGTGAACTTTTGAACGAGTGATGATTTAATCAAGCTAGGAAATAATAATAGGACCAATTCATAGAATTAGTATGACATGTGATGCTAAAATTTGTCTACAACACTCTTTAACGCAAATCGAATCATTACATACACGAATTTCACGTGTTTTTTTTTTCTTTCTAAAATCGTTGCAAATTTTTTTACTAGCTTCTGCTTATATCTCCAGTCTAACAGGAAACTTCCCAGGTGACACTTCAAGTATCAGTCTATTTTTACTTCATATTAGTTACCATTGAATCTTCTTCACTTATAATATAGTCACATTCTCATGGGTTTTTATGGTAGGTATGAGTTCATGAGTGAAAGTTAACTTGCAAATAAATTTGGGATGGTCATTTGAAGGACTAACGATGGGTTTACATTCCAGGTTGGGATTACTTGCTTCTCCCAAGAGCCTTAGGAAAGGCCGCATGTTCCTCATCTTGGTTCATAGCCACATGGTTCTTCCATTGTCCCAACCCTCTGGGGTTTTCAATATGTTGTGTGGACACAAGTTAATAACGCCAATAACGGCTTATCAATATCGAAATATTTTGTTTATTTCTCTATTTCTGTAACACTAAGGACTTCACGGAGTCATTCAATCATGTACGAAGAAACATAATTGTAATGTTTCCTTTCGCACCCTAATAACAAGAATTTAATTAGTGGAATTCATTTCGTTCTTTACCTCACGCTTCCCCTATGATGTATCATTGTATTCAATATGGCAATTATACTTGTTCTTTCTTCTTACATCCTAGTGAATTGATGCGTCAGTAATTATGGTACGCCCTTTTAGATAATTTTTTCTTTTCCTTCTGCGTGGGGTTTGTTCTGATAATATATCCATGTTTATTTAAGTTTATTATCAAGTCGGCTTTCATTTCCCAGTGAAAAATATGTTCTAATAGTTGCAATCAACTGGTTTCCTTTTCGAACTTCATCCAAAACTCTAAATTTTTTCTTGGGGAACCCCGTTCCTAATTTTTCATGACCTCGTACACTCTCTAGTGTTTTAAAATTTAGATCCGTCTTATCTTTGTACCAAATATTTAGGGTATACTTCTCTTAAGTATAAAAAAATTAAAATAGAATAGTTGTATACACTGTTAATGTTCATTGTAATTAAACTCTTAATCAAAATAATACGTAGATTCATTTAGTAGAATATGGAATGTATTCACTTATTCATTAATTTTCCAATTTATTTTGTCACAATTACTTGTTATACCTATTCCTCTTCCTGCAGTGTATTTTATATAAAATGATCACTTATTTGTAGTACTATAGGGATTGTACTCACAAAAATATGTGTTTTATTAATTATGTTTACAATGTTAAAGAATGTAATCTCAACCACCTACTAGGTGTCGAAACCATCTCAACCACTTGCTAGGCGTCGAAACCATCCGCACAAGTGTCTTAGTTCAGTTTCAGTTAGTAGAGTTTAGTCCAGTTACACTACAGTTATTTATTACCGATGTTTCCAATGTAATCTATTTAATCTATCCGTAATATTGTGAAGAGCGAACTCTCTGCTCCAGTTTACCTTTTCAGTTTTTCAATTCTTTTCATGGTATCAGACCTAGCTTGCATAAGTCTCCCTAGAGAGCAGCAACAGAGCCACGAAGGAGCAGAAGAGAGGAGCAATTGATTGGCGCGGCTGTGAAGCTAATACTCGCGCCAACATGCCCAACTAAAGAATTGGCACGAAAATACACGCCATACCCGCGCCATTTTTATGCCTCGCGTTGTTTTGAAACAGTCGCGACTATTCCCCTCGGGATCGCGTCAGTCTAGGCACAAAAATTAACGCATCTGCGTTAAAGTTAAAGTCAATCTTGTTACGCATGCATGAGGAAAAGCGTTCAGCGTAAGGATTTTTTTAAAAATTGTTTTTCAAAAAGGTATGAAGCATACATATTAAGGATTTATATACCGATTTTCAAAAATCGCTTCATGTCAAAGTGTGGATTAAAAAAAGAAGAAGGTAAATGCCAAATATGTATTTGAAGTTTAAAAAAAAAGCTTTAATACGAAGGTTTTCAAATGTCAAAGGAAAGGTTTTATCTTAATGGAAAAGTTTTTTTTTTAAATATTGTTTTTTTTATTAAAAAATACTTAAAATGTGAAAAGGTTTTTAAAAAGGGAAGGAGCCCATTTAAAAATCGAAGGAGCCCATTTAAAAAAAAAAGGATTTTTAAATGGGCTCCTTCCTTTTTTAAAAACCTTTTCACATCTTAAGTTTTTTTTTTTTTTTTTGGTTTTAAGTCCACTGATATTATTGAGAGGCTAATCATATACATTTTTCCTTAGATTAACCTTGATAATAAAGTTGCTAACCTGCTGGGTGATCACACACCAACCTAGATGGGGTTATCTCTGTGCCAGTTAACCATATTCCATTATACACCTCTTCCAGTTGCTACATATTACAGACCTAGAAGTCAGATCAACGATCTGAAAAGGTAAGATATTTAAAGGGTTATTCTAATTCTTTTGCCATAAATTTTTTTAAAAAGAGCTTGTGTGAAGAGATTTTATGGCATGTGAAAGGAGAGAAGAATTTTTTTTTATAGGATTTAAAAAGAAAAAAAACCTGAGTCTTCTCAAAGTGAATATTTAAAAGGAAATTTTTGGAGTAAGATAATTTAAAAAAAAAGGAGAAGCAATGTTGCATAAGACTCATTGAAGAGCAGCAATTGTTTTGAAGAAACAAGGTATTTGATGCACATGTAGACTCGTATGTTTGTGGAAGCCAAGAAACGAAGTCATGGGAAAAGCCAAGAGGCCAAAGAAGAAACAGAAAATGTTCGAGATTTTTCTAGATTTGGAAATCAAGAGAGAAAAAGATGTCTATGCATTAAGATGCATAAAAGAATCAGTCAATGAAAGTATACTTCCCTTGATTTCAAAAGCCAAGACAACCAAGGAGGCATGGGATACCCTTGAGAGATGTTTTGGTAAAAGAGGGAGCATTGAAGCAAAGGGGAGCTTTGAAGATGAAGATGAAGGTGGATCTGCAGTAGCATATCTACAGCAAAATGAAGAATTTGTTGAATTCCACTGTGCACAGTCAGAGGTGGCTGATGTCTATGAAGAAAGTGTAGATGAAGCAGAGAAGCAGCATGAAGATGCTTGTGAACCACACTGTGCACGGCCACAAGTGGATGAAGAGAATCCAGCAACAGAGCTTGCTGACGAAGATCTAAAGATTCCAGCAACAGAGATTCCTGACAAAGTTTTAATGATACCAGCAACAGAGCTTACTGATGAAATGGTAAATCCAATGATTGATATGGTTGATGTAAAATTTGATAATGAAATTCTGGCTAACGATGATTGGTTGTAGATGATGCAAAAAAAACATGATATTGACATGATGTTATTTGGTGAGATAATCCCACTTCAGTCAGTGGAAGACAACTTGTTTGCTAGTGAAGAAAAGACATAGAAAAAAGCAAAGATAGAGATAAAGGCAGAGACAAAGACAGAGACAGAGACAGAGGAAGATGCAGCAAAGGAAGTGCAACAGCAAAAAGCTCTCCTTGTAGAGCAGAAGGAAGAAACAGAGAAAGCAGCAGAGACAGAAGAAAATAAAGTTGTGTGCAAAGGGAAAGCAGAAACAGAGATAAAGGCAAAAGTAGAAGAGGAAACACAACTGAAGAAAGCTCTCATTACAGAGAAAAAAGACCAGAACCAATGTCGTTCTAAAGATATTTTTTATTCTAACATTGATTTTCAGTGTGCAGGTACACAAAATGATTATTAAAAAGAGCTGAATTTTCTGGAAACATGGCTTGCAACACCATGTCTGGATGAGATCTACACAGAAGATGTAGATATGAATGATGAAGATGACATGCATGACGAATATGTCAATGAGATTTTCAGGTATTAGAGTTTTGAAGAAATAAGATACTATTCTAATCTTATGTTGCAGTAGATTGATAATGAAAAGCGCACTACATAAGACAATATGTGGTAGCATCCCACATTTCTTGAAGATGTACAGAACATGCTTAAACAGTCTGGAACAATAGAAGACCTACACTAGCAAATGAAGAAACAGAGTTCTCAAGAATACAGCAAAGTGAAAAATCTGAAACAATTTAGAGGCTACAAAATTTGGAAGAAGAGAAGAATAAAACCAAATCTAGTTGAAGTCAATTTTTTTTTAATTGTAAGCCTCGCTGAGACATAGACCAGCAGGTATCTTAATTGATTTTTTTTATGTGGTTGAAATTAAAGGGGAGTGTTAAAGACGGTAATCTCAACCACCTGCTAGATGTCGAAACCATCCGCACAAATGTCTTAGTTCAGTTTCAGTTAGTAGAGTTTAGTCCAGTTACACTACAGTTATTTATTACCGATGTTTCCAATGTAATCTATTTAATATATTCGTAATATTGTGAAGAGCGAACTCTCTGCTCCAGTTTACGTTTCAGTTTTTCAATTATTTTCATACTACTTTTTAAAATATTCTCCATCCTTATCCTAATTATGTATTAGGTAAATGATTATCTTCCATTACATCCACAACAAAAGTCATAATTTAATTAATACCCAAGTTATATTAGTAAACCAATTTTTTTTATCATGCAATATTTATTTCCTAACATTATCACAATTAAATTCTTGATAACCAAAACTTATTGTAAATAGATCACAATATTCATATAGCGGATAGTTGTGCATGGAATTCCATTTCTATATTTCATCTCAAATATACGTCCTAAACTTACCCAAAATTATACCATTAACATACAATAAGACAATTACCTATATATCATCTCTCCTACTCTTTTAATACGTATCATTGGGAACTTCTAAATTATCAAAAAATATTGGAACCGAAACAAATATTAACCGTAGAAATTAACAGTAGAATGTTAACAAGAGTATATCTACCAAGAAATCTACTTGGGAAATATCAAGGGCCGGAGCACACTCTTCCCAACCATGCTTGGATTTAGGATCTTCTTGCTTTTAAGAATCAACCTCGTCCTTCAATTTCTAGGTGGCTTTTTTTAATTTTCTTTCGAGCTGATTTTAGTAACATCTTCGAAGGTTTTCCAACCTTTTGCCTAGGCTTTTTTTTGTTTTTAGTTTTCTTTTCTTTTTCTTTAAATCATAGCTTTCTTTCCCACGGTTATTTATTCCACCCCACTTATTATTTCTCTCCAAATAACTAATTAACATAATCTTTCTCTCCCATTATGTTAATTTAATTTCTTTTTCTTTTTCTTTTCACTTATCTTCCTAGGGATTTTTAGAAGACTTTTTATGGAATGTCCATCATGTGGACTTGATCACCAACATATCTTTTCTAAGCTGGAAGTAAGTATTCTAACTCTAGTACTCTTTCCTGAATATTCCCAAGAAATTTATTTATTAACTAAAATAATAATAAAATAATTACAGCATCACATATGTCTCATCATGGTTTCCATCAGCATTAATTCCAACAATAGTGGTTTCCATCAGCATTAATTCCAACAATAGTTCATTGTCTAAAAATAGAAATTTTTTAAAAAACAGATCCATAGGAGTGTTAAACCTCCCCATTTTAATAAAATTTATCTCCAGTGTTCACTACACTTAATTCGATATTTTATTATGATGGGAAGGAAATGCCTTATGCATTTATTCTTTCATTCCTGCAACAACATCTCTAGTACTAAAACTACTTCCACTTCATATTATTTTTAGCGATGACTTAGTTTCAATAAAACATACACTTATCTTCATTTAATTTTTATCCCCTATAATTTTTTCAGACATGCTAAACACATGCTTTATATTTTCCTTCTTGCATCCAACCAAAGGATCTTCAATCTGCACCCAACAAATCTACCCAAATGCACCAAACAAGTTCAACAACATAAGTATATCATCATTACTTTATGATATGTCCTTAGGTACATTTATTCATAGTTGTGCCAGTGACATGGATGCCATTTAATTCTAGATTTAAAATATGGAATCACCAAATTTCTTACATCTCACTTACACAAAGGAAATAAAATTTAACTTACTACTTGTAGCATTCTATTCTGTTCTGCTCCTAAGTGGACTTAATCAAGTCGATTCTGAGTGTTCTATCAGTGGTTTCCATACCTTTCCATAAGCCCACAAAATTATGAGAAAAAAAAAAGGAATCCACAATACGAACATGGATACTGTAACTTAACATAACTATAAAACTCATTTTCCCTTTTTACACCGTATCCACTACTTCCCTTTAATTCACTATTTTGAGTTCTTTTTTCCTTGCATCAGTTGGCTTAGCACACAACATGTTTGTATAGTGTTTCTATAGACTCTTGCCATGGATTTTTCCTTCGCATTCAGAGCGACACCATTTAGCATAAAAAGAATGGTTAGGATACTCCTAGAATTTCAATCAGAATTCCTAGTTTATCCAGTTGCATCATTTGAATCAACCACTTTGGTTATTTAGTCCAATAAAAGTATAATTTGCAAAATTTTTAACTAAACAAAAATATTAATCTCTACTCCCATACAATTTTGAAATCATTTTATTCTTAAGATTGATGTCAAGAAAGGGATTCTTTGCCCAGGCTCTATTGCAATTATGCTTCGTGTTTTACTAGTTCTTGGGAAGTTAAAATGCCATTGTTTTCATTATTTTCAACTTACGTTATTACTTTCGTGATGGAATTTACGGTGATTTCTATCCCTTCGATAGTTTCAACCTTCTTGTTGTAAACCTATTCTCTTGGTTACAATTTTTTTACCTTATATTTTATATAGATTCTAGGACCATTTCACTCTTCAAATCTATCCAATAAATAATTCATTTTCCTATTTCTTCTTAAGAATTTTCTTAGTTTTAGTTCCCTTGCTTGGAAAATTCACAAGTCACATCTTGTGCTCTCATTACTGATAGTATTCAATTATTTGAATTTAAAATTTACAGTCCTCAAGGAAACCAATTACAAGATTTTTCAATTAAGGAGGTCAAAAAATTAATATTCCCTTGGTTACATTTTTTTCAGTTACTTCATAAAATTCACGAATCCTACACACATGTCTTACACATGCCTAGGAAATTATGGTGGTTGGAATTCTCAGCCATAAGGATATAATATTTAACTCACTTGTTTTTTGTTAAATATTTATTATCTATTTCATTAATAGAAATGTATTACAAGATTTTTCAATTTAGGAGGTCACAAAATTAATATTCCCTTGGTTACATTTTTATAATTTCTTTCATAAAATTTATCAGTTCTACACACATGTGTCTAGGAAATTATTATGGTTGGAATTCCCAGTCATAAAGATAAAGATATAATATTTATCCTACTTGTTTTTTTTTAAATATTTATCATCTATTTCATTAATAGAAATGTTTTTTAAATATTTATCATCTATTTCATTAATAGAAATGTTTCCGTGAGTGTTAGTGTCAATATTAATACTAGATATGATTAGGATTTTTTTTTAAGGTAACTATTGTATTGTGCTACACCCCATTTGAAAAATACTAACTCTTCATCTCACTTTTAAGACATTTATTATTAGTATTTATATACCTAACAATATCTTATATTTATTGAATACTCCTAGTCCGAGGGTCAAAACCTTTCTTATATGGTTTCATTTCCATTGGAGTCTCAACAGTATTCATGCACAACTCATTTGGAAATAGTTTTTACCTAGGAATACCTGGTATTCTCGATTCATGGGTTACATTCTTGTCAGAGTGTCCCAATTTCTGCTAGAGGATTCCACCTATTATACCGAGCATTTCCTATGAATAATTAATTCATATGTAACATTTTTTCAAAGAATAAGGTTTTGGTACCACTTTGCTCCGACTTCCTAGCTTATAAGACTTACCCCAACATTTTTCAATGAGACAATCTACCAGGATTGTATCTTCTTTTCTAATAAAATAGTAGTATATCTCCTGATACATGTAATTGTGAGTCTTGCCTCCATATAATTATAAATGAACACTTGTCTATTTTAGCTCCTTTTTGGACATTCCTATGTCGTTATGCACTTAATTTTATATTTAAGAAACTAAACACATATGATATTAATATCGAAGAACCAGGTTCGTCTTGCATTTTAATTAGTTTATGTAGTTTGTAGTGACTAATTTTTCAATATAAATTCTATTCTTACTCTTCTAATAATGCACTTTCCTTTCGGTACTCCATATTTTAGGTCTACTCCTTGGTAACATATGAAATGTTTATCTTTAAACTTCCCTATTGTAATTTATAGGTTCTTGTTATATAGAGATTATATATCTTGTATTGTATTATTTATTAGGAGACTTATGTTACCATTTATTTCAATTACACACATTATGCAAGAATTTATTTGTTACAATATCATGTATAACTTTTTTAACACTTTTACAATTTTATGTTAGAAAAAATTATACATCCATGTTTTTGTTTATGGATATTTTATATCTAACATCATTTTTTTTGTATCGGTTTTGTATTTAACATATAAGAAATTATCTTTTTTAGATGAGTTCTTTGACTCTAAGAAATATAAAAATTATATAAAGATAATAACTTGTCAAAGCCAATTCACTCTTTTATATGACAGAATAGTTGAGAGATAGACTTTTAATGTGTGTATGCCTCTCTTTTAAGTTAGATGGGACATTTTTCTACAGTAACAATTTGTATATATTAGTAGGCCTTAAATAATTTCCATCTTATATACCAATAGATAATTTAGTCTATCAGAATTGATTTTAAACTCCTTTTTTTCATTAATCTTTATTGGATATTGTTCCTAGTAATACCACATTCCAACTTACCAATATCTCTTCTTCTTGCCCTATTCAAAATTATTTTTTCTTATTACTAGTTAATTATAGTTTTCAAGTTTTGTACTCACTCCGACAATTATGTTGTATAAGGTGACACTTCATCTTCTATTGATATCTAGGTCTAATATAGGTAGTGGTCATTCCTATATTACAATTATGGTTTGGCCATAAGCTTCAATATTGAATACAACTCTCAACCATAAGCTTCAATATTGAACCTACAACTTCTATACTACTCTATGTAATGTACCTAACTCCACATTTTTTTTCTACAAATAGAAACCAATAATATTATGATAGTTCTCTCTTGGATTTACTAAAACTATTTCTCAATTTTTTTGTTTTTCAAACAACTTAATTAATCTCCATTAAATCTAACTTGGAAATTTTATAAACATATTTAAATTGTTCCCTTTACTATAATACTTAGTTGTTCTCATGTTCTTTATTGTTAGGGATTTTGATTAATAATAAGAGTAAACAAAAATATTTTTACTTTTGTATTATGTATAATGACTTTTATAATTACAATGAGATACCCATTATAGTGATCCACATCTTCATCAAAATTTTGGATTATAATTTCTTTCTTTTTTAATAAATCTAACTTGAAAACTTTATAAACATATTTAAATTATTCTCTTCATTATAATACTTATTCTCATGTTCGTTTTCCCACAACCTTCATAATATTTTATTGTCACGGATTTTGATTGATGTTTTTTTTAATTGTGAGGGATTTTGATTGATATTAGGAGTAAAATAATATTTTAACTTGTTTAATGACTTCTATAGTTACAATGAGGTACCCATTAGAGTGATCCACATCCTCATCAAAATTTTGGATTATAATTTTTTTTTTTCTAATTACAACTCATTCACCTGATGTAATATCTTTATGGTCTCAGTTACAACTACGTTAACGTTATCCTTCAATGATTATATTCATTCTATGAACTATTTTGCATTAATTATCAACACTAATGTGAATCATGCGTTTATGTTAACTCTTTCTCCTATTAACTTCCTACGTGAAATCAAGTATAGGATTAACCTTTCGATATGGTCCCATCCAATGCACCATGTATAGGAATTGAAATTTCATATATTTGGTATTTAAATTTTGCTTAACTAAGATATTTTCCTATTCATTATTTCTATGGGCTCGGTATTATATATCTACCTTTCGTAGATTCCTCCTTATATTCTTCCCATGAATACAAAGTTACTCGTTTGATATTTTTGTTAGAACAAATTTGTTCATCTATGGTATAGTACATAGATTGGAAAATTCCATCTTTACGACAGGTTATCCTCTTTTGAATTTGTTATGCTCTTTTTACACATTTTATATAATTTATTAGGGTATCATAAAGATTTTATCATTCCGATGTGGCATTTTCTATTGACATAGGGCGCATGATCCATTGTTACTTGGATTGTTTTCCATGTACCAGCATTGGAATTTCACTTGTGTCATTTTACAATGGTAATATACAATGTGGGGTTCTTTCCTAATTACTACCTTACCACATACCAATAACTATACATGCGTGTATCCTTCCATGAATAAACCTTAACATATGCATTAAATTTAGAAATGCATTACCTTTATACCTTAATATAATAATATAAATCTTTTTCACTTCTGAAGGAATTTATTGGTTGTTGATTATCAAAACACCTTGCTCGATGGAACCTCACGTCTTTCCATGTGAACCTCACATGGTATGTTAGTCGCATTCCTATTTAATGGCTGGGATTTAACTTTAGGATCCAATGGTGGATAAAATGTAGGGTTGATCAATGACACCCTTACTGCCAAACTTCCTCATCATTTCCTCTCGATTTTGTTACCTAAAACGCTCAGTGCTTTACACCGCCTAGTTTGACTCCCACCAGGTTCGACCTTCTTGTTATTTTCTCCTCAAGGATTTTTTTTTCTTAATTTTTTCTTTTCGAGAGATGGCTCAAAGGTTAACCCAAATATCGCATTGATTTTCTCGTGGCAGTTATTCAGTAATTAAATTCTTGGTTTCCGTTGTTTACGAGGAAAAGTTCCAGGTTTCTCGTCTCATTTGAGCAGTGCCACTGGACCAATTTATTATGAGTGGATTCTTCCCCACACCGGCAAGGAGGAATAAAACAAAGAACTCGATCAACTCATGTGTTTCGCAAGTGAAATTTCTGTGATTCGCCCTGGACTCAACTTTTATAACTGTCAGTTTTATATTTTGAGGTAATTTCCACTGGTTATGATTTTTTTTCATATAAGTATCAAAGTACCCTAATTATTTGGCTACATCAAATTGGAGATTAAGAAAAGGTAACTCTTTATCACCATATTATCCAACATCGTTGTTATACATGTTCCTTGAAATTTGATGACTCGAACAACCTTTTATATATATATATATATATATATGAGAGGTCGTTCCCTCATTTTCTGTGGTATAATTCATATATGGAATAGCCACGTGTTCATAGTACTATAGGGATTGTAATTTGTAAAACATTGTTTTATTAATGATGTTTACTCCCTTTTGAAATATTCTCCATCCTTGTCATAATTTTGTGATGGGTAAATGATTGTATTCCATTAAATCCACACGAGAGGTCATAATTTAATTAATACCCACGTTACATTAGTAAAACATTTTTTATTTTTTTATTTTTTATCATGCAATATTTATTTCCTACCATTATCATAACCAGATTCTTCAAAAACAGAACTTAATGCAAATAGGAGATGAAAATATGCATATAAAGAATAACTATGCACGAAATTCCATTTATATATTTCATCTCAAATAATAAAACATTTTTTATATTTTATTTTTTTATCATGTAATATTTATTTTCTAGCATTTTCATAACCAAAATCTTCAATGACCAGAACTTACTGCAAATAGGAGATGAAAATATGCATATAACGAATAACTATGCATGAAATTCCATTTATATATTTCATCTCAAATATACGTTTTGAAGTTACCCAAATTGATACTAGTAACGTACAATAAGATAGTTAGCTATATATCATCTCTGATACTCTTTAATACCTCTCGTTGGTTGCTTCTGAATTAACAAAAAAAAATAATGATCCGAAACAAATCTCGACTGTGGAAATTAAGAGTAGAAGATTAACAAGAGTACATCTACCAGGAGATTTTCTTGGGAAATATCCAGGGTTACAACACACTAAATCCAACCATGAGCTATCCCCCTCAGTTCCCTCCAGCCCCTAACCCAACCATGAGCTACCCCGTAGTTCCTCCCAGCCCCCCAGCCAAGATCTTCGTAAGAATCAACCTCCTTTTTTGATTTTTTGGTTGTTTTTTTTATATATTTTCTTCAAAAAATATTTTAGCAGTGTTTTACTTTAAAGTTTGCTAACCTTTTTCTTAGTCTTTTTTTCCTTTTAGTTTTTTGGAAAAAGATTATTATTTTTTCTTTAAAGAATATCTTTCTCTCCCACGTTTATTTATTCCATACCACTTAGTATTTCTCTCCAAGTGATTAACATAATATTTCTTTCCCATCATGTTCATTTAATTTATTTTTCTTTTCACTTATCTTCCTAGAGATTTTTAGGAGACTTTTTAAGGAAGGTCCATCTTGTGGACTTGACCACCAATTTTTTTTTCTAAGTTGGCAAGAGGTCTTCTAACTCTAGTGCTATTTCCTAAATATTTCTAAGAAATCTATTTTAACTCAAATAATAATAGAATAATTACATCATCACATAAGTCTGATCATGGCTTCTATCACCATTAAATAAAATAAAAGTTCAACGTATAAGAATATCAAATGTTCTAAAGGAAGATCCATAGGGGTCTAACATTGGTCGCTAGGGTAAGAAGTAGGAAGGATGATGCATACCATCCCATGGGTACTCTGATGTGGTAACAAAAAACATAATGTTCCAATCTAAATGAAATACTGGGATGTGATACCACAAGGGATCACATGAAATAAATGATGAGGGAGGCTTTGAATCATTATCGTGAGAGACATGGTTCACATGCATGACATATATAAAGATATAATGAATAATAGTGGACGAAATTTGCACCAAAATTTAGATGAAGCAACATAGGACATATGATGTATGTTCAAATGTACACATTAGATGCTCTTGGGGGTCTAGAAATATTCATCTCATGGATGATGACATATAGAGGATATATACATTATTATATACCATTTTCACATCATCGGGAAAATTTAATATGGTTGATTGAGTGGTTCCCTACCCTAGCATAGAAGGTGTGTTGGGGATTATAGCTAGAGTAGTAGAAACTCCACTACAGCTAGCTTGTAATTCATGAAAAATGGTGAGAGTGTCATGGAAATATGGAATATAACGGTAGAGATTCAATTGATGTTTGTATTTTTCTTTAAATTGAATGGGTGGTTTGTGTATAAGGTCTTGTTCTTATTAGATGACCCAGGGATGGTGAGTTGCACCTTAGGGACCACTAGTTCTAGTTGAAGTTTATGCAAGTTGATGACACCTTTTAACTCAATAAGCTGGAGATATGTATTGGTGATGGCCTTCAATATCGCACAAATTGCAAGGAAGTGGAAGATTTGGTGTGGAATTTTTGGTGGCCTTGGCCGACTATTTCTTCTTATTTCCTGTCTTCTTTTTAGCCTTTTCTCCCTTTCCAGTTGCTTGAGTAATAGGAAAAGAATCCAGTTGAGGTTTCTATGGAAATAAAGCAATAAACAGTTGCTTGAGTAATAGGAAAAGAATCCAGTTGAGGTTTCTATGGAAATAAAGCAATAAAAGGGGCTATTGAGATAGGTTGTATGGGATTTCAAACCATATAAGTTTTTAGGTGGCTTGGAAAAATTGAAGATGAAGGCTATAGGTACGAAACTAGAATCACCAATGTGAGGTTAGGAAAACTCAACATAGCCATTATGGGTGTACTGACCAATCATGGACATGGGAATAACAAATTCATCTAACTAAAGGGATAGTCACTAAGGGGAACACCCCAAGTGACATGGGTTGAATTTTTGGTAGTATAATTCTATGGAGTTGGTTGTTGGAAAGAGGGTCTAGGTTACTGAGAATCTTCAGACCCCATGTAGACATGAGAGATAATAGGTGTAGTAAAAATAGGTCATGGACTATAATGTGCCCCAAGTAGGGAGGATTCTTTATATACTCCAAGGCTACTCTCAATCAAAGAAGGCATAGTATGGTTTCCATCCATTGAAGAAATCACATTATTAGGATGAAATTGAAGCTTAGGATCATAGTATGTCAGCTAGTTAATGATAACAAAGTTCTTGTTATCGGAAAATCTCATCGTAAAATAGATGAAATAATATACTTCCTCCATGATGTACATGATATTGCATCCTAACATGATATTATATTCTATAGGGGTGTGAATAACGTACAGATCAATCAATATTTACTTGTTAGCCAACTCGATAGGGAAATAATACTAAAAGCCTTTTGGCCATGAGGGATGATCATAATGTGATCATAGATGGTAAGATTTTAGGTGATTCGAGCTTTCATTATAGTTGGTTATACATTACACATGTTGATTCCCCTTCATTAATGATGAACACAAAGATAATAAAATTCATTATGGAAACTAGAAAATGGAAAGGCACATCTTAGGGAATATGAGGAGGTTGTACCTTTTCGACATCAAATACAATCATATGATATTCACAAGGGCCCACAACACGAAACGTAGAGAGTAGGGAATTGAATTTTGAAGGATATTTAAAGAGAAAGTCTAATGTGGACATGTTATTAGGTGCTTGTGCCAAGTCACTTACTATGCTAAAGATATGGGTACCCCATGTTAGGGAATTGGTAGTGTTTGAACATAACTATACGTTGATGATCTTAAGTGGTACCTCAACTTTTGGTTTAGGTATTTGTAGGGTGTCATTTCATGACAAACTAAATATAAGTGTCCTAAGAAACTTATATCAAAAAATGAAATATCTAAATAATGTGTTTATATTTCTCCTATCTGGCTACTCACAAAAAAGGAGGAAATTTTTAAATATGTATTTGTAAATTTATTTAAAAGGCTATCAACCCTCATGATGATAAAAGTGAATATCATATTATTTTATCTTATCTTGTGTGATTGTGTTTGATTCAATAATTCTGAGTATATTTTTTAATAACCACTTGTGAGGTGACGATCTCAAAGACTCACCTGTGATGAGTTTTAAATGCTAATTTATCTTATACGCTCTCCTTTTATGCAGCTACCACATTTTCCATGTTGCAATTTATATTCAAAGATTTTTTATTTTATTTATTTTATTCATTTTTTCTTCCCTCACCCATATTCTTTCCCCACTTCTTATTATTCCTTCCAAACATTTTTGGTCTCAGTTCCTCTGCCTCAACAAACCATCTACAACACCCATGGACAGTTTTGTTAAAGTCTACAAAAAAATTGTAATTCAGGTATATCTCTAGTGTGGCCTGGTTCCATACCCCACACAAAATCCAAGAGTTTTTATATCAGGAGCAACACTTGGAGCGGGTTCCATTTGGATATGTGCCCTCTCACCCCACTTTAGTAGGTACCTACTTCATATTGAACATAGCATCATTAGACTTTGGTTCTTTTGGAAATGTTCCCTCCTACCCCAAGTTATGTAGGCACCTATTATTTCATCAATAGTTAGCATAGAAACATTCAGGTCAAGTTCATTTGGAGATTTTTCCTCCCAACCCAAGCTATATAGGAACATTCTACTTCATCAACAATGAACATCACATCACATCAACTCCAGCAACATCCAAAGCTAATACCAGCCATGGATTCACACTTAAATCAGGACGTGGAAAGAAGGGGACGCTTTCCATCTAAATCAGGAGGAATTGGGGAACCAGGCTAGCTGGCGCATAATAGGAACATATAATGAGGTAGGAAAAACCTATTCTTGGGAAAATTATATCAAGAAAGGTGATATCTAGATAATGTATTTATTTTTTTCCTATTTGGAAACTCACAACAAATGAGGAAAGTTCTAAATATGTATTTGTAATCTTTTTAAAAGGCTATCAAGCCTCATGATAATACAAGTGAATATTAGAATACTTTGTCTTATCTTGGGTGATTGTGTTTGATTCATGTTTTTCTGAGTCGATTTTTTTGAAGATCCAGTTGAGAGATGAGGCTCCCTAAACCTCACCTCCAATTAATTGCAGATCAAAACATCTCAAAATGGTTGTAGATATATCGATTAACAAAAGCTCCCTTAAAAATATTTTGATGGAATTTTCCAAGTTCTGAGATAGATTTGTGTGTTGGGAGATGTCATATTCCTCACGGATTCCCCTTATTTGGCATTTAAGAAAACCCAGCTGCTACAACCAAAAACTTATGTGAACTAAAGGGGCTTCAATTACTTATGAAGTAATCCTCGTATAATTATATAAGCTAGATGAATAAATGTATAAATGTATATTTAGATTCAAAACATAGGCTTTATTTCATTGGCTCATAATTTGAAAGTCACTTCTAGGATCTTTAATAATCACAATTTCTAACATTATTTTCGAGGTTAAAATAATCATGTACATTTCCTTTCTAAGGATGGATTTTCGATGCTTATAAATCGTATTACTGATGAAGAATATCTAAAGTGGGATTTATTCTCTCTAGGGACGTCACATGTTGATGTATTTTAAGCTTATATGGATGGAATTTATGTATTTATGTAAGTATAAACTATTTATTGTTGAAAATTCTTTTTGTTAGTGGTGTCTCTTTTTGGAGCTTTTCTATTGTGCTCTTATGAGGGAATACTCTATGCAATACTTAGGTAGAGTTTGCCACTATTTTTGGATGTAAAAACATGTAAATAAGTATAAGGATTGTATTTTTAAATCTATCTAATGATAAGATTCATGTTTTTATGAGGAAAAAAGAAAAAAATATAGTAAATCTCTAAATTCATGGTTAGCAAGTGGGAAATAGAAATACTTATAAATCTATTTGCCTTATGCAATCCATATCCTTCTCGAATGTTTCCCAAAGAAGATTTAGTCCTCCCACCCAAACTAGGAGCTTATATAGCTTCCTATCTATAGGAAACCTATGCATTTTGTATCCCTCCATGAACATACTCTATGAATATAATACAATCAATAGCTATCCTATATAATCAACTCGATAACAAGTACAAAATGGGGTATTAAACTTGATAATAACTAAGTCTCAATTTCTTTGTTATATTTTTTCTACTCTAAAATGCTTAACCCCTTCCTTTTTATTTCCCCTCTTATCCCTTTCTTACACTTCCTTCTATACCCCAACTTTTGAATCACATCTCCTTCAAAGAAGAGAAATTGATTTTTTTCCCTAGGAATGTCAATAAAATAAATGAAATATTTCAGCATTTATTAAATCCATGGATTAATGAACTCCTACATGGACCTACTAAAATTGATTTATCTTGACTTTTCAATCATATTTAGGGATCTATAAATAAATTATTTTATGATATATAGTTCATGCAATCGAAACTATAAAAAAATAAATTACATTTTATAAATGATATTTTGGAAATATAAATATAATTTCCAATTCCATCCATCATGTGTCAATTTATTATTAATAATTTAATAAGTAATTTGTTTTGAAACAATAATAATATATGCATGTAGCGTAAGTACACATTTATAAGGTGCACATATCTTTTGCATATATTAATGATAAACAATTATGGCCTTTAGTGAATAGTTCTTATATGTTTATAACCAAAGATGAAATATAATAAATCAAGTAAACAAATCATTTTCAATAATATTTAATAAGTAACTTACATAATTAAAAACTCATTGATCATTACACTAATATTAAAAAAAATGAATTAAATGAGTGTTCTAAAGATGGCAGGAATAAGAAATTGAGAATGCGATATATATATCTCAAATAACATTCTAAAGTAAATTTGAATTATCCTTCCTCCCTTGATCTAGATCATATTATTTTATTATTTCCATCCATATTAATTCTTTAAGAGTGGAAAAAGTGGAGGAATAAAAGCACAAGACCAATTTTAGAGACAAGTCCTAGCTTGGAAAATTGGGCTCAATCCCACCGGGGTTAGTTTGGGGCATAATAGTTTTTTATTTTTTATTTATTTTTATTTTTATTTATTTATTTTTCTTTTTCTTTTTCTTTCTATGGGGGGATGGGGGGTTGTGAAGCTTTGGCTTTAAGTGTGGAACTCCATAGAAATATTGTACACATATATCTTTACAATGACATAAGAATTGTCTCAATCAGAGTTTGTATGCAAAATTCATGTCACCGAGAAGCTGATCTTTATGTTTCTACCACCATGATTCAAGAGGATGCCACGTCACTATTAGTCATGGAAATTCTTTATCCATGTGATCATCATGAAGCTGAATCTAGAATAATTGAAACTCTAGCTCTAGTTAAAAGTTGAAGAAGTCAAACTCAACCACTAGTAGGCTATCACGTTGTGTTATAATAAGGCCAGTAGAAATAAAAGGGGTTTCACTATATTTGAGTAGAGTAGCTAGTTGTTGATGGAGAGAGAGAAACTATATAGGTTTCATATGTTGTAGCAACCCATGGGATACAAGTCTCACTCCTTTGTACTTGCATCCATTTCCATTCAAAGAAAGACAAGGAAAAGTGAACCACCTTCCAACTATTTTTTCTCCTAGAAGGGTTTCTTAGGTCATATCGTATGTTTTTATCATGTATATTTCCACAATTTAACATATTGAGAGAATTTTTTTTAGATAGAAATTGTTTCTAATGTTTGGGATGTTTCAAAAAACTTGACACAATTTCTATCCAAATGACCTCTCTCCATATCTTGTGTTACTGTGGTTTGTGAGTGGTTGTTCTATTTTTTCTTTCTTTCTTTAAAAATTATAATTTCCATGCATTAAAAATAGACAATAATTAACAAATCCAAAAATCCAATAAGAAATTAACTCTTATAATATAGATTTAGGATTTTCTAATATATTTTAGTAGATCTCTTTGTTGGGTGTGGGGCCTGATTTTCATCCTGATTCAGAGATCCTTGTTTTAGCTGGATGTATACCCTAGGAAAATTGTGCACCCCTGCAGCGGGGGGGCCTTTTCCCCCCCGCGAGGTCTGGGGGGCAGTGGTCCCCCGGCGAGGGTTTCGGGGGAAATGCCCCTGAAGCTAAAAACATATGTAAAATTTCCTCGTAAAAGTATAGTAATTTCTAGTCAATCTGCGCCATTCATTAGGGGGATGATTTGATGGTAGAATTTATGTTTAGTTTAGGGTTTTTTGCCCTAGAAGGAAACCCATCACTTTGTATGAGGGTATTGTATTGCGACTGTGTATTTTATGTGTATTCTCAGAGAGAGAAACAAATAGGGAGACTGTGATAGAGAACAGATGATATTACAGCAGATCTGTTGTATTTTGTGTCCCTTCATTTTGCTGGATTATAGAAAGGAAGGAATGGTTGTTCGGGGTGGATGTAGCCCAAACTGGGTGAACCACGTATATCTGTGTCTCTCTGGTTTTATGCGTTTTTTGTTCTTGTGTTTTCCGCATATTTTATGTGTTGCATTTCTCTATAATATATAATTTTCTAACAATTGGTATCAGAGCCGAAGGTCTATTTGGCTGATAAACTCGCAGAAAAGAAGGGTTCCTGGTTTGAGTGGGAGAAATGGCGAAATATGATAAGTTAAGGGTCGAGAAATTTAATGGCCAAAATTTCCCGCTGTGGAAAATGTAGATGGAATATTATCTGTATCAGAAAGATCTGTACCTACCATTGAGTAGAAAAACAAAGAAGTCGACGGCTATGACATACGCAGAATGGGAGACTCTCAATAGAAAGGCACTCAGAACAGTACAGTTGTGCCTCATGGTGTCGATAGCCTTCAATATTTCGAAGGAAACAACAGTAGAGGGTTTGAATAAGGCATTGGCGAAACCATATGAAAAACCCTTAGCGTCAAACAAGGTATTTCTCATGAAACGTTTATTTAATATGAATATGTCGGAAGGTGGATTTGTTACAGACCATTTAAATGATTTTAATACAGTTACCAGTCTGTTAAGTTTTGTAGGGGTAAACATTGATTATGAAGTTAGGGCTCTTTTATTTCTATGCTCATTGCTAGAAAGCTGGAACGATTTAGTTATGGCCATTACTAACTCTGTCTATGGATCTAGCACTTTAAAGTTTGATGATGTTGTCGGTGCTATCCTTAGCGAGGAAATGCGAAGGAAAAGCTTCGGTGAGACATCGGGTAATTCTTTGAGTGCATAGTCTAGGGGAAGAAGAATGGAAAGAGGAAAGAGTTAAGTATATCACAGTAAATCAAGGCAAGGAAGATCCAAGTCCATATCGGGGATAGTATGGTAGAAATGGAGAAAGAAAGGACATTTGAAGAAAGACTGTAGATCTCGGAAGGGAAAAGAAGGACACGCACAACAAGAAAACAATCATGAAGCAAATGTGACAGGTGATGTGTTACAAGATGCTTTGATTCTTTCTTTTGAAAATGTTACTGATTCTTGGGTTGTAGATTCAGGGGCCTCATTCCACGCCACACCTGATAAGAAATATTTTCATGACTATGTTCCAGGAGATTTTGGACAAGCCCGTTTTGGTGATGATAAACCCTGTAAAATTTTTGGAATGGGTAAGGTTCTTATAAAACAATAGAATGGAAATCAATGGCTATTAAAGGAGGTAAGGCATGTTCCAGATATGAAGAAAAATCTGATTTCAATAGGGCAGTTAGGCGGTGAAGTTTGTGTGACAACTTTCACAGATAAAACTTGGAAGGTCACCAAAGGAGCCTTGGTAATAGAAAAAGGCGAAAAGGTTGGTACATTGTATTTACGCAACGGTATTTCTAACTCTGTTAATGCTTTAACTTCCAAAGGAGTAGATGCATCATTATGGCATCATAGGCTTGGACACATGAGTGAGAAGGGGATGAGGATTCTCCACTCAAGAAATTTGTTACCAGGTTTGAAGAATGTTGATTTGGATTTATGTGAGAATTACATTTATGGAAAATAGAAGAGACTTGTATTTCTTAGAGTTGGGAAAGAAAAGAAGAGTGAAAAATTAGAGCTTGTGGATACAGATGTATTGGGACTTGCTCAAGTATCATCTCTCGATGGCTCTTGTTATTATGTTACTTTTATTGATGACGCAACTAGAAAAATTTGGATTTATTACATTCGGAATAAATTAGATGTATTTGATACTTTCAAGAAATGGAAAGCTTTGGTTGAGATTGAGACATGAAATAAGTTGAAGTGTCTCAGATCAGACAATGGAGGTGAATATTGTAGCAAAGAGTTTGATAGGTATTGTTAAGAGCATGGAAGTCGCAGAGAGAAGACAGTTCCAAGAACACCACAAGAAAATGGTGTGTGAGAAAGGATGAACTAAAAAATCATGGAGCATGCAAGGTGCATGAGATTGCATGCAGGATTGCCTTTACAATTTTGGGCAGATGCTGTAGATACTGTTATTAATCTAATAAACAGAGGGCCTTCAAGTTCCTTGGATGGTGGTATTCCAGAGGAAGCATGGATAGGTAAAAAGGTAAACTACTCTTTTTTAAAGCCTTTTGGCTGTGAGGCCTTCTTCCATATTAATAAATAAAATAGAACAAAGCTTGAGGAAAAATTAAAGAAATGTACCTTTATTGGATATGATGTTAATGATTTTGATTATTGCTTATATGATTATGAAAATCAAAAAATCATTAGGAGAAGAGATGTAATATTCAATGAAAAGGTCTTGTATAAGAATTAGTTGCAAGAAAAGAAAGAGGAAAAAGAAAACAAAGAATACACAGTTCTTGATGAGATCACAGAAAAATTAAAGGTGCCTGAAAATAATAACAATCAACAGCCACAACAATATCAACCACCACAACAGCAATAGGCACCTCAAACAGCTGAAACTGGTGTCAGAAGATCTACTAGGATAAGTAGACCCCCTGAATGATACTCTCCTTCATTATATTATTTGACTGATTCTGGTGAACCTGAATGTTATGAAGAAGAAATGCAGGTTGAAATTAGGAAGAAGTGGGAGCTAGCCATGGAAGAAGAGATGGACTGCTTAATGCATAACCAGACTTGGGAATTAGTCAGGTTGCCTGCAGGCAAAACTACATTGTAGAATAAATGGGTTTACATCCTGAAGGAAGAAGATGGAGGAAAACAGAGGTACAAAGGTAGACTTGTGGTGAAGGGATTTGCGCAAAAGAAAGGTATTGATTTTGATGAAATATTTTCTCCTGTTGTTAAGATGACCTCAATTAGAACTATTTTTAGTCTTGTAGCAGCGGAAGATTTACATCTTGAACAGTTAGATGTAAAGACAACATTTCTCCATGTAGATTTGGAGGAAGAGATCTATATGCAACAACCAGAAGGATATGAGGTCAAAGGGAAAGAAAAATTAGTGTGCAGATTAAAGACGATCATGTATGGCTTAAAACAGGCTCCAATGCAGTGGTATCTAAAGTTTGACAAGTTTATGTCTGAACAAGGTTATACTAGATATCACTCTAATCATTATGTTTATCTAAAAAAGAAAAATGATGGTAGCTACATTATATTATTATTGTATGTAGATGACATGCTTGTTGCAAGGTCTAACGTGCAGGAAATAAATGTGCTCAAAAGAAAATTGGCAAATTCATTTTCAATGAAGGATTTGGGAGCTACAAAACATGTCCTTGGTATGAGAATAACTAGAGAAAGGAAAAATCGCAAATTAACACTGTCTCAAAATGAGTACATACAAAAGGTGTTGAAAATATTTAATATGCAGAATGAAAAACTAGTTAGTACACCTTCTGCTAGCCATTTCAAAATTATTAAGGAGATGTGCCCCAAGACTCAAGAAGAAATGGACTATATCTCTAAAGTTCCATATGCATCAACAGTTGGAAGCTTAATGTATGCAATGGTCTGCATGAGGCCTGATATTGCACATGCAGTGGGAGTTGTAACCAGGTACATGAAAAATCCAGGAAAAGAACATTGGATAGTAGTAAAATGGATTCTCAAATATTTGAGAGGTATCACAAATCAAGCATTATGCTTTGGTGGTTCAAACATTGCTCTACAGGGATATGTTGATGCAGATATGGCAGGTGACAGAGATAATAGGAGGAGCACTACAGGGTATGCATTTACTCTAGGTGGAACAATTGTTAGTTGGGTTTCAAAAATCCAAAGTGTTGTTAAACTTTCAACAACAGAAGCAAAGTATGTTGTTGCTACAGAGGCTAGTAAAAAAATGATTTGGTTACAAAGGTTTATGGATGAATTGGGTAAGAATCATGATATGGGCACGTTATACAGTGATAGCCAAAGTATCATTCATCTTGCAAAGAACTTAGCATTTCATTCCAGGACTAAACACATACAACTCAAGTACCATTTCATACGGTCAGTATTGGAAGATGGACAGTTGAAGCTGGAAAAGATACACACTAGCGAGAATCCTGAAGATATGCTAACAAAAGTTCTAACCAGGGAGAAACTGAGAATATGCTCAGTTTCAATTGGTCTTCAAGGATGATGATAAAGATGAGAAACAACCAGGTCCAAAGAGGAGTCATTGTCCAGCAAATGAAGCAGCGGTCAAGTTGCTACAATCGGTCTCCAAGTGGGAGATTGTTGAGTGTGGAGCCTGATTTTCATCCTAAATCATAGATCCTTGTTTTAGCTGGATGTATACCCCAGTAAAACTGTACACCCCTGCAGCGCGCCGGGGGGGGGGCGGGGGACTTGTCCCCCCTGCGGGCTCCGGGGGGGCTAACTCCCCTGGCTGGGGGTTCCAAAGGCCAGCGGTCCCCCGACAGGGATTTCGGGGGAAGCACCCCCAAAGCTAAAAACAAATGTAAAATTTCCTTGTAAAAGTATAATAATTTCTAGTCAATCTAGGCCGTTCATTAGGCAGATGATTTGATGGTAGAATGTATGTTCAGTTTAGGGTTTTTTACCCTAGAAGGAAACCCCTCACTTTGTATGAGGGTACTGTATTGTGGCTGTGTATTGTATGTGTATTATCAGAGCGAGAAATAGATAGGGATATTGTGAGAGAGAACAGAGGATATTACAACGGATTTGCTGTAGGTTGTGTCTCTTCATTTTGCCGGATAATAGAAAGGAAGGACTGGCTGTTCAGGGTGGACGTAGCCCAAACTGGGTGAACCATGTATATCTGTGTCTCTCTGGTTTTATGTGTTTTGTGTGCTTGTGTTTTCCACATAATTTATGTGTTGCATTGCTCTGTAATATATAATTTTCTAACACTCTTGTGAATTTTACAAACCATTTGTAACCTATTTCCATATTCTACATCTTATCCTCTACTATATGGAAATATAAGGAATAATCTACTATATTGAGCTAACTCTAGATATAACATGTAAGTGGAAGCATTGACTATATCAACGAACTTCTAAAGTAGGAAATTAGTAGTCACCATCACACATCTAAAGGTAGTGTGACACAACATAACCTTTTCATCATTCCATTTTACAAAGCTAAATGGTGGGAAATACCTCTAGTTCTTTTGATAGAGCTAGGGTCAACACACTATCATTAACCATACTATGTTGTTTTCATTTCTCTTAGAGCTAGATCATCAAATAAGTAGTTCAAAAAACTATGTTTCATGATTCCAACTTTCAATGTTAAATAGTGGGAAATACCTCCACTTCTCTTGATAGAGGTAGGGTGAACACACTAGCATTAACCATACTATGTTTTTTTTGTTTCTCTTAGAGCTACAACATCGAATAACTAGTTTAAAAAACTATGTTTCCTATAAATATTGCACTTAACTACATATCATAACAATGGTTTGAACCAATAAGTAATTAATTAAATAATACTTCATAACATATCATTACTCTTTGTGTGTTAATGGCATCATTGTTACTTCAACATCATAGTTATTTGGATATCTCTTATTTTGTTTGCATGCAAATTAGCTTATCAAAACAAATAATCTTTTGTAATTATATAACTATCTCCATGTTATCAATAATATTACACAACAATATTTAAAGAAATCATGTATGTTTATTTATCACATCTTTCACACAAACAATCCATTCAAAATATAAATCAACCTAGTATCCATGTATCATTTTTTTTTTAAATTTTCATGTTGAAGAAAATCATTTAAATATTATTATTAATTACATAAAAAAAACCATTAATTATTTTTTTTGCATATAAATATGTCCAAATGTCATCTTAATATATACTTCTATTAATGTAACTAAATTTAATAAATAATGACCACATGAATAACAATATAAAGTGTTATAGGGGAGTGATGATGAAGTCTATATCTCATATAATTACTTCAAAATATCTAATAATCATAAAAACAATCTAAGAGTACTTTTGTCTTCCATAAAAAGGAATTCTAACCATTATTCCTTTCATTCTTACCATACACATGGGGACAATGTCACTTTATTGTTACGTTGACTTCCATATTGCTCTTAATCATAAATTTAAATGTGAGCAACTTGGTATTATCCCAAGATGAATTAAAAAGTTCATAAATTTAAATGTGAGCAACTTGGTATTATCCCAAGATGAATTAAAAAGTCCCAAGGAAGAGATAGAAAGGTTGTAGATGCGAATAGAGATTGGACTAGTTAGATATCCACCACCGAGTGGGTATTTTTTATCATTCATTAGTTATTTGAAAGCTTGTAGATGCGAATAGAGATTGGACTAGTTAGATATCCATCACCAAGTGGGTATTTTTGCTTATTCATTAGTTGTTTGAAAGCTAAGTTTATTTTTTCAAGTTATTTCCATGAGGTATTGAATAGATAGGCTCTTTATATTTACACTAAAGAACACTAAAAAAGAATATATATGAAGGAATATTGAGCAAAGAAAAGGAAGATTTTCTTTATGTAATATAGGGAATTGTAAAAAAATGCCATGGTTATTTCATGGTTTCATGATATGCTTGAGGTGATGCATAATAAATACATTGACCCAGCCATGAGAGAAAATGATTGAATTCAATAAGTGAAGAGTTTGTAACTTGCATTCCTTCATCCTAGTCACTTCTTCAATCTCTTTAAAGTATATTTAAATTAAAATCTTATGGTTTTTAAATTAAAATCTTATGGTTTTGTAGAAAATCATTATACATTATTCTATAGATAATATAAATATTATTGAAGAGTTTGTAACTTGCATTCCTTCATCCTAGTCACTTCTTCAATCTCCTTAAAGTACATTTAAATTAAAATCTTATTTTTTTTAGAAAATCATTATACATTATTCTATAGATGATATAAATATTACTTTGCTTCTATATTGGGATGTAGATGTTAATCAGTAATTGTTATTTTGATATTTTTTTTTATTGGTGCTATCTACAAAGGCCACAATTTAGCATGGATAGAGAAATTGTGAACACCATCAAGAATAACAATAACTTAGTAACTTCATAACTTAGTCATGATATCAAAATCGTACTGATATTTTCATTGTTTTCCAATAAAAATTATAACCTCCTTAGATTAAGGCTTTTTTATTGGCTGTACCATGCATATATTGAAACCACCCTAAACCTTTAAGAAAGAAAATCTATGATTTGCTATTGGTAAAAGGTGCCACCCATTTCATTATTGGGAGTGGGAGTACGTTTTACGAGGAAACCACCAATTAACAAATACTCGGTGAAATTATTCACTTTGAAAAGTTGATATAAGGGGAGTACGATAACCACGACATCACATTTATTGGGTGAAATTATTACACTACGAAAAGTTGATTCCCCTTGCGTCATTAGTTTGTTAGGCATACAAGATTCATTAAAAAAATATATAAAATGAAATAGTTGATTTAACGAGTATATAAAATGAAATACCTTATTTGATTCCAGGTACACTTGGCATCAAGAACATCATAAAGGTATGAATATCTATAGCAATTATTCCATCGAAGTATTAGGATCTAAGGAAATGGACTGTCGACTGCATTCCCGCATCCAAACAAGTATGGAGCGAACTCAGCAATTAGGTTTCGAGCAATTTTCTGACAAAAAAGATGTACATGGACCAGAAATGCAATCCGTAAAGTCTCCACCGACACAAAGCCTTATCTACATATCCGGTAGGAATTTATGGATGCTACTTACAAAATCTCTATATCTGTGTTTCCTCTTAGTATTCCTGCTTAGTGCATGCCCACATACTGTCAAATGAGTCATGATGCTTTACATTATATTCAAAATCGTCAAAATTCCAAGAATAACATCGTATCTGATGATTTCAGAGTTTGGAATATTTTGAAATTTTGATAAATATAGGTGAACATAAATAGTTGCTTTTGCTTATGTCATGAGATTTCCAAAATATTCTTAAATCTGCCATCACTAATGATATGCAATATTCTCTGTATCGACTGGATACATGGGAATCACCTGAGGTCTCGAATGTTACGTGGCATTCTTTCTCACCTCATATATTATTTGAATCATTTTTCCTAATGTGGTTCATTATACGACAGCAACTTTCACAAGCAACATTTATTTGGTATTCCGACAATCAAGATAGATAATTTCTAGTTACAAACAAAAATGTCATTGCCCGATCAAATCATGGAATGAAATTAATACAATAATTGTTTCAGATTTATCGAATGACGGTTGCTCATCATTTTTGGAGGGGTGGAAGGCAAAATAAAACAATTTCTATTAAATAATTTGTTTCAGAATTGATCCAATTATGGTTCCTCGTCATTTTCGAGGGGTGGGAGGTAAATTAAAATAATTTCTTGCTCCGCTTTTGGGACGAACCCACTTGCACTCATGATATTCGTGTGAATGACAGGTTCTCCACCGAAGCCAATTGCTCGACAACTTTCAATGGTGGTTATGAAAGACAAATAGAAGAATACTTTTTTGATAATCTCATTCCATGAAAGATAAATACAAACATTTCGATATCGGTCACAATGAAATTATCAACACCATTACAGATTGACATGACTGATGGATGATGCAGGATCATTGTCAATTTCATGCACTTACTGCCACTTCATTCGAATGAAACAAACGAGAAACGAGAACTAGGGAATATATATATATATATATATATATATCGTCATGGTCTTATGCTTAGCAGGGAAGATGGGGATTGTGAGGTAAATACTAGTGGCATGCAGGCAGACGGTTATGGCCATGGCTGCCCTCATAGCTGAGGTGAAGGTCCACTTTGGATCAATATCAATGAAAAAGAAGAAATGGTGGAGGTAGCAAAGTAGAATCTTATCATAGGATATAAGGGGATAATAATAATTGCAATCCAAAAAGCATATGTGGTTTTCCTTTAATTTTCTTATGTTTTGCAGCCAAAAAGCGAATGTGCTTTCTTGCTCTTCTTTTATTTTTCTTTATAGTGTTTTTGTGCTCATCTCGAGAAGGGAAGATGCCAACCAATTTTCCACCGACTTGATATGCCTATATGATTGCATCCATGAATCTCTTGTAAATCAAAATTTCATGATTATACACCCCACCTTTCCCTTCCCTTCCCTGCATACATGTGGGTATATCCAGAGAAACCATCCCCCCACCAGATTCTGTGGGCCGCAGTGGTGGCGTAGGATTATTTTGCGACGTTTCAGCTCTCTAGCGTAGGGCTTTTGGTGATAAGACAGTGGTGTTGTCACTGTTACCACGTGATCAAGCTCCACATGAGTAGCTTCCTTTTATGTAACAACAACGGTCTAATGCTCATTGTGAATGTGGACATGCAAGGACAAAATGACACCTTATTTCACCCTTTGGTTCAAAGAACGTTAGTTAGAGATTCCTCGTGATAAGGGTAAACTTTATTTTCTATAGGCAGGCTAAATAATCTCTTCAAATCCCTAACTTTCTCGGAAATGTTGACATTAAACTCATGGTCTATATGTCTTATTCATGTCAACATTGGGGAATTATTTTATGTCTATATGTCTGATTCATGTCAACATCGGGGAATTATTTTATGACTACTGCGAAATTTGTTTATTGTATTCATGATTTTATCGAAAAAAACTCAATTAGTGGTGGTTAACTATATTTTTTAAGATTTTTTCTATTGGAAACTGTGGAATTATTTTATGAATACTGCGAAATTTGTTTATTGTATTCACGATTTTATCGAAAAAAAATAAATTCCTGGTGGTTAACTATATTTTTTAAGATATTTTCTATTGGAAACTGAGGAATTATTTTATGACTACTGCGAAATTTGCTTATTGTATTCACGATTTTATGCAAAAAAAAATTAATTAGTGGTGGTTAACCATATTTTTAAAGATTTTTTTCTGTTGGAAACAGATCATGTATGAAGTTGAATTTTATCTAGAAATAGCGAGAAACAAAGTTAGCGAAGTATGTAAATGACAAACACAAGTTTGCTAATTTCAAGTTCATGAAACTGAATCCGTTCAGCTCATCCGGAAATAGCAAACATAAATGGATAAAAGTAAGTTTGATAATGTCAAGGTGAAGAACCTAAATACAACTAAGTTTTTTTATCTCCAAATTAACGATCTAAAATGTTTGTTGAATATATTTTGAAATAAATCAGTAATAAATAACATGTTTGTGTTTATAGGTGTGTAAAATAATGGATTCAGTATCATGTCAAAGGAAAAAAAAACATCTAGATGAGTTAAACCGGTTACTTTCAAAGTTCAAGTTCAGAATCTGAAAAAATGATGAAGCGTGATTTGAGATGAACCAATAAATATTATAAAAATATATTTGCGTCTTAGAACTTTAATATTTATGTGCAAATTTTATTCCATAATAGTATTTTTTTTTCAAAAAGTTCAACAGTTTAATGGTCCGCCACCAACCAAACTAAAAAGGGACCAGTTGACACGATCACAAAGCACAATATAAAAAAACCTTTAAACATAAAAGAAAAACAATATGGCGAAGTACGAGTTCTGGTGACCCCGCATAATAAAGAGATCCGTCACCCCTGAAAGAAGCCCTACCCAACAAAATAATAATGAAAAAGTGATGGTAAACCTTACAAATCATTGCTGCAGTGAAAGAAAGTACAACGAAAGGCAAAGTCAAGCTTCAACATAATAAGAAAAGTCAATGTAAAGCTTTACATGAAATTCCCACAGTCATTCCACCATCCAATGGACCTTTGTTCACATAGAATGGCGGGGATTCCATGACTATATTCATTAAGTAAAATACGCATCCTGTTTAACGCTGAAACACATGATCAGTCACACTTTTCGTTGCTTAGCATTCAAAGGAAAAAGCACCAAGATTCAGAGAGAGAGGGAACTTGGAGGCGGAATGTATGGTTAAGGTTCAGAAAAACAACATGGAGGAGGAATGTTTGGTTAAGATTCAGAAAAACACAACACGCAGAAGGTTTGGTTTGAATGTTAGGATGTCAAAAGGTAAGCGTTTCCTTGATAAAAAAAATTCTCCCCTTTTTGACTCAAAGATAATCCCCAAGTTTGTGATTATCCTTCCCTTTCTGATTGAAAGAAAGTCTAGAGTGTGACTTAAAGGTGAAGTTTCCTTTCTCTGTAGTGTTGCCGTGAAATGCAACTTTTCATTGAAAATTATATTTTTATTCTTTCTCTTTCCTCAACGGATGAATTGCCTGTACAACTAACCTTCCTTCTCATGAAGCCCATGACTTTTGATGGGAGCAACTTGGTAGTCTTTTTGTATATTTTGAATTTTTTAAAGTTTAATAAATTTGAGAAAAGTTAAATAATTAATTTTAAAATTTGTAATTACTGTGTTACTGTTTGAAAACAACTTCCTTAACTGCCAATGTGCGTATGTTTGAGTCATTAGATCAAATGTTAGATGATTGAAATGTTTTAGTCCATTAGATTTACAAGTAAATAGTTTATATATATTTTTTATAATGTTATTATTTTCTAATAAGTTAGATTGAATTTATGTTTTGGTGACTTTTAAGTTAAAATAAATTTTTATTTTAAATAAAATTTATATCATAAAATTAAACTCCACACAAATCAATTAATCTATATTAAATGAATATAAAAAAATATAAAAAAAGGAAAATAACTATTTATATATTTAAATATTACATTTTTGTGTTAATGTACTCTCCAACAAAGTATGATAGAAATGTTGTAAAGTCTTGTTTAACATTTTGACCATGTCAAATTACTTGTAACAACTTCCAACTCAAAAAAATAAAAATAAAATTACTTCCACCAACTCCATCAGAATAATTACAATTTTACCATGTGAAATATCATTTAATTGATCTTTATTACATTACCCCAATCATTATTGTGATAACATTGCAATTGACGTCTAATACAAATAGCATTGGTTTTCTAACTATTCATAATAATAAAACCCTTCTATACTTTAAGAATGTATTAATTTGGGGTTCTATTTATGTTTATGACATAGAATTGTTTTCAACCTTTGTTATCTTACAAATGCATTAACCAAATGTGAAATGGTACCCACATACATGAATTCGTCCGTTCAATAAATTAAATGGGACATGGAATACCACTTTGGCGGATTTATGGCGGTAGTACTACAAATTAATTGCTATGTGACATTTGTAATGCCACCAGAGCTACGGTCATCTCCCTTCACGTGCCCTAACTCTCCTCCGCCGTTCGATCAATGAGAGGTCAATGATATAGAGATTTGGGAATAATCCAACCTTGGGATACTCCGCAACCCTAAACCATTTCCACCATTTTCTCCCACTTAGCTGAGTCGAGGTTGCTGCTTCTCGGTCTTCATTTCTCCAGTGTTGAAATCTGATAATGGCTCTGCTAACCACCGATACCCTTAACTGTGAGCTATGGATATGGCAATCCTCTGCATTACATCTTGCTGCCGGAATTTTGTGTGCTGTCAACTCCTCGCAGAGCCACCGGGTTAAAATAGATTATCATTGCCGCTTATTCATTTGTGCATGAAACTTGGATTCAATAGGTGGCTATTTTATCAGAGCTCCGATATTGTTTTAGTTCGAGTTCCGGTTTTATTTTCTATGTTAGAGATAGTATATTACAAACTATCTTATATGTTTTATGCATAGGTTTTCGCTGAAAGATGCGTTGAGCTCTCGACTTCACTCATAAGCTCTGTTAAAATCTCTGCTTCCCTAATCCTTCATTTTCTTTTGCATGGTTAGGTTGTTATAGGTAGGTGAGCTCTTCTCCATGGAAATGGTTTAAATTTTGATTGCTCTTCGAGGGTTTCATACCCAAGTCCACCCATTTACTTCTCTGGTTCATTTTCTACAGGTACCAAAGGATTCATTGAATCCCATACTTAGCTTAGTGTTGCCTCTCAGTTGATAAAACGAATATTTGGTTCTCGCTCGTACTTATATTGTAATGAAAAAGCCTCCTCAGAGAGGGTTTACTAGGGTCTGGATTCTTAACTGTATATTTTTATTTTAATTAGGCCAAAAGGTCTCTTATTAGACCGTAGTAAGACATCCAATACCAGGACCTCATAGTTTGTAAACTGTGATAATTTCATTTCTTGCGATTTTTATTATTGAGAGCAACATTTACTATCTCATTGTATATATATCTCATAGACTGTTAAGTCTCTTGTCAGTTTTGAGCTGTACATTTACAATTTTCGATTTTTTTTTATATTCTTTTGTTTAAAAGAATGGGTTTGCTAAGTTCCAGAATAGTATGATTTTCTTTTGTAGATCTTTTACTCTTCTTTCTTGATAATGAAAGTTCCTCATTAGAATTTCTATCTATGAACTCTCTATATGCACATTATTCATAGTCTTACTGTATACATGTGATAATAGGAAATAGAAGGAAAAAGGAGACCTCATGTCGGTCTTTAGTCCTTAGTTTCTAAGAATAAAAATTCTATTTCTCGCAACTTATCTGTCTGAATTTTTTATTTCGGCATGCAATGACTGAGTTATTTTCTGATATATATAATGTTTTTAAATGGATTTTGGAACTCGGTTCTCTCTATTTGTTTTAAGAGGAAAAGTCTACTTGTTTTTGTACATACTCTAGCATTTCCTTTAAGAGTATTTTCTTGATATTTACTGCTAATATTATCATCCTCTCATAGCTAATGGTGACCGGACCACCCAGAAATGCTCCGTGTATAGCTAGACAGGATTTGAACGAAATATTTTGGGTTTCACTCTGTTACCAAGAGTTAACAGTTTGATCTGACTGCTAGGGTGTTTGCTAGTGATACATCCTCATTCACTTATCAAAATTTTATAGTATCAGAAAACTTAATCTCTCTCTACATACTACTTATTATAGAATATTAAGTTTCACCACATAATTGAAATAATTTATCACAACACATTTATACTTTGCATTCAAAATGATAATCATCAGTTATTGCAACTCTCTATCTATCTGTACTTAATAACAGTTGTCAGCTCTAGTATTCAGATTATATTACAATGAATACTTATCTGCAAAATTGTATTTGTCTGGCTGATGTTCCTCCCAACCTTAAGAGTGGAAATAACGTCGAGTTCTTCCCACGTGCTTCCACTGGAAATATCAGGTTGGAAATAGACACGATTCTACTATAACCTCAGGACCTGTGGTCCAGTCAAGCCAGAAATCTTCAGGATTTCAGAGTATTTTCCACTGGTACATCCCAACTGAAGAAAATCTCTCCCTCTGTCTAACATTCACAAAACCCCCACTCCCTCTTGGAATGGCTCTCTTCTCTTGAGAGGAGTGGGTAATTGCTCCAATTTCCCAACCACTTTCCAGTTCTTGGAACAACATTATCATCAACCCTCATTATTTTTACTTTTCTCCTTGATTTCATTTTTTTATTATTATTTCAAAACAACAAGATGGAAAGATAGTCTTTCCATCCATATAACAATTGTCTCAGTATTTTTTTTATTAACAAAAAATAATAAAGATTACTTAACTAATTTAAACCATTAGTTAGCAATAAATGTTAGTGTCATAACTTCCCCCTGGAAGTAACATCGTCCTTGGTGTTTCACTTTAGCTCTGAGAATAGTTCTAGGTAAGCCTTCCATATGAACCCTTCATCCTCCCAACTAGATTCATCCGGGCTAAAGTGCTTCCATTGCTCTTTCACCTAGGTGATAGCTCACTTTCAGAGCATGATTTCCCTTTTGTCAAGTATGCATTGCGGCTCGACCAGGAATTCCCCGTCCGGTTCTACCTGCCACAATACACAATTTCCAGGTCAACTTCTCACAAAGGAAGTCACATTACAAGTTATGATTTCATTAATATCCTACCTCTATATGCTACCAATTAATTACATTTTTCAAATCATGTACATAACTCTTCAATAGAGACACATGAAATACATTGTGTACTCAGATATGGCTGGGTAATGCTAGCTGATAGGCTACAGGTCCCACCCTTTCCAAAATCTCAAAGGGTCCACGAAATCTGGTAGCCAATTTGGCACAAGAGGCCCACTGTAAGGTACTCCTCTTTGGCTTGATTCTTACCTACACATGATCTCCTATTGCGAACTCATGATAAGACCTTTTTGTATCTGCATAAATCTTCGTATGGCCCCTGTGTTAGGAATACCCAACCTTTTGACCATCGTTCTGGGGGTGATAAGCAGTACTGAAGTTTATCTACAGTTTGGGGGTGATAAGAAGTACTGAAGTTTATCTGCATTCCAAAACCTGAAAACAAGGTTTTCTAAAAAGCATAAGTAAACTTAACATCTTGATCCGAAATGAAAATATTTGTAATGCCATGCAATCTAAAAATTTCCTTCATGAAAATGTCAGTTATTTGTACAGTCTTGTAAGTAGACTGTACGGGTATAAAATGTGCATATTTACTCAATATGTCCACTACAACCATTATAGAAACATTTTGTCTTTTTGTTCTTGGTAATCCTGTGATGAAGTCTAGAGATATGACCTCCCACTTCCATTTGGGTATAGGTATGGGCTGCAAAAATCCTGTAGGATGTTGATGCTCTACCTTCACTTGTTGACATTCCAAACACTTACTTAAATATTCAGCAATGTTCTTTCGCATACCAGGCCAGAAAAATACCTTTCTAATCGTGGTCAACATCTTCTAGTAACCTGGATGACCTGCATAATTGCTGCAATGATATTCATTCATTATCAGCTCTTTCAGGTCTAATCGATTAGGCACATATACTTTACCTTTGAAGGTTAACATTTGGTTGTCATTTATTCCATACTCAAGTGTGCCTCCCAACTTTTTTATTTCTTCCATTTGATGCCACAAAAGCTGATATTTGGGATATTTTTGTGCTTCTTTATTTACTTGCTCTGAAAATTTGTTTTCCAGCTGATTATAATATAGCTCATATATACCATGTAATTTCCTGCTTAAAGCGTCAACTACTCGATTTTCCTTTCCTTTGACATGCTGAATATCCATGTCAAATTCACTTAGGAAAGCATTCCATCTTACCTGTCTTGAATTCAAATCCGATTGCTTGAAGTAACTCGTCAAGCTGCTATGATCTTTATTTAATACAAACTTTTTGCCCAGCAAGTAGTGTCTCCATACTCATAGTGCATGAACTACTTCTGTCAATTCCAAATCATATGCAGAATATCTCTGCTCATGTTCCTTCAACTTTCTAGATTCAAAAGCTATCACCTTGCCTTCTTGAGACAGGACTGCCACAATGCCTTCTTTACTTGCATTCATACATACTTCGAATTCTTTTCTGGGGTTGGCTACTCTTAACACAGGAGCTGTAGTTAAGAGTTGTTTCAGTTTTTCAAAATTGTTTTGGCACTCTGTGGTCCATTTGAAAAATTTTCCTTTCTTCTGTAAGGAAGTAATAAGAAAATAAATTCTAGAAAATCTCTGAATAAATCTTCGGTAATACCCAGCTAGCCCCATAAATGATGTAATATATGCTACATTCTGGGGTACTTTCCATTACATAAATGTTTTAATATTTTCATGATCAGTAACAATTCCCTCAGTGGAAATAACGTGTCCCAGATATAGGATTTCTGATTTAAAGAAATCACACTTACTGAACTTTGCGTACAGCCGATGTTTCCTTAGCAGCTCTAACACGATCTTCAAATGTTCTTCATGCTCTTCCTGGTTCTTGGAATAGATCAAGATATCATCTATAAAGATAAGCACAAAGTTATCTAGAAAATGATGGAAGACCCCATGCATTAACCTCATAAAGGTTGCATCTTAGCCTTCTCCTCTCGAAGATATGGAACATAATGCAATAGGGAGGTAAACTTAGTAATATAATCATCCATGGTCATATATCCTAGCTTGAGATCATGAAATTATTTAGCCTTTTCGTCATAAAATCTTTCGGTCAGGTACTTGTCCTTGAAGTATTGTTAGAATGATTCCCAGGTCAAATCTTGTTCTTCAATACTACGTATGTTCTTTACATCCTCCCACCACATAGTGGCTTTCTCTCTTAGCTGGTATATTTCCAATCTAACCTTCAGGTTGGTGTTATATTCATACACCTAAAAATACTTATTCATATTTATTAACCATGGCTCTGCCACCTCCTCAACCTCACCATCAAATGTTGGTGGTTTTATTTTACAAAATTCTCCTTGAAGTTCCACTTTCTGCCTCTTGACTTCTTGTGGATCTGACAAGTTGCCAGATTCTGTTTCATTAAAAATTTTATTCTTACTCCGTTGAGAGGGGCTAATTTCCACTCTTTCTGTGGTGTTATTTCCTTTTTGTTGCTCATTTTCTTCTTGCACACCTCTATCAGTACCAGGATGTTCGAGCTCCTGGTTTTTTTATCTAACATAATTTTTAATATCTTTTCTCGGTCTTGCAGTAATCGCTCATTATCTTTTCGAACGCGCACCATTTCCTCCTGCAGCTATTGAACAGTATTTAACAAGAAATTGTTTTGGTGTTTTTTTTCTTCCAACAGCCTAATGGTTTTCTATTATTGTTCAACACTTAGTTGAACCCACATCTCTAGGTTCATCACTAGTTTTACTTGGGGTTCCACAGTGTTTTGAGGGGGCTACAATGGGGTTCCTCTTCTCATTATGTTCTCTCTTATGTGGCTAAATTTTGTGCATCAATTTACACACAGCTTGAACGTTAGTTTGATCCCTAGGGTCCCAGCATATGAACCTGCTCTGATACCACTTGTAACAGTTTCCAACTCAAAAAAATAAAAATAAAAAATTTACTTCCACCAACTACATCAGAATAATTACAACTTTACCATGTGAAATATCATTTAATTGATATTTATTACATTACCCCAATCATTACTGTGATAACATTGCAATTGACATCTAATACAAAAAGAATTGGTTTTCTAACTATTCATAATACTAAAACCCCTCTATACTTTATGAATGTATTAATTTTGGGTTCTATTTATGTTTTATGACAGAATTGTTTTCAACCTTTGTTATCTTACAAATGCGTTAACCAAATGTGAAACAGTACCCACATACATGAATTCATCCATTCAATAAATTAAATGGGACATGGAATACCACTTTGGCGGATTTATGGCAGTAGTGCTAGAAATTAATTGCTATGTGACATTTGTAATGCCACCAAAGCTACAGTTATCTCCCTTCATGTGCCCGAACTTTCCTCCGTCGTTTGATCGGTGACATGTCAGTGATATAGAGATTTGGGAATAATCCAACCTCGGGATACTCCACAACCCTAAACCCTTTCAGCCATTTTCTCCCACTTAGCGGAGTCGAGGTTGCTCCTTCTCAACCTTCATTTCTCTAGTGTTGAAATCTGATAATGGCTCTTGTAACCACCGATACCCTTAAATGTGAGCTATGGATATGGAAATCCTCCGCATTACATCTTGCTGCAGGGATTTTGCGTGTTGTCAACTCCTTGCAGAGTCACTAGGTTAAAACAGACCATCTTTGCTGCTTATTCAGTTATGCATGCAACTTGGATTCAACAGGTGGCTATTTTATCAGAGCTCCGACATCATTTTAGTTCGAGTTCTGATTTTATTTTCTATGTTAGAGATAGTATATTACAAACTATCTTATCTTTTTATGCATAGGTTTTCGCTGAAAGATCTATTAAGCTCTCGACTTCACTCGTAAGCTCTGTTAAAATTTCCACTTCCCTAATCCTTCATTTTCTTTTGCATGGTTAGGTTGTTACAAGCAGGTGAGCTCTTCTCCACAAAAATGGTTTACATTTTGATTTCTCTTCGAGGGTTGCATACCCAAGTCCACCCATTTACTTCTCTGGTTCATTTTCTACAGGTACCAAAGGATTCAATGAATCCCATACTTAACTTAGTGATGCCTCTCAGTTGATAAAAATAATATTTGATTCTCGCTCGTACTTGTATTGTAATGAAAAAAACCTCCTTCGAGAGGGTTTACTAGGGTCTAGATTCTTAACTGTATTTTTTTTTTTTTTTTTTTAATTAGGCCAAAAGGTCTCTTATTAGACCGTAGTAAGACAGCTGATACCAGGACCTCATGGTTTGTAAACTGTGATAATTTCATTTCTTGGGATTTTTGTTATTGAGAGCGATATTTACTATCTCATTGTATATATATCTCATGGAATGTTAAGTCTCTTGTCGGGTTTGAGCTGTACATTTACAATTTTTGATTTTTTTTATTTTGTTTTGTTTAAAAGAATGGGTTTGCTAAGTTCCAGAACAATATTATTTTCTTTTGTAGATCTTTTACTCTTCTTTCTTGATAATGAAAGTTCCTCATTAAAATTTCTATCTATGAACTCTCTATATGCACATTATTCACAGTCTTACTGTATACATGTGATAATAGGAAATAGAAGGAAAAAGGAGACCTCATGTCGGTTTTTAGTCCTTAGTTTCTGAGAATAAAAATTCTATTTCTCGCAACTTGTCTTTCTGAAGTTTTTATTTCGGCATGCAATGAATAAGTTATTTTCTGATATATATAATTTTTTTAAATGGATCTTGGAACTCGGTTCTTTCTATTTGTTTTAAGAGGAGAAGTCTTCTTGTTTTTGTACATACTCTAGCATTTTCTTTAAGAGTATTTTCCTGATATTTACTACTAATATTATCATCCTCTCATAGCTAATGGTGTCCGAACTACCCAGAAATTCTCCGTGTACAGCTAGACAAGATTTGAACCAAATATTATGGGGTTCACTCTATTACCCGGAGTTAACAGTTCGATCCGACTGCTAGGGTGTTTGCTAGTGATACATCATCATTCATTTATCAAAATTTTACAGTATCAGAAAACTTAATCTCTCTTTACATGCTACTTATTACAAAATATTAAGTTCTACCACAAAATTGAAATAATTTATCATAGCACATCTATACTTTGCATTCAGAATGATAATCATCAGTTATTTCAACTCTCTATCTATCTATACTTAATAATAGTTGTCAGCTCTAGTATTCAGATCATATTACAATGAATACTTATCTACAAAATTCTACTTGTCTCATTGATGTCCCTCCCAACCTTAAGAGTGGCAATAACGTCCAGTTCTTCCCCCGTGCTTCCACTGGAAAGCTCAGGTTAGCAATAGACATGATTCAACTATAACCTCAGGACCTATGGTCCTGTCAAGGCAGAAATATTCAGGATTTCAGAGTATTTTCCACTGGTACACCCTAGCTCAGGAAAATCTCTCCCTCTGTCTAACATTCACAGAACCCCCACTCCCTCTTGGAATGACTCTCTTATCCTGAGAGGAGTGGGTAACTGCTCCAACTGCCCAACCACTTTCCAGTTCTTGGAACAACATTATCATCATCCCTCATTATTTTTAATTTTCTCCTTGATTTCATTTTTATTTTATTATTTCAAAATAACAAGATGGAAAAATAGTCTTTCCATCCATATAACAATTGTCTCAGTATTTTTTTTATTAACAGATAATAATAAAGATTACTTAACTAATTTAACCCATTATTTAGCAATAAATGTAAGTGTCACATTACACATAATTAAAAATAAAATTAATTCAAATAAAAATATTGACATAATGTAATGAAAATTTTAACTAGGTCAAATACAATAAAAAATAAAAATAATAAAATAAAATAATAGTAAACTATAAATACAACTCATGGTATTGATCCATGGTAAGAATGTAGTTTATTTAAAAGGGGAATTAAGATTGCCTAAATCAACCTTAACTCTCGATATACCAAGAGCCAAGAGGGATCAAATGTCTTCATATACAAACCTCTTCCCTCTTTGAAAACAACTCCCCTAACTGCTACTATGTCCATGTTTGAGCCATTAGATTTGAAATGTTTTAGACCATTAGATTCACAAGTAAATAGTTTTATATATGTTTTTTATGACGTTAGTTTTAAGTAAATAATTTTATATATGTTTTGGTGACTTTTAAATTAAAATGTTGTTATTAAAATTTTGCTAGATTTTAACCTCAATTTCTTTAATAAAATTTATATTAATAACTTAATAAAACTATATTTTACATAATTTAGTTCAATGAATAAGTTTTTTTGTAAAATACATAAACATTAAATGTTTTGGTACATAAGCATTAAATTTTTATTTTCAATAAAATTTATATCATAAAATTAAACTCCACACAAACCAATTGATTTATATTACATGGATAAAAAACAATATAAAAAGGGAAAATAACTATTTATATATTTAAATATTACTTTTTTGTGATACTGTCCTCTCCAACAAAGTATGATAGAAAAGTTGTAATGTCATGTTTAACATTTGGACTATGTCAAATTACACAAAATTAAAAATAAAAGTAATTAAATAAAAATATTGACAGAATGTAATGAACATTTTAACTACGCCAAAATACCAAAAAAATAAAAAAATAGAAAAATAAAAAAATTATAAATACAGCCCATGGTATTGACCCATGGTAATGTTTTGCACCATTAGATTCCCAAGTAAATAGTTTTATATATGTTTTTTATAATGCTAGTTTTAAGTAAATAGTTTTATATATGTTTTGGTGACTTTTAAATTAAAATGTTGTTATTACAAATTGGTTAGATTTTAACCTCAAATTTTTTAATAAAATTTAAATTAATAACTTAATAAAACTAGATTTTACATAAATTAGGTCAATGAATAAATTTTTTTTTTATAAAATGCATAAACATTAAATGTTTTGATAAATAAGCATTAAAATTTTTTTTTTTTCAATAAAATTTATATCATAAAATTAAACTCCACACAAACCAAATAATTTATATTACATGGATAAAAAACAATATAATAAAAGAAAATAACTATTTATATATTTAAATATTACATTTTTGTGTTACTATGCTTTCCAACAAAGTATGCCAGAAATTTTGTAATGTCATGTTTAACATTTTCACTATGTCAAACTGCAAAAAATTAAAAATAAAAGTAAATTAAATAAAAAGATTTACATAATGTAATGAACATTTTAACTAGGTCAAAATAGAATAAAACATAAAAATAATAATAAACTATAAATACAGCCCATGGTATGAACCTATTAATTTATATTACATGGATTAAAAAACAATATAAAAAAAGGAAAATCACTATTTATATATTTAAATATTACATTTTTGTGTTACTATGCTCTCGAACAAGGGATGATAGAAATGTTGTAATGTCAAGTTTAACATTCTGACTATGTCAAATTACACAAAATTAAAAATAAAAGTAAATTAAATAAAAATATTGACATAATGTAATGAACATTTTAACTAGATCAAAATAAAATAAAATAATAAAATAAAAATAATAGGAAACTATAAATAGAGCTCATGGTATTAGCCCATAGTAATGTTTTATACCATTAGATCCACAAGTAAAAAGCTTTATATAAGTTTTTTATAATGCTAGTTTTAAGTAAATAGTTTTATATATGCTTTTGGTGACTTTTAAATTAAAATGTTGTTATTAAAAATTTGCTAGATTTTAACCTCAATTTTTTTAATAAAATTTAAATTAATAACTTAATAAAACTAGATTTTAGATAAATTAGTTCAATGAATAATTTTTTTTTGTAAAATACATAAACATTAAATGTTTTGGTAGATAAGCATTAAATTTTTATTTTCAATAAAATTTAAATCATAAAATTAAACTCCACACAAACAAATTAATTTAAGTTAATTAAATACAACCCATGGTATTGACCCATGGTATGGTTGACCCATGGTATGGACTCGTCCTATTCATGTGGAATGTAGTTTATTTAAAAGGGGGAATTAATATTTCCTAAATCAATAACTCTGGATCTACCAAGAGGAAAGAGGAATCAAATGTCTTGATATTGAAACCTCTTCCCTCTTTGAAAACAACTCCCCTAGGTGCCAATGTGTCCATGTTTGAGCCATTGGATCAAATTTTAGACAATTGAAATGTTTTAGGTCATTAAATCCCCAAGTAAATAGTTATATATATATTTTTTATAATGTTGGTTTTTTTGTTTTTAATAAGTTAAACTGAATTTAGTTTTTGGTTACTTTTAAGTTAAAATGTTGCTATTAATTTTTTTTTAGATTTTAACCTCAATTTTTTTAATAAAATTTAAATTAATAACTTAATAAAACTATATTTTACATAAATTAGTTTAATAAATATTTTTTTTTTGTAAAATACATAAACATTAAATTTTTGGGTACATCAGCATTAAATTTTTATTTTCAATAAAATTTATATCATAAAATTGAACTCCACAAAAACCAACTAAATTATATTACATGGATAAAAAACAATATAAAAAAAGTAAAATAACTATTTATAGATTTAAATATTACATTTTTGTGTTGCTATGCTCTCCAACAAAGTATGATAGAAATGATTTTGGAAAATGTGATGACATTTATCTCAAGTTCCATTCCTTTAGATCTTAAGTATATGGAAGAAGAAAAGTATACCAATGGAGACTTATCAAGAATATATGATTCTTTAAAAGGAAACGATGCTGACAATACTACTAAGGATCGAATAGCAGAATTAAAAACAGAAGAGGATGCTTAGAAAATGGTTTAGTCGATGATTTTGGAGTCCAGATGAGCTAGATTATCTCACGGATTCAAGAAAGCGCTAAAAAAGAGACAAACAATAGTGATATAGAGACAATTTATTTAGAAACAACAGAAAGCTAGAATTATAGTTCGGAGATAGAGTTATGGGAAGAGAAACATTCCAATTGTAAAGAGGAGTGAGAGTTACATGAGTAGTAGTTCACTCAACATATTTCTCCACTGCTTATTCTAGAAGAGTTGGAGCTGAGAATGTTCCTACAATCTCATTAGTTGAAGAAGTCCCAGATGAGAAAATCAGAAGAGATTCCTATATGTTATTTTTTTTACATTTAGTCACTCTTCTCTTTTTTGTCTAGTAGTCTCTTTACCTTTTCCCTTAAATTCAATGGCTCAAAAAATACTACACAAAAAACGCTTACCTATTGCAATCAGTTGAAAAAAAAGTTATTTATAAAGCGTCACTTGGGGAGGAATCTATTATTTAAAAGACCGGGAAAATAATTTCTTTTGAAAACCAAAATGTATTATCACTAGGGAAGGGATTTATTACATGTAAAATTTTTTCCCATTCTTATCACTATAAAATTTGATTGTTGCTTTTTATTTGATGGGAAAATAATTGATCTTTAAAAGGCAATAAAGTCTTGAATTATGATCCTTAAAGAAGTCACTAGATTCCCTGATTATGAGTTGATTTTTTCTTCTTACTTATGGGTCTGGATGATGTTTATGATCATTAAAGAATTCATTAGATTCTGTAATTATGAGCTGATTTTTTCTTCTTACTTTTGGGTCTTGATGATGCTTGTTATTCAGATAGAGGTGAAAAGTTCCAAAGAAGTAGAATATTGGTTGTTCAAAGACGAATTATGGAAATATGATTGTAGATAATTTATTAATATAAATTATCTGAATTGAGATTAATTAATTGTCCCCAAGGGTTTAAAAAAGCCCAAATGTCTCGTATCCATAAAATTCACTATTATTAAAACTCTATGCTCTATGTTCAAATGATAGATGAAGGTGGATTTACCATACTTAATCTTCTTAGTAGTCTCTTATGAAGTACAACATGTCATAGTGATAAGTTTTTATTCCATTATATAATTCTAGTTGTAAAATCCACTAAGAGTTCTAGTAATATCAGAGGAATTAAACATTGCAAATGTGATAGAGGAAAATCATTTCATGGAAGCGTGAAGTCTGCACAACCTGGTCATAAAAACCAACTTCATCCTTCATGGAGAAAAAAAATGAACATGCAGATTTCTTCATATAGAGGTCTTCAGTACTTTGGCCAAAATGTCCCATCCATTATAAAAAAACACATCTTACATGCAAGAAATAACAAAGAAGTTGTTCCACATCAACTACCCAAGATGGATATTTTGATTTAAGGTCAAGCAAACATAATTCTCTATCCCTTATTCTCGAGGATCAGTTCCTACTACCTCTTCTTTCTTATATGTTATATGTTATTATTTCCTATACTACAACCTTAGGACGTTTCCTTTGCAACATGTGGTGAAATTGCTAGTTTAATGTCAACTAAACACGAAGATATAAAATCAATGAACTAAGAACTTCTGCCAGATCCTTTTCTTCGTTATATTTTCAAATAAAAGAATTAAAATAATGCTGGATTATAATTTTGAATTTGAAGTTTCTAAAATGTGTGTTTATCTCGGGCTAGAATTGGGAAAATTTTGAATTCAACAAGTTCGTTCCGAATCATGATGTACTTGGTAGCATGATCTCATCCTAAGTCATTCCACTTTTAAAACTTTTCCTCCCACTTTTTCATCATTGTCTAAATGTAAATTTTTTTTTATTCGTTTATGGTTATGACTTTATTTATGAATAATTAAAAAAAATATGGATAAGAATAAATTACCAATTTTTTAATTTCTAATTAAATATTTTAAAAAAATTATAAAAAATTATAAAATTTAAAATAATATAATTAATAAAAAAATAATTATCACACTCTTTTTATTTAAATTTATTCACTTTTTAATTGTTTTCTTTAATTTACAATTATTAATAATATTAATCTTTCATTTAAATTTTGAATTTTTAATTAAAACTTTAAAATTTGTAATATAATAATATATTAGATATCATTTTTGGGAGAAGTGGGATTGAGACTACTGAAATGAATCACATAGTGTAAATCATCACTTCCAGGGCTTGCACATGGTAACCAAGACTTTCCGGGAGGTCACCCATCCCAAAATTCCTTTCGCTCAAATGCGCTTAACTGTGGAGTTTTTCCCCACAATAAAGCCCACTTAGCTTGCTACCCCATTTGCACAACCTTAACAAGTATTGTGCCTCATGAACCATTCAAGTAGAGCTCCCTTTACTCTTTGTCTTTAAGTATGAGGGGTTTCCACAGTGCATTATATTAGATATCATTTTTTAGATTCAACTTTGTTAAGTAAGTCATTCATGTATGACCATTTCCATCAGGTAGTTGTATGACTAGTTTCTCATGATTTTTGAATAGTATACTTAGCACTCATTACATCGGGTGATGCTCACAAGGGTGAAGAAGTGGGATTGAGACTACTGAAATGAATCACATAGTGTCAATCATCACTTCTGGGGCTTGCACCTAGTAACCTGGACTTCCTAGGAGGTCACTCATCCCAAAACTCCTCTGGCTCAAGCACGCTTAACTGTGGAGTTTTTCCCCACAATCAAGCCAACTTAGCTTGCTACCCCATTTTCAAAACCTTAGCAAGTATTGTGTCACAAGGTTTTACAAATGGGGTAGCAAATCAATCCCACTTCTTCACCCCTATGGGCATCACCCGATGCAATGAGTGCAAAGTGGACTATTCAAAAATCATGATAAATTAGTTAGTTATGACTACCTCTCATGGAAATGGTCATAGATGAATGACTTACTTAACACAGTTGAATCCCAAAAATGATATCTAATACAATGCACTGTGAAAATCACTCATACTTAAATACAAAGAGTAAACAGAGCTCTATTTGAATGGTTCATGAGGCACAATACTTGGTAAGGTTTTTCAAATGGGGTAGCAAGCTAAATGGACTTGATTGTGGGGAAAAAATCCATAGTTAAGCTTGCTTGAGCCAGAGGAGTTATGGGATGGGTGACCTGTTGGGAAGTCCTGGTTATTAGGTGCAAGCCCCGAAAGTGATGATTGGCGTTGTGTGATTCATTTCACTAGTATTAATCCCACTTCTTCACCCCTGTGAACATAACCTGATGCAATGAGTGCTAGGTGGACTATTCAAAATTCATGAAAAATTAGTCAGTTACGACTACCTCACATGGAAATGGTGATAGATGAATGACTTTCTTAACGCAATTGAATCCCAAAAATGATATCTAATATAATGCACTGCGGAAACCCCTCATACTTAAATATAATAATGTAATTTTATTTAAAACTTTAAAATTTCTAATACAATTAATTATAATAATATATATTTATTTAAAAGAGAGACCATGTAAGAAGATGCTTAAGATATTTTTTCTGGGGATGGGGTGTGAAGCTTTGGATCTTAAGGGTGGGACTCCATATAGATATTCTACACATATATATCTTTCCAATGACATAAGAATTGTCTCAATCAGGGTTTGTATGCAAAATTTATGTCACCCATAAGTTGGCCTTTATGTTTTTACCACCATGATTCAAGAGGATGCCACATCAAAATCTATTAATCATGGAAATGTGTTACCCATGTGATGATGATGAAGGTGAATCTAGAATAATTGAAACTCTAGGTCTAGTTAAATGTTGAAGAAGTCAAAAATAACCAGTAGTAGGCTACGTGGTTGTGTTATAATAAGGCCACTATAAAATGGTGTTCCACTATATTTGAGTAGAGAAGCTAGCTATTGATGGAGAGAGAAAAAATACAGATGTTTCCTATGTTGTAGCAACCCTTGGGATACAAGTCTCTCTCATTTGTACTTGCATCCATTTCCATTCAGAGAAAGACACGAAAAAGTGAACCGCCTTCCAACTATGTTTTCTCCTAGAAGGGTTTCTTGGTCATACCATGTGTTTTTATCGTGTATATTTCCACAATTTAACATATTGAGAGAAGTTGTTTTAGATAGAAATTGTTTCTAATGTTTGGGATGTTTCAAAAAAGTTGACACAATTTCTATCAAAATATCTCGTGTTACTGTAGTTTGTGAGTGGTTTTTCTATTTGTTCTCTTTTTCTTTAAATATTATAATTCTCATGGATACACAATAAACAATAATTCACAAATCCAAAAATCTAAAAAGAAATTAACTCTCATAATATAGATTTAAGATTTTCTAATATATTTTAATAGATCTATTATGAATTTTACAAACCATTTGTAACCTATGTCCATATTCTACATATTATCCTTTACTATATGGAAATATAAGGAATAATCCACTATATTGAGCTAACTCTAGATATAACATGTAGGTGGAAGCGTTGACTATATCGACCAACTTCTAAAGTACGAGTTTAGTAGTCACCATCACACATCTAAGGTAGTGTGATGCAACATAACCTTTTCACGATTCCAATTTTCAAAGCTAAATGGTGGGAACTAACTGTACTTCTCTGGATAGAGCTAGGGTCAACACACTATCATTAACCATACTATATTGTTTTTGTTGCTCTTAGAGTTACACCATCAAATAACTAGTTTAAAAAACTATGTTTCATGATTCTAATTTTCATAGCTAAATGGTGGGAAATACCTCCATGTTCTTGATAGAGCTAGGGTTGTGTTTATGTTTCTCTTAGAGCTAAGCCATCAAATAACTAGTTTAAAAAAATATGATTCCTTTAGAGATTGCACTTGACTACATATCATAACAATGGTTTGAACCAATAATTAATTAATTAAATAATACTTGATAACATATTATTACTCTTTGAATGTTAATGGCATCATTGTTACTTCAACATCATAGTCATTTGAGTATCTCTTATTTTGTTTTCTTACAAATTAGCTTATCAAAACACACAATCATGTGTAATTATATATCTATTTCCATGTTATCAACAAGATTACACAACAATATTTAGAACAATCAACTATATTTATTTATTATATCTTTTATACAAAAATCTATTCAAAATATAAATCAAGCTAGTATAAATGTATCAATTTTTTTTTTTTTAATTTCATGATGAAAAAAATCATTTAAATCTTATTATTAATGACATAAAAAAAAAATAAAAAAATTCCCATACATTAATAAATTTTTTTTTTCTTCATATAAGTATGTCTAGATATCATCTTAATATACTTCTATTAATCTAACTAGGTTTAATAGATAATGAGCAAAGGAATAAAAATACAGTGTTATAGGTGATTGATGATGAAATATAGATCTCATCCAGTTACTTAAAGATGTCTAATAATCATGGGAACAATCTAAGCGTACTTCATTCTTCTATCAAAAGGAATTCCAACCATTATTCCTCTCATTTTTACAATCCACCAGGGGGATAATTTCACTTTATTTGTTATGTTGACTTCCATATTGCTCTTAACCATAGCCATAAATTTAAATATGAACAACATAGTATTATCGCAAGATGAATTAAAAGGCCCCGCGAAGAGATACAAATGTGGTAGATGAGCATATAGATTGGACGAGTTAGATATCCTTCACAGGGTGGGTAATTTTTGCTCATTCATTAGTTATTGGAAAGCCACGTTTTATTTTTTCAAGTTATTGCCATAAGCATTAAATAGATAGGCTCTTTATCTTTACACGAAACAACACTAAAACCTAAAGCACACTAAAAACAAAAAAATATATGCCAAGGAATATTGAGCAAAGAACAGGAAGGTCTTCCTTATGTAATGTAGGGAATTGTAAAAGAATGCCATGGTTGTTTCATGGTTTCATGGGATGCTTAGGTGATGCCTAATAAGTACATTGACTAAGCTATGAGAGAAAATGACTTAATTCAATAAGTGAAGAGTTTTTAATTTGCATTATTTCATCTTAGTCATTCTCTCAATGAGAATTTTTTTTTTTTTTTTTTTTTAAGAAATGAATTTAACACTATTAAGAACATGTGAGAAACCTAAAATCCAGAAGTTATAATCTAAATTAAATTTTTTTTAAGAAATGAATTTAACATGTTTGAGATACCCAAAATCCAAAAGCTATAATCTAAATTTCTATTAGATTTTATCAAAATTCTATTAATATTTTCATTATTTACCAAACAAAATTATAACGTCATTTTCATTGTTTTCCAAACAAAACAAAATTATAACCTCCTTAGATTACGTTTTTTTTAATTGGTTGTGCCATGCATATATTCAAACCACCATAAACCTTTAAGAAATAAAATCTATGATTTGCTATGGTAAAAGGTGCCACCCATTCCATTATTGATAGTGGGAGTACGTTTTACGAGGAAACCTCGAATTAACAAATACGGGGTGGTATACCAGATTCGTTAAAAAGGTATATAAAATGAAATAGTTGAATTAATGAGTATATAAAATGAAATACCTTATTTGATTCCAGGTACACTTGTGATCTAGAACATCGTAAAAGTATGAATATCTAAAGCAATTATTCCATCAAAGGATTAGGATCTAAGGAAATGGACTGTCGACTGCATTCCCGCATCCAAACAAGTATGGAGGGAACTCAGCAATTAGGTTTCCAACAACTTTATGACAAAAAAGGTGTACATCGACCAGAAATGCAATCCGTAAAGTCTTCACCGACACAAAGGCTTATCTACAAATCCGATAGGAATTTATGGATGTTACGTACAAAATCTCTATATCGGTGCTTCCTCTTAGTATTCCTGCTTATTGCATGCCCACAAACTGTCAAATGAGTCATGATACTTCACATTATATTCAAAATCGTCAAAATTCCAAGAGTTACATCGTATCGGATAATTGCAGAGTTTGGAATATTTTGGAATTTTGATAAATATAAGTGAACATAAATAGTTGACTTTTGTCATGACATTTCCAAAATATTCTTAAATCTGCAATTACTAATGATATGCAATATTCTTTGTATTTACGGGATATATCAAAATCACCTGAGGTCTCTAATGTTACATGGCATTCTTTCTCACTTCATATATTATTTGAATTATTTTTTTAATGTGATTTATTATATTAATCTGGTACTAGCAATGTTCACAAACTACATTCATAGCAATGTTCACCAACAACATTTATTTGCTATTCTAGAAATTAAAGTAGATAATCTACTTACAAACAAACATGTCATAACCAGAACATCCCACATAACCTATACTCAGTACACGATTTCAATCAAATCATTGAATGAAATTAATACCATAATTGTTTCAGATTTGATCCAACTATGTTTCCTGATCATTTTGGAGGGGTGGGAGGTAAAATAAAACAATTTCTTGCTCCCCTTTTCGGACGAACCCACTTGCATTCATGATATTCGTGTGAATAAGAGATTCTCCACCGAAGCCAATTGCTCGGCGAATTTCAATGGTGGTTTTGAAAGACAATTAGAAGAAGACTTTCTGATAATCTCATTCCATGAAAGATAAATATGAAGCCATCAGAATCGTATTGGAAAATATCAACCATTTCGTTGAGTAACGGCCTTGATGGATGGATATGGAATAATTATTGTCATTTAATGCCACTGCCATTGTATAATATATATATATATATATATATATATATATATATATATATATATATATATATGGAAGGTGGGGATTACTAGGGAAATACTAGTGGCATGACAGGCAGAGGGCTATGGCTATGGCTGCCCTCATAGCTGAGGTGAAGGTCCACTTTGGATCAATATCAATGGAAAAGAAGAAATGGTGGAGGTAGCAAAGCAGCATCTTATCATAGGATATAAGGGAATAATAATAATTGCAACCCAAAAAGCATATGTGGTTTTCCTTTCATTTTCTTATGTTTTGCAGCCAAAAAGCGAATGTGCTTTCTTGCTTTACGGTGTTTTTGTGCTCATGTCGAGAAGGGGCAGATGCCAACCCATTTTCCACCGACTTGATATGCCTATATGATTGCATCCATGAATCTCTTGTAAATCAAAAATTCATGAATATACACCACACCTTTCCCTTCCCTGCATACATGTGGGTATATCCAGAGAATCCATCCCCCACCAGATTCTGTGGGCCGCAGTGGTGGCGTAGGATTATTTTGGGACGTTTCAGCTCTGTAGCGTAGGGCTTTTGGTGATAAGACAGTGGTGGTGTCACTGTTACCACGTGATCGCGCTCACCATGAGTAGCTTCCATTTTATGTAGCAAAAGCCGTCTAGTGCACAATGAGCAGACAAGGACAATATTACACTTCATTTACCCTTGGTTCAGTGAACGTTAGTTAGAGATTCGTCGTGATAAGGGTAAAATTTGTTTTCTATAGGCAGGCTAAATAATCTCTTCAAATCCCTAACTTTCTCGGAGATGTTCACATTAAACTCATGGTCTATATGTCTATATGTCTGATTCATGTCAACATTGGGGAATTATTTTATGACAAAATTTGTTTATGGTATTCATGATTTTATCGAAAAAAAAACTTAATTAGTGGTAGTTAACTATATTTACTAAGATTTTCTATTGGAAACTGATCATCAATGAAGTTGAATTTAATCTAGAAATAGCGAGAAACAAAGTTACCGAAGTATGTAAATGACAAAATCAATTTTGTTAATTTCAGGTTCATGAAACTGAATCCGTTCAGCTCATCCAGAAATAGCAGAACATAAATGGATAAAGTTAAGTTTCATAATTTCAAGCTGGAGATACTAAATACAACTAAGTTTCTGTATTTCCAAATTAACGATCTAAAAAGTTAGTTGAATATATTTTGAAATAAATAGTAATAAATAATATGTTCGTGTTTATAGGTGTGTAATATAATGGATTCAGTAGTTCAACAAAAATAAATACATAGATAATTTAAACCTATTAGTTTCAAAGTTCAAGTTTAGAATCTAAAAAAATAATTAAGCATTATTTGAGATTAACCTATAAATATTATAAAAATATATTTAGATCATAAAGAAAAATATATTTAGATCATAAAACTCTTTAATACTTGTGTGCAAATTTTACTCCATAATAATTTCTTTTTCAAAAAGTTAAACAGTTTAATGGTCCGCCACCCAACCAAACTAGAAAGTGACGAGTAGACACGATGACAAAGCACAATATAAAATTACCTTTAAACACAAAAGGAAAACAATATGGCGAAGTATGAGTTCCTGTGACCCCGCAGATTAAAGAGACCCGTCACCCCTTAAAGAAGCCCTACCCAACAAAATAATAATGAAAAACTGAAGTAAACCTTACAAATAATTGCTGCAGTGAAAGGAAGTACAACGAAAGGCAACACTGTAAAAAGTAGCTTTACGCACTTACAACTTTCGTAGTTATGTAACACATTCACAACGCAAAGTCAGGCTTCAACATAGTAGTTATGTAACACATTCACAACGCAAAGTCAGGCTTCAACATAATAAGAAAAGTGAATGTAAAGCTTTGCATTAAATTCCCACACTCATTCCACCATCCAATGGACCTTATGTTCACATGGAATGGTGGGGATTCCATGACTATGTTCATCAAGTAAAATACGCATCCACTTTAACGCTGCAACACATGATCATTAACATTCAAAGAAAAGCATGAAGATTCAAAGAGAGAGAACATGGAGGAGGAATGTTTGGTTAAGGTTCAGAAAGACACAACATCCTGAAGGTTTGGTTTGAATGTTAGGATGGAAAATAGTTAGGGTTTCCTTAATTAAAAAAAGAATCTCTCCTTTTCTGATTCAAAGACAGGCCACACAATTGTGATTATCCTTCCCTTTCTGATTCAAAAACAGTCTACGAGAGTGACTAAAGGTGGAGTTTCCTTTCTCTGTAGTGTTGCAGTGAAATACAACTTTTCATTGAAAATTATATTTCTCTTTCTTTCTCTTCCTCAACGGATGAATTGCTTTTACAACTAACCTTCCTGCTATTGGATCTGGTCTTTTTGTATATTTTGAATTTTTTAAAGTCTAATAAAAAAAATTCGAGCAAAGTTAAATAGTCAATTTTAAAATCTGTAATTTAATGTCAACTAAACATGAGGATGTTAAATCAGTGAACTAGGAACTTCTTCCGGATACTTTTATTGATTATATTTTGAAATAAAGAATCAACATAATGGTTGATTATATTTTTGAATTTGAAGTTTCTGAGATGTGTTTTTCTCATGTGTTAGAATTGGGAAAAATTTTGAATTCAACAAGTTCGTTCCGAATCATGATGTACTCGGTGGCATGATCTCATCGTAAGTCATTGCACTTTTAAATCTTTTCGTCCGACTTTTTCATCATTGCATAAATGTAAGTTATTTTTATTTTTTTATGGTTATAATTGTATCTATGAATAATTAACAAAATATGGATAAGAATTATTTACCAATTTTTAAATTTTTAATTAAATATTTAAAAAATATTATAATAAATTATAAGATTTTAAATAATATAATTAATAAACAATAAAAATCACATATTTTTTTTATTTAAATTTATTGAATTTTTAATTATTTTCCTATTTTTTAAAAATAATATAATTATTAATAATATTAAACTTTCATTAAAAATTTTCAATTTTGAATTAAAAATTAAAATTTATAATATAATTAATTATAATAATATATCTTTATTTAAAAGTAAGACCATGGAAGAAGATGCTTAAATGAAATATTTTATTGCAGGCTCACTTTAACACATGTAAATCTTATTTATTTCAAATTTCATATACAATTATATAGAAAATATTAATTTTTATTATTATATTATAATTAAGTATAATGTATTTTATAATTTTGAATTATATTCAAATAATAGCGCAGGGGGAGGTAGTAGTTTCTAAATTTCTTGATATATTCTCAGTTTTCCTTGTTATTTTGGAGAAGTTTTTGATGTTTAGGTCATGGGTGGATTGCATAATGCGTTTGGACCACTTCTTGATATAAGAGGAGTTTGGATTAGGTGATGAAAAGCAAAAGTGTTAATTTAAATTCATGCCATACAAGTTAGAAAAACTTGATTATAAGAAACTAGTAAAATTTTCTTGGAATAAATTAGATGACGTTTTGGAGTTTTTTTCTTGCTCATAGTTTTATTAATATCTTTAGTTGGTCAAGGAAAAAGTAGTCATATAAGCTATTAAAGATCATGATGATTCACTATGAATAAAAAAGCAAAGGCTAGAGTACTTGTATAGGGATTATTCCATAGGTATATTTAGTAAAGAGTTCCTAGAGAATATAAAATAGATATAATATAAAAAGACATAGTTCTTTTTGGACAAGGATTGAGGTATAAAAAATGGGGCCACCTGGCTAGCATTTGAGAACCATGATTCAAAATACTTTTATAATATTGAAACGGTCAAGTACCTATTGAAAACCATATGGGAAATAATGGATAGGGATGGTAATAAATTAAATAGAGGATTAATATGTGTTGGGGTCCATCTCTTTCAAGATACCTTTAAGGAACCAAATATAACAAACATTAGGGAGATCATGAAAGTGATATAATTATTTTATAGAATGGTCAAGGAAGAGGATAGTGGGGTACTATTTAGCGTATTTATATGGGAGGAATTACTTGGGTTATTCTATTCCTTTAAAAAGGAAAAGATTCCTAGCCTTGATGGGTGGTCTATTTAGATCTACCTATATTTCTTGAGCACTCAAGGGAGGAAAATTGGAAGGATTTTTAGGATATTAACTAACAGTGGAGGTCTTAGGAGGATTTGATTCCATGTTTCTTCCATAATTCCAAAATATCATTTTGTAAAAAAAATGGATTATTAGAGGCCCATAAATATTTGAAATTGGGCACACAATATAGTATTGAAGTTCATTGATTCAAAACTAAATCAAATTATATCTAGATTTGTTTCACTAGAAAAAATTAACTTCCTACGGGGAAGGTTGATACATGAGGTTATTGGCTTCACTTAGAAGGGAATCCATACTATAAAAAAACTCTCCATTTCCAATCGTATAAATTAATTTGGACTTATAAAAGGCTTTCAACCGGTCTCTTTTTTGTACCTAGGACTCCTTCATTTAGGCTTATCTCTTTTTTTGCTGAAATGTATCTTAGATTGTGTAATATCAACTTCATATTATTTACTGAATAGTAGGAATCCATCCTACTCTTTCAATTCCTCTCAACGAATTTACAAGCTTACCCACTATCCCCATACCTCTTTCTATTTGTGGTAGAAGGAATAGATAGATAAATCCAAGAAATAAATAGGACTCTCTAATACATAGAAGGAATGCATGTAGGAAGATAGTCTCTCTAATCCATCTACTATTTGTCGATGATGTTGTTCATATATTATTGTGAATTATTTAGGATGGTCAATATATTAAGGATATATAGAATATTTTCTATATAGATTTGAGAATAGATAAATTTTAGTAAGTTATCCTTGTATTCCCATGTTTAATAAGGCTTCATGTATGCAAGGGAAAATCTATTTTTTTATTCTAGCGCATAGGTTTTGATGAAGGATTCAAGTAATTTGGATTAAATTTAAAACGAAATAACCATGGAAGGGAGGAATTAATGTGGCTATTGTTGAATATAGAGAAAAAAAGAGAACTTTGGTGAAACAAAATTTTTCCATAGGTGTAAAGTGTATTTTGAGAAAGTATGTCCTTGAGGACATATCAATCTTCTAGCACACACTGGCCCACATTCCAAAGGAAATATTAGAAAGGATTAGGATATGTTGTTTCAACTACTAATGAAAGGGGATAAATGAGTACAATGGATCACACATAGCTAGCTGGAAGGTGTTAGCAACTCCAAAATATGAAGGGGGGTAGGGTATCGAATAAATTCACTTATTTGGTTGGTCCTTAGTAGTGAAATATTTATGGCATCTCTTAATAAAGGATAGCTTGTGAAGAAGAATTCTTATAAAAAAATAGATATCACAAAATACTATTTTGACTTGGGTAAGGATGGTGTGAAAAGGAATACAAAGTGTACTAAACCACTTGAAATAGATAACCTTTGTCATTCTACTGATTGGAAAACTATTATCTTGGTCAATAGTTAAGACGTCTCAAATTAGGATCAGTTTCGGTGTCATCATTGGTTTTTAGAATAACTTATTCTTTATAAAATCTCCAATAACCCACCTTTACGAGTATGGGAGGAGTACCCTCAACATGGTAAGGAATCCTTAACATAATACCCCAAATCTCAAGGTTGGTGCACAACTCTATATTTAGGGTTGGAAAATGATATGGGTTTTTTATGGAATAATTATCTAGGAGAAGTTTAGGATGCTCATGTACATTTAAAGCATGAAACCAATTAGTTAAGAATAAAAAAATTAAGGATAGAAGTGTATCTTAAATTTTATAAACTGGTAAATGTTACTATTCATGAATATATGAATTGTAAAATGTTTTTAAAAATATTAAATAATATAATTATTTTATATAGATTATATAAAACTTTAGGGATTTTAAAGGTGATATAATTTTATCATATAAAACTTGGGGAAACTATTTTTAAATAAAATGGAAATCAGAAAATACTTTTCTTAGAAAGGGTAAGGAAAAATAGACCATTTTTGAAATGTAGCTCCTAAATTTTCGCTAGAATTAAGATGGGATTCGAAGAATATAGTAAGAGAATACATAATAAAAAATGGGCACTACTCTCTTCTATTTCCTATTGGGGATGAGGGAGATTGGTGGTGGTAAAAAACATGGAAGGCTAGAGTCCCTAACAAGTGCACCCTTTGTATGTGGATAATATTGAAAACTAGGGCCTTTAAATGGGAACTAATTCAAATAAATAATTTCCAAGGGCCCAACTAGTATTCTCTTTTAAAACAAATTGGGAAGTCTAACTCTCATTGTTTTTAGGAATGTCCCTTCTTTGTGAAAGTGTGGGAAGATCTATAAGGATAATTAGGGCTCCAAAATATATTGAATAAAGTATCAATGGATGGGAATTTCAAGGAGTGGTTCATGCACAAGGATCTAAATGTATTTAATGTGTTTTTTCACATAATGATTTGATGTATTTGGCTTGAAATGAACTCCATCCTTTTGACTGATTTTCATGCTCCACCTTACCAAGTCATAGCTCAGGCGTTAGCCTTACTTTCCTTTTCCAATCCTTTGTTATTTATAAAGGTGTGAAGGCAAGCTATCTGGATCATAATGGAAACATCTAGTACTAGAAAACTTATATTAAGAAAGGAAATATCTTAATAATGTATTTAGATTTTATGTATTTTTCAATTCACATCAAATGATGAAAGTTATAAATATGCATTAGTAATCTCTTTAAAAGTCTCTCAAGCCTCATGATAATACAATTGAATATTAGAATCTTTTATCTTATCTTCTGTGATTGTGCTTGATTCATTTGTTTCTAAGTCTATTTTTTGGAAGATCTAGGTATCAGAGAAGGTCACCCTTTGAGGCATGATATATATATATATATATATATATATATATATATATGATTGTTTATTTAATGCACTCTCTTTTGATGCGGTTTCCAAATTTTCCATGTTGCAATGATGCAGACCAGCTGTAATAATACTACAATATGATGTGGAAAATGAGTTTAAAACTCCACACAAAATTTACCTTTACTGGCAACAGGGTTCAACTGTGGAAGGTCGCAACATACATACGCGCGTGAATCAACAATGTATTTTCCTGACAAACACAGATCATACAAATTACCCAAACCAATGAAAATACATAGGTTTCTTGCCAGAGGGCCCCATAGTAACTTTGACCAATCACCGGTGATGGCACTCTGTGAGCCTTGCCATACGGTTTAAAGTTAAACCTTATTCCTTGAAAAATGTGATGTAGCGCTGCACTACCACCTGCCTTCCTCCACTTTGCATTGAAAATATATTTAATTACCATGCGACGATCCTTAACACTAACTCCAAACCTTTGTGATTTGCAATCACCACTTTCAATCTCCATCGTTGGCGTATGCTAGATCTGACGGTCCGCGCCACACCTTCACCGTACCACTTCACATCTTAAAATTTTTAACTTTCCATTCGACGGTCCTTAACGCTAACTTCGAACCTTTGTGATTTGCGATCACTAATTTCAATCTCCATAGTTGGCCTCTGCAGGATCCGTCGACCCGCGCAACTTCTTCTCAGTGCCACTTCGCATCGCAAGTTAAAATATTTAACTTGCGAAATCTTAACCTTGTATTCTATTCTTTGTGAAGAGCGACAATGTTACGGTTGCAACATTCTTTTATCATCGTTGATCGGTTTCATATCAATGGTCCTTGTCAGGCCTGCAAGTCTGATTGGGGTCCATTATGTGGTTAACACAATATTTAATTTAACAAAGGAATGTGTAAAAACTAAGGCCTCGCTACGCTTGCAAGTCCGATTAAACTTCTGGCTATGAAAATTAAATACCGATGTTAAATTCAACAGATATTTAAATAACTGATTTAAAACAGGGGACCTGATCAAAGCAAAAAACACTTAGAATTTGTTTGGAAATGAAATACTGTTTTAAAAATAGAGATCCCGATGAAACACAAAACACTTGGAAATAATTTGGAAATGAAAAACACAGAGCCAAGCTCTCAGATGGATGATTTTTACATTTACTTCTGCTTCTCTATTTTCTCCTTTCTCACTACGGATGGCAGAACCCCACAATGGTGGATTTGGTTTGGTTTTATCCTTTTCCCTAAAACCCCGATATGGTTGAAAAATTGTCAATCAGTTTCAAAACAAGTTATTCAACTAAATACTTAACTAATCCTAATTTAACCATTCTTTTATTCTGCAAGTTACAACGGATGAGTTAGCCAAAATTAAATTAAACAAAGTAAAATGGAATTTAAAACATCTTCTTCTATCCACGAGAAGAAATCAACTCCATCTGTAGCCTTTTAGTTGGATGCTCCTGCATCAGGATCCCAGGGTAAATTAAATTCATGGCTCCTCTCCATGAGCTCGTCAATAGAGTACCGTGCACTTTGAATTTGGGGAGCATACAAACAAGAATAATCCTCCATAGGATGGTCCTTCTGTTTGAATAGACACTCTAAATATTCTTTCCTTCATGTCTTTCTCGCCACCTGTGTGTCCAAAATATGTTCAATTTCCAAAGGTTGTGCTAGAGGCATCTATTTAATCCATGATCTCTCCTCATCCTAGGTGTCCCATGTTTGTCTCTCTAAACTTTCTTCTTCATAAAAAATAGTGTATGGGTACAGATATTCCACATTAAAGATGGGCAAGATTCCTACACCTAGAGGTAACTGCAACTCGTAAGCGTTTGCAGAAAACTTCCGAAGAATTCTACAAAGCCCGATTTTTTTCATCTTCAATTTATTGTTTTCACCTTTAAGAAACCTTTCCTTGCATAAATGTGCTAGTACTGGGTCTCCTAATTCGAATTGTACCTCCTGAATTTTCAAATATGCTTGCTATTTATATTGTTGGCTGTTGTCCTATAGCTTCAATTTGACCTGTTCATGTAGATCGCTAATTTATTTTGTGAATTATTCACCATCAGAACTCCTGCCTTCTAACTGACCCAAATCCCGCAGCTCAAATACTGCATGTGGGTGAATTCCATATAGGATTTGGAAAGGACTTATGCCTGTACTTTTGTTGGACGAGTCATTGTAAGAAAACTTTTCTTGTGCAAGCACACGATCCCACTTTTTGGAATTTTCACCAATGAGACTCCTCAACAAATTTCTTAGACTCCTATTCAAAACTTCAGTTTTCCCATCTAACTGTGGATGATAAGCATAACTGAAATTTAGTTTGGTGTCTAACTTATTCCATAATGTTCACCAAAAATGGCCTGTGAACTTTACAACCCTGTCCGATATGATGGAGTTCAGCAAGCCATGTAATCTAACTATCTTTGAAAAGAATAAGTGTGCTACATGTGTGGCATCATCTATGTTTCTGGATAGAATGAAATGTGCCATTCTAGTGAAATGATCCACCACCACCATGATGGAATCAAATCCCCATTGTGTCTTTGGTAGACCTAAGACAAAGTCCAAGCTGACTGAGCCCTATGGTCTATTCGGAATGGTTAAGGGTGCTTACAACCCTGCATTCTCACTGCATCCCTTTACATGTTGACAGACTTTACACCTGCTCAAGAATCTCTGTACATCTCTTCGCATTCTTGACCAATAGTAAAAGTGGCTTAGATGATCCAAAGCCTTATCTATGCCGAAATGTCTGGCCAAACCTCCACTTTTTTTTTCCTAAATTAAGTTCTCTCGCATAGAAAATTTTGGAATACACAATTGTCCTCCTTTGAACAACAACCCCTCCTGCATGTTATAGTCCAACCATGGACTATTGTCTCTCAACAGTGGATTCTGGCAAGCTTCATAATCTTCCTTAAAATCTACATCCACTTCATACAACTCTTTCAGATGCTCAAATCCTAACACTTGCATTGCGCTTTCTTGAAATATCAGACTCCTCCTGCTTAACGTACCTACCACCTTGTTGGCTTGACCACTGATGTGTTTCAAAAAAAATGTAAAACTCTGCAAGAAATCCACCCACTTCACATGTTTATGATTCAACTTGTGCTACTGCATAATATACCATAACGCAGAATTGTCTGAAAACAAGAAAAATTCATTAGCTAGCAAATAATGTCTCTAATGCTTCAACGCTTGTACGACTGCATAAAACTCTTTGTCATAAGATGTATACTTCTACCTTCTCTCATTTAACTTCTCGCTGAAGTATGTTACTGGCTTATCTTCTTGGCTGAGTATTGCACCAATGGTTGTCCCACTCGCATCACAACGAACTTGGAAACATTTGTTGAAGTCTAGCAACTTTAGAATTTTTTTTTTTGTAATATTATTCTTTAAAAACTAAAAATTCCTCTCAACAGGTTTTGTCCAATGAAAAGGCTTATTTTCATTCTTAATGGTATCCAACATAGGTGCAAAAATACCACGAAAGTTCTTAATAAAATTCTGATATAAACTTTCCAATCCATGAAAACTTATTACTTCAAACAAGTTTTTGGGAGATGGCCAGCTAACTATGGCTACAACCTTATCTGGGTCCATCTTCAACTCATTTTAAGAAATTACAAATCCTAGATAAATTAATTTTTTCTTGAAAAAGGAACAGTTTTTCAAATTCATTAACAATTTACTTTGCTGCAATTTTTCCATCACATACCTGACATTCTGAAAATGTTCTTCTTTCATATTGTTGAAAATAAGTATATCATCCATATATACAATCACAATATTACCAATGAATTGCTTCAACATCTCATTGATCAAACACATGAATGTGCTGGGGGAATTTCTCAGCCCAAAATGCATGACCAAGCACTCATACAGGGCTTCATTGGTCTTGAAAGTTGTTTTCAATTCATCACCTTCTCTAATTTTGATATGGTGATAGCCTCTTTTCAGATCTATCTTTGAAAAGTATGCTGCTCCACTCAGAAAATACATCATATAATCCACCTCAGGTAAAGGAAACCTACACCTGATAATGATCTTGTTTATCATTTGGGAATCAGTGCACATCCAGCCTTCGCCTCCTTTCTTGGGAGCTAAAATGGTCAAAACATCACAAAGGATCAAACTCTCCCGGACTAGTCCTTTATCCAACAATTCTTGTACATGCTTCCTGATCTCCTCATTATCTTTCCAAATCATCCAGTAAGCAGCCTTGCTTGGAAAACTGGCTCTTGGAATAAAATCAATATGGTGACTAATGCTCCGCTTTGGTGGTAAATTATTTGGTAGATCATCAACCACAATATCAGTGAACTCTTGCAGCATGTCCTATATTTCCATAGTCAAATCAATGATTTTTGTATGCATCAGTACTACTCTTGGCCTCCGCACAACAACATATTTCACCTCATTCTCCTTAATCTGTCACAGAAACTTCTTCCCGCCTATCAATAGTGTTTTAGTACTACTAGTTTCTACAGATTCTTCTTCTTTCATGGGAACTAGTGTATGCTTTATCCCATCCCTTCACAAATCTGTAACAATTATTTTCCCCATCATGGGCAGCCTTTCTGTCATATTTCCATGGTCTTCCCAACAGAATATGGCATATGTCCATAGGCATAATATCACAAGTTATTGTGTCCTTGTACTTGCCAATTTGAAACTCCACCTCGCACTGCTCATCAACTAGTAGTTGGTGTCCTTTCTGCAACCAAGACACATTATAGGAGTCGGGTGCTTCGAATTCTTCAAACCCAACATTTACACCATGTCAGTGGCTACCAGGTTATCAGTACTTCCACTATCTATAATCAATTTGCATCATTTTCCATGCGACTTACACACAATTCAGAATAATGATTTCGTCTGTGTCAGATCAGCCACCTTTTTAGTTGGTTTTAGTAAAACCTTGTTCAACACCAAGGCCTGTCCTATTTCAGGCACATACTCCATCTCTTTTGGCACTGCCTCTGCTTCATCAGGTTGAGCAACATATGCTCCCCTCTGTCTATCTGGTTCATTTTTAGGACATTCAAAAGACCTGTGTCCCCAGTTGTGACACTTGTAACATTGGTAGGAATTTCCTCTACCTCTGCCATTACCTGTTCCTCACTGGTATGGCCTTCCTTGCACGTTTTGTGTTACCTTCCCTCTTAGTCTGTCCCAAAGTATTCAAAATGTTGCCTTCTTCATTACTGTTGGCAATGCTACCTCTTCCAAATGACTGTCTTCTTCCTCTACTGGATCCACGTCCTCTTCTTGCATTCTTCTTCCTGGAAATATTTTCTTCCACCTTCAAAGCACACTGGTATGCCTCCTCTATAGTTTTTGGGGAAAGAATATTGATTTCATCATCGGTTTCCATCAATAGACCATTCACAAATATGGTTGTCTTCTCAGGGGTATCTTCAACATACCCAACCCTAAAGTTCAATTTATAGAACTCTTATGTGTATTTCTTTACAATCATTATTCTCTGTCTCAAGTTCTACACTTGTGTGTAAAGGGTAATTTGGTAATATTTAGGCAGGAACTTGCTTTTCATATTTGCAATCATCCTATCCCAACTCTTGATCAAAGGCTTGTTCAATCTTCTCCTTTATGCCTCCACACTCTCCCACCACATTGTGGCGTGTCCTTTAAACTTAGTGACAACAAACATGATTTTTCTGTCTTCACTAATTTCCTCATACTTGAAGTATTTATCTAACTCACTTACCAAGTTAAACAATGATTTTGTGGATAAACTGCCATCATAATTGGAGAGTTCTGGCCTTGGCTTGTTTCCATCCATCAAAACAAATTTCAACAATTTGATTTCTGGTGGCTCATCCTATGGCTCATCTATTTTTTCTTTTGTCTCATCTTCACTATCATCTCTACCTTCAGGGTCCCTACACCTTCCCGCTTCTATTGCTGCCAGACATGCTGAAAAAACTCTAATATCTTCGCGTAGTTCTTCATTTTCTGCTCCTCTTGCAACTCTTCATCCGCCTCTTCTTCTCGCTTTAGCTCTTCCCTGACCACTTCTTCCTACTTCCATATTCACTTAGGAAGAAAGTTTTTCTTTCATACCAATTGATGCAGACCAGCTATAATAATACCAGAATACACTGCAGAAATTGAGTTTAAATCTCCACACAAAATTTCCCTTTACTCGCAAAAGGGTTCATCCTTGGAAGGTCACAACATACATACGCGTGCGACTCAATAATGAATTTTCTTGAAAAAAATAGATCATACAAATAAAATAAACCAATGCAAATACATGGGTTTCTTGTTGAAGGATCCCACAGTAACTCCGACCAATCACCAGCGATTGCACTCCACGAGCCTTATGATATGGCTTAAAGTTAAACATTATTCCTTGCGAAATACAATGTAGATTTGTGTTGCCACGTGCCTTCCTCCGCTTCGCATTGCAAAATTTTTAACTTACCATGTGACGGTCCTTAACGCTAACTCTGAACCTTTTTGATTTGCGATCATTGCTTTCAATCTCCACTGTTGGCTTCTGTTGGATCTGACATTCCATGCAACACCTTCACCATACCACTTCGTATCACAAAATTTTTAACTTACCATGCGACGGTCCTTAACGCTAACTCTGAGCCTTTTCGATTTGTGATCACTGCTTTCAATCTCCAACATTTTCCTTTGCAGGATTCGATGGTCCATGCAACTTCTTCTCCATGCCGCTTCACATCACAAGCTAAAATATTTAACTTGTGAAATCTTAACCTTGTCTTTTATTCGATTTGATGTGCGATAACATTATGGTTGCAAAATGTTTTTATCACCATTGATTGGTTTCGTATTGATGGTCCTCATCAAACCTGCAAGTCCCATTGGGGTTTGTTATGTGGTTAACACAATATTCAATTTAACAAAGGAATGTGTAAAAACTAAGGCCTCGCTGCGCCTGCAAATCCGATTAAACTTCGACTATGCGATTTAAATATAGATGTTCGATTTAAACAAAGATTTAAATAACTTATTTAAAATAGGGAAACCGATCAAAGCACAAAACACTTATAATTTGTTTGGAAATGAAATATTGTTTTAAAAATAGAGATCCAGATCAAGCACAAAACACTTGGAAATAATTTGGAAATGGAAAACACAGAGCCAAGCACTCAAATGGCTGATTTTTACATTTATTTCTACTTCTCTATTCTCTCCTTTCTTGCTATGGATGGCATAACCCCACAATGGTGGATTTGATTCGGTTTTATGGTTTTCACAAAATCCCCATATGGTTGAGAAACTATCAATCAGTTTCAAAACAATTTATTCAACTAAATACTTAACTAATCCTAATTTAACCATTATTTTATTCTACAAAGTACAATGGCTGAGTTAGCCCAAATTAACTTAAACAAAGTAAAATGGAATTTAAAAAATTTTCTTCTGTCCACTAGAAGAAAGCCTTTCAATTGGATGCTCCTGCATCATGCAATTTTTGTTCAAATATTTTTTTGTATTCAGAGTTTTCTTCCCTCACCCATATTATTTCCCCACATATTCTTGTTCCTTTCAAACATTTTTTGTCTCAGTACCTCTGCCTCATCACAACATCTATAACACCCAAAACAAATTTTGATAAAGTCTACAACACATTTATAATTCGGGTATATCTATGGGGTTTCTTGGTTCTATACGACACATAGAATTCATGATTTTTTATATTAGGAGAAAAATTTGGAGTGGGTTCCCATTGGCGATGTTCCCTCCCACCCTTCTTTAGTAGGTACCTTCTTCACATTCAACATAGCAGCATCCGACTTAGGCTCCATTGGAGATGTTCCCTCCCAACCTAAGCTATGTAGGAACCTGTCATTTCATTAGCAGTGTTACACAGTAATTTGTCACCGTCCCTACCATTCCCCGTCCCGCACAATGGAGGACCCATTATGTGACCTGTGAGCAATGTCATGCCTTGAAACCATCATCATTGCATTTCTCTAAACATGAGCTTCAATTGCCCTTAAGACATCTCCTTGCAAAGAATCATGAAAACATCTCCTTTTTCATTGGCGCGGGCAGACAGTTCATCACTCGCGCCAATGGGGGAAATCCTGCAAAAAGACCGCGCCAACTGGCGCTCTGTCCCAGAGCAGCAGTCGCGCCAACCAATTTAAGGAGTGTTTTTTAAATAAATATTGCGGAAGTTGTGTTTCAACCAACTCAGAAACCATTGCCTATCTTGAGTCGGGAGGTTTGGCTACGGGAATTATATGGAAGGGAAGTGGTTTGCCACCTTTCATGGAACCTTCCTTCATGATAGGGCCAATCCCACAATAATAGGGATCCCAACTCCCTCCTTCCCCATCTATAAAAGCTTGCCTCTTGCCATTGCAAGCTAGTCTTGAAGTGCCTAAGCTTTGAATATCCAAATTCCCAAGAGCCTTTGTGCTGTAAGAGCCCTCTTTCTTCCCTTAAGGCCGACTCAAGTAAGGAGACTATCGTCGAGAGACTCCAGAGAGGTTTTCCCTTTCCTTGGCGAGCTTTGCGAGACGTGAATGACTAGGGACCCTTCTGAAGGAGATCACGGTATCAGAACATTGGTTGTACTCTCTTTCGATTGTTATTTAATGAATGATTATGGTTATGGTTCCACTCTTTTTTCACTTATGTTAATATGAGTTATATCCTTTCTGACTGATATCTAGTTGCGTATTCTAGATTTTATGCTTGTATTCGTGTTGTTTCTTGCATGTGCAGGTGTCCATCCGCGGAGATCGTGGAGGGATTGTGATTTGCCAAGGCTGAGGAATGAGAACGCTCTCTTCTACGGATCATAGCATTGGACTCCAGGTAGGCCTCCATCTTTGGTCTTTTATTCATAACTAGGAACCTGCGCTATAACATTTTATGATTGTTGCTAGAACCCAGCTGGGCTAGTAGGGATCGCCTCTGTCCGCAGAGGGGATTTACCTCCTCAAAAATTTGGCGACTCCGTTGGGGAGTTCAGCTTGTTGTTTGATTTGTAAACTATAGACGGAGCCTGAAGCACAGCCAGATAGCCTTCGAAATGCTTTTTCCTTGCATTAGCAGAGTAGATCAACGCTGCTTCAGTCAATCTCCGGTTTAGTTTACGGACTAAACAACTTTGAGCATTGTCTTGTCTTTTCGGTTGATTCTTGATTCTCCTTGCTTGATTGGTTTTTTGGGTTGGCTCTTTTGTGTTTGGCTTTTGGTTCAGCCCCAGAGGATCAGATCTGACCTCTGATTTTCTGAATTTTCACCTTTTCATAGTTGGCTTGATTGGCACGAGTTTAGCCCTGACAGTCGCGCCAGTTGGTGCAGTTTTCCAGTTCATCACTCGCGCCATTCCCTGTCTGGCGCGGATTACAGCCAGACAGTCGCGCCATTTCCTGTAGGTCCTAGGGTTTACCCTTGTTCGAAAGCTTCTTTTGGTTAGTACTTTGCTTCTCGGTTTGTTTTGGATTCTACTTGAAGTGGTGAGTCTGGTTTTGGTTGGGAGAAATTCTTTGTTTTCTCATTTTCAGGTGTTGGCGCTTGTTGTCAATTAGCAACCCGCGCCAATTGGCCATTGGCGCTAGTTGTCAATTTGCAAGTCACGCCAGTTGGCGCTAGTTGTCAATGTACAAGTCGAGCCAATTTCAGGGTGTGTGAAAATTGAGATTTTTTCCCTAAATCCTTCACCAATGTGTCTTTCCCTTCCGATCTTTTCACTATATGAGCATAGATTACATTGCTCATTCTTTGGAATGTCTTCTTTCCATGATTGTTTGATGTAGAAGGGAATGAATGCCTTGTTTTGATCTCTTGCTTTGGAAGTCCTCTTTGTGTTTGAACTCATGTGTTTTGTCGCCTTTTGAGGGATTTTGTTACAAAGTGTTTGAAACAACGATTGCATTCTTAGTGTTTGTTTACATCTCTTTTGCATTCGTCCTTCATTAAGAAGATTTGCGTTCTTTTAGTTTTCGTCTCATAGTTTTCTTTTCGTTAAAATGCATTAGATCACATTGCATTGAAAAGTATTTTTTGAGATCCATCATTGAACTTAGATTACATTGTTTAAAGATTGAAAAATAGAAATCGCTTTGAGTGCATTATTTTTCATTGAAAGTATGCATTAAGTAGATTCTCATTTCATCGAAAAATGCATTGAGTGCATTCTTATTATTTGAAAAGAAAAAGGAAATTGTGCATAGATTACAATTGCATAGTTTTTGAAAAAAGAGAATTTTGCATAGATTACATTGCATTATTTGCATCGTTGAATGTTTGAAATTACTTTCGGATAATGAAAGTCATCTAGTTTGGAAAAAGTTTCGTTTTTCAATTTTGCTGTTTGTTGCATCATTGTTTGAAGCTCTTCCCTTAACTAGATAGCATTCATCGAATTGAAAAGTTTTCTTTTCTCATGTAGTTGCATACAGGAGATTGTCATATGACATACGGTAGGGCCTTGAAACCGAAACATAATTGAAGATCAACCATAAAATTTACTCAATTTACCTAAGGAAGCATTGAAACATTAACGAAATATTTAGAGGTCTAGGCTAGAGATGTGTTCCGACGTCGTTAAACCTAGTAGCTGTCGTTCGCCTCTTGGCTTTAGACAGCACTAGTATGCACTGCTCCCGTACCGTCGCTGGGGTAGACAGACAGGGAGACCCCACTAGGTTTCTATCCTTTATCCGTAGGAAGCCAAGTCTACCGCCCTATACCCGCGATACACCGGACACAACATTCGGGGAGATTGCCTGCACGTACGTTAAGTCCTTGGTTGATTTCTCTTTCATTTTGAAACCAAGGTGTATATTGCAGTTCACGGATATCTGGTACACCCTTTGCCTAGCATTCCCGAGTAGTCATTTCGATCTTTTCTGACTCTTTAAATTTGAAAAGGTCATCAAGCGCTTGTCCTTTCGTGCTTGTTTCCAATCTGAAAGCGATAGAGTCACCTTTTGCTTGTTTCTCAACTCTTAAAATATGAAATAGTAGAGTTTTGTTTCAATGTTTTAAAAATTAACTGCCCACGAAATATTCCCCGTTAAAGTTAGTTTCCTTAGGGTGTTGTTCTGAAGATCGTTTCTGATGGCAACTTTTCCGGAGTTCACCAACCAAGGAATCCCCTCTGATGGGAATCCTGGTCCTTTTCCTCCTTAAACGCTCTGTGCTCCTTATATGGCAACGTTGTCCCTTCCTCGGGTTAACTCGTTGGGTTGCCCGTTCGTTGTTCTCAACCCTCTCGTGGTCCCGAATGTCTCGCCTTCGTTCATCTCCTCTACCCGAACAACATCATGTTGATTCCAAGGTGGACCTCTCCCCTTCTTCGCCTGTTTCTACGTCCTCCTCTTCTACTTCGCCTGGTGAAAGTTTGGATTCAAGTAACCAGGTGGCTAAGAAGAAGAAGAAGAAGACAAAGAAGAAGAATTCTGATAAGAGAGAGGCTAAGGCTGCAGCTGCTGCTTCTAATGCACCTCCTCTTGATAAACCTTCCAACCCTCCATGGAAATTCAAGTTCCCTTGCATGTTGTGCACGGGAGACCATCTTCTTCGAGACTACCCTGGCATTCCCAAGGTGCTTGAAGAATGGTCCAACGGTCGTCCACCGTTGCCTTTGGCTTCCGGGAGTCAGGTTGGGGGCACGTCTTCAGCTAGTGTTGGTAAAACTCCTAAGAAGAAGGGTAAGATTACCAATCCCTGTAGGTTGTGTGAAGGGCACCATGCCATTCACCTTTGTCCTTATATGGATGAAGCCAAGCGAGTGTTGGAAAACTCAACTGTTTCTACACCATGCCTCCCGGCTGGTTACAAATAGCTTTCTTTGAGTCCTCCGCTAGTTGATCCTACGATTGGTCAAGAATCATCCTTGGTCAATCCCGCTCACTCGGAAATTTGAATTCAGGAATCCGTTCTCGACCAACCATTGGTCGTGGGATCGGTTGAACTGGCCCCATCTACGGTGCACCAGGTATTTTCCATTGAGATTGGACCTCACATCCCTCAGGTTCTTCTTGTTTCTTCAGATTCCTCGGACTTGGAGAAAGATTCTCTTGTCCCTATACCTCAAGAAGTTGCTCCTCTAGCTCCCGTGATGGAGATCCTGGAGGATACCCCTCCCACCTTCGAGATGGAGGTCGTGGAGGATGCTTCTTCTTCTTTCGTAACACCAGGGGAAGACCATCTCAGTTCGATGGTAGCCCCTCCAAGTAGTTTGGTCGCTTCCTTTGATTGGAGTCGACTCACAGGATTTCTCCTTCTGTCATATGTGCCTTTCAAGATCACAGTACAGGCTCCTGGTCTGGTTGTACCCAGCACCATTATAGACGAAGGCGCCTCTGTTAGTATTCTATCCTCAACTACTTGGCAAGCTTTCGGTTCACCGCCGCTTGCGCCTGTTACGCAGAATCTGTTGGCATTTAACAAAAGAACGAGTCAACCGTTAGGGATCCTTCCAAGGTTACATGTTACTTTGGGAGGTAAAACCGTCCATATGGACGTGATGGTTGTTCTAGGCCCCTTAGATTTCAATCTGCTTCTAGGGTGCGATTACACCTATGCCATGGGAGCGCTTGTCTCCTCCCTCTTTCGCGTGATGTGTTTTCCACATGAAGGACGGATCGTGACCATTGATCAGCTTTCGTTCTTTGGTCCCGATGTGGCAACTAGATCGCCATCATCCCTTCTTGGTTTTTATCCACCTATTGTATCTGCCCCACCGCAGGTCAACTATGTGGCTACCTACCCCGTGCCTGTGCTCAGTGATGGTGCCGTCGTGCATCAGGTGTTGGGGGCATTGGGTCCTGACTTCCAGGATGATTTCCTTCCATCTGGTGTGGAACTCTTGGAAGTGATGACTTCTTGTTCATTATGATCAGGTCGTCGGACCATAGTTCATTTTCTTGTGTCAAGCTCTTTAAAAAATGAAACAGGGTTGTCGGAGCAGAGTTCCTTGTCTTGTGTCAAGCTCCTTAAACCATGAAACAAGGTGTCCGAGGATAGTTCTTTTAATGTGTCAACCTCATTAAAATAATGAAACACGTTCCTATTCAATTCGAGTCTTTGTTAGATCTCGTAAAATCCTAGTCGAGTCTTTCTCTTAATCTCGTAACTTGAACCTTCACTCCATCTTCCTTTCCTATGGACTGAAGCTTGGGGGGCATGTACCTCGAATTGAATCACCATGCTGGGGGCATGCTTACTTTTTCAAGCATAGTTTATTTCCGTTTCAAGCTTGGGTAAAAATGAAACCGGTTTCAAGCATAGTTTATCTTTGTTTCAAGCTTGTGTAAAAATGAAACCAACTTCAAGCAGAGTTTCCTGATTTCAAGCTTGTGTAAAAATGAAACCTTGCCCATTTTACCCCTTGTGATTGCCATTCTATCAGCCTATTTTTGCCAGATGAGCCTTGGTCTTCTCACTCCATCGTCACTATCTGCTTGGCCGATCATATGCCTTCACTTGGTTGTTTTACCCATTCCTGAGGAACCGTTGCGATGAGTGGTCTTGTTAGCCAACCTCTTAACCTTCACTTGTTTTGAGCAGTTCCATCATTACCGGAACCCGTTGCTTCCCTTTATACCACTCATTCCTCTAGGAGGAGTCATCTTTCAGCTCTTTTCTGACTCTCTAAACATGAAAAGATTGCCGAGGCCCTTGTCATTTCGATCTCGTTAAAGTGGACATGAATCGACATCTACCCAGTATACATTTACCCCTTTTTTGGGCTGGGATGGATTATTTACGAAAAAGGAATACCCTAGCCTATCGCGACTAGGAGGTTTTCCCGGATATTGTTTTCTACCTTTTCGGATCCGGGAACTATCTACGAAAAGGGACTGTTGGAGTTTACTTTTCTGCTGTCTTTTCAAACTCTCTAAACATGAAAAGACGCCGAGTTCTTCCTTTGTCAGACTCGTTAAACCTTGATGACATTGGATTCAGTCGTAATGACGTTATCCGAGTTCCTCCTTCCTAGGGCTCGTTAAATGTACTAGGATGGATTCGCCCGAAGGGCGGACTAATATGACAAGCATATGGTATCCTCTTCAAGCTTGTGTAAAAATAAAGAGGTACTCACCGGGATGGTGGGGGAAAATGGAACCAGCATCATTGTCGTGTCGGCAATATGTCGCTCTTGAACATGGCACTTGTCTGCATTCGTGTCGGGTTGGGGATATCTCATCTCGTTTTTCACTTGCCTCCGTGGGTTTGGATAATCCCTTTTGACCTCTCATCTGCTCTTTGCCTCGTCACCATGACCTCTGATCTTTTGATGTCAAATACTGCCAAATCCACTATCGTGCCATCAATATGTTCAAGAGAAGTTGACCTCTGCACATATCAACCTTCCTTTGATTCTCATTTGATCCTGATTCACAAAAACATCATGTTCCTCTGTCTCGTGTCGATGATGTGGGAAACATTATGGCCCACCTTCGATCAAGGTCACTTCCTGTCGACTTCAGCTCATTATCCAGGAAGCTGATCTAGAGACTCCTTTATGGTACCTTGGAGCCTGCATGCCTCAATGGCAGGTTCATCGCATTCGACGTGAGGTTCTCATCATTGGCCTCCGATCGAGTGATTCTACGGGTGTTCGACACTAGCTCATTGATTCACACGCCATAGATTGTACCTATAGTACCTTGAGGGCCATTGTCATTATTGGTGGTTCCTCTCGCGTCTGTTAACAGCTTTCATCATTGGCTGGTAATCAGAAGATGTTCTTGCATGTTCGACTTCAGCTCACACGTTCGCATGTTTGAACTTGTACTTTGTTCGGGCCGAGATGGAGCGCAAGACCCTGTATTTTGTCTGTTATAAAATCGAACAATTGTGGATTATTATCATTGTACATGACTCTGGCAGTTGGATGGTGCGACCATACAGGTCTGTTATTTGATCCTTGTTTGGATGGCTACTTATCCCACGGATGGGATTATAGTGTTATACCATTTGGATATTGCGCCTTACATATACATCATGTACTTGAGATATCAGTTGTATCTTTCTGCGCAGGTTTTCCGACGGCGGGCCTTCAGTTGGACATGTTCTCGTAAAGCATTTCACCCCTCTCTCTCTCTCGGGCCTAATCCACAAGGGCATACATTAATTACATTACCACAGGTAATTTCCATACTTCTTCCCCATTCCCCAAATCATCTGATGGAGGACCCATTATGTGACACATGAGAAATGTCACCTTGAAATCATCATCATGAACTCCTCTATGTTGACTTCAATTTCCCTAAAGACATCTCCTTACGAAGAATCATGAAGCTTATCTACCCATTATTTGTGAAATAACAGTTCAGTTGCTCCTTGATAGGAAAATCTTATGAAGAGGCGTGGCTAGCTCTGTCCCGAGCGTGGTCGCGACCAGTTTAAGGGTGTTTTTAAATAAATATTCTTGGGAAGTTGTGTTCAACAAACTCAGAAACCATTGCCTATCTTGAGTTGGGAGGTTTGGCTGCGGGGGTTCTATGGAAGGGAAGTGGTTTTCCACCTCCCATGGAACCTTCCTTGTTGATAGGGCCAATCCCACAATAATAGGGATCCCAACTCCCTCCTTCCCCATCTATAAAAGCCTGCTCAATTCCATGGCAAGCTAGTCTTGAAATGCCTAAGCTTTGAATCTCCAAATTCCCAAGAGCCTTTGTGCTGTAAGAGCCCTCTTTCTTCCCTTAAGGCCGACTCAAGTAAGGAGATTATCGTCGAGAGACTCTGGAGAGGTTTGCCCTTTCCCTGGCGAGCTTTGCGAGACGTGAACGACTGGAGACCCATCCGAAGGAGACCGTGACGTCAGAACATTGGTTGTACTCTCTTTCGATTGTTATTTAATGAATGATTATGGTTATGGTTCCACTCTGTTTTCACTTATGTTAATATGAGTTATATCCTTTCTGACTGATATCTAGTTGCGTATTCTGGATTTTATGCTTGTATTCGTGTTGTTTCTTGGATGTGCAGGTGTCTATCCGTGGATATCGTGGAGGGATTATGATTTGCCAAGGCTGAGGAACGAGAACGCTCTCTTCTAGGGATCATAGCATTGGACTCCAGGTAGGCCTCCATCTTTGGTCTTTTATTCGTAACTAGGAACCTGCGCTATAACATTTTATGATTGTTGCTATACCCCTGCTGGGCTAGTAGGGATCACCTCTGTCCGCAGAGGGGATTTACCTCCTCAACAACAGTTAGCATAACAACATTCGACTCGGGTTCATTTGGATACATTCCCTCGCACCCCAACCTATGTAGGTACCTTCTAATTCATCAAAAATGAGCATCACTCACATCAAATCCAACAACACATGAAAATAATTTCATCCATGGCTTCACACTTAAATTGGGAGGTGGAAAGCAGGGGACACTTTCCATCTAAACTGGGAGGGAGAAATAAGGGGACACTTTCCATCTAAAGCGGGAGGAATTAAGCATCTAGGTTTACTGACTCATAATGGTAACATATAATGAGGAAGGAAACATCTAGCTCTAGGAAACATATATCAAGAAAGGAAATATCTATATAATGTATTTTTCTTTCCTGTTTGTAAACTGAAAACAAAGGAGGAAAGTTGTAAATTTGTATTTGTAAATATCTTTAAAAGGATATAAATGCTGGTGATAATACAAGTGAATATCAATTTATTCTATATTATATTGTGTGAATGTTTTTGATTCATTAATTTTAAGCATAATTTGTAAGAGTTTTAAATAGTGTTTATCTAATGCACTCTCTTTTCATGTAGTTGCCAAATTTTCCATGCTACAATTTTTATTTGTTTTTTTTTTTCAAAAGTTTTTTCCCTCATCCATATTATTTACCCATGTCTATGTCCTCCTTTCACACATTTTTAGTCTCACTTCCTCTGCCTCATCACACCATATACAACACCCATGGTCAATTTTGTTAAATTCTATAACACATTCGCGATTAAGGTATATCTATAGGGTGGCCTCATTTTGTATCCCATCCAAACGAGTTCCCATTAGAGATGTTCCCTCCCACCTTGCATTAGAAGGTACCTTATTCACATTCAACATAGAAGCATCTGGATTGAATTATTTGAGATATGTTTCCTCCTACCCCAAGATATGAAGGCACCTGTTATTTCATCAACAATTAACATAGAAGAATTAAGCTCAGGTTCATTTGGAGTCATGCCCTCCCAGCCCAAGCTATGTAGTCATTTACTACTTCATCAACAATCAAAGTCATATCAAATCAATTCCACCAACATCAAAAAATAATTTCATCCATGGCTTCACACTTAAACCAGTAGGTGGAAAGCGAGGGACGATTTCCATCTACATCGAGATGATTTGGGTATCAAGGCTATGTGGTGCATAATGGTAACATCTAATGACGAAGGAAAAATATAGCCTTAGGAAACATATATCTAGAAAGACGATGTCTAAATAATATATTTAACTTTTTCCTATTTGGTAACTGGCAACAAAGGAGGCAAGTTCTAAATATGTGTTTGTAATCTCTTTAAAAGGCTATCAAGGCTCATGATAATACAAGTGAGTATTAGAGTATTTAACAATTTATTTTTTGATTGTGTTTGATTCATTTTTTTCTAAGTCCTGTTTTGGAAGATCTAGCTGAGAGATGAGGCTCCCTAAGCCTCACCTCCAATCAATTACAGATCGAAAGGTCTCAAAATGGTTGTAAATATATCTTGATTTACAAAATTCCCTTCAAATTTTTTTATGGAGTTTTTCAATGTTTGAGATAGATTTATGGGTTGGGGCATGTGATCTTCCTCTATTCTGTTTATTTTGCATCTAAAGCAAACCGAGGTGTTGCAATCAAAAAATTATGTGAACTAATGGAACTTCAATTACATATGAAGTAATACTCGTATAAATATATAAGCAATATGAATGATCATCTTTAGATTCAAAACATAGGCTTCTTTGCTTTGGCTCAAGATTTGAAAGTAACTTCTAGGATCTTTAATAATAACAATTTCTAATATATCTTTTGAGATGAAAATAATCATGTATATTTCCTCTCTAAAGGTGGATTTTTTATGCTTATAAGTTGTCTTACTGATGAGGAATATCTAAGGTGGGGTTTAGTCTCTCCAAGGACCTCATATATTGATGTATTTTAAGCTTCTATGGGTGGCGTCTATGTATTTATGTTAGTATAGACCATTTATTGTTGAAAATGTTTTTTGCTAGTGGTGTATATTTTTGAAAAATTTCTACTTTGTTCTTATGAAGGAATACTTTATGAAATACTTGGGTAAAGTTTGCCACTACTTTTGGTTGTAAAAACTTGTAAAGAAGTATAAGGATTCTATTTTTAAATATATGTAATATAAGATTTGTGTTTTTTTGAGGAAAAATTAAAAATAGATAGTAAATATTTAAATTGATGGTTATCAAGTGGGAAATAGAAATACTTATAAATCTATTAGACTTATGAAATACATATCCTTGTCAAATGTTTCTCAAACTATGTTTATTTTTCCTAGCAAAAGTAGGAGCTTATATATCTTCCTAGCTCTAGGAAACCTATTCATTTTTTATCCCTCCATGAACATGCTCTATGAATAAAATACAATAAATAGATATCCTATATAATCAACTCAACAACTAGTACAAAATAGGGTCTGAAACTTGATAATAACTAAGGCTCAGTTTATTTGTTATAATTCTTCCACTCTAAAATTCTTAATACCTTCCTTGTTATTTTCCCTCTTATCTCTTTCTTACACTACCTTCCATACCCCCACTTCTAAATCACATCTCCTTTAGAGAAGATAAATTTATTTCTTTCCTAGGAAGGTAAAAAAAATCAATGAAATAATTCAACTTTTATTGAATCCATGTTTTAATGTACTGCTACATGCACCTACTAACATTTGTTTATATTTACTTTTCAGTCATAGTTAAGGATTGATAAATACATTATTTCATTGTACATGAAATCCAGACTATAAAAATTATATTATATTCTATAAATGATATTTTGGAAATCTAAAATATAATTTCCAATTCTATCCACCATGTATGAATTTATTACTAATATAATGTAATAAGTTAATGTTTTTTAAACAATAATATTTTATGGATGCAGAGTAAGTACCCATTGTTAAAGTGCACATATCTTGTGCATATATTAATGATAAACAATCATTTCCTTTAGTGAATAGTTCTTATATGTTAAGAATAAATCATGCAAGCCAACAAATCAAGTAAACACATCATTTTTAATAATATTTACTTAGTAACTTACATAGTTAAACACTTGTTTATCATTACACCAATATTAACAAAAATGAATTAAATGATTGTTCTAAGCATGGTAAGAACCAAGTAAGAAATTATGAATGGCATATATATTTCTCAAGTAACAATCTGAAGTAACTTTGGATTATCCTTCTTCTCTTAATCTAGATCACATTATTTTATTATTTTTCATGCATATCAATTCTTTAAGAGTGGATAAAGTGGAGGAATAAACACACAAGTCCAATTTTATAGGAAGGTCCCACTTTCTCAATTTGGGGTCAATCCCTTCGAGAGTAGTTTGAGGAATTAAATTGATTTTTTATCTTCTTTTTTTTCTATGGGAGGTTGAGGAGTGGTGTGAAAATTTGGTTCTTAAGAGTAGGACCCAATATAAATATTCTACACATATTTATCTCTCCAATAACATAATAATTGTCTCAATTGGGGTTTGTGTGCGAACATTATTCCACCTAGAAGTTGAACTTTATGTTATGACCACCATAATTCAAGAGTATACCATGCTAAAACCCATTAATAATTGAAATGAGTTATCCTTGTGATGATCATGAAGGTAAATCTAGAAGAGTTGAAACTTGATCTCTAGTTAAAAGTTGAATAATTCAAGCTTAACCACTAGTAGGCTATGAGGTTGCATTATAATTGAGCCACTAGAAAGAAATGAGGGTTCCACTCTATTCGAGCAGTGTATCAAAGTGCTTATGGAGACAGAGAAAATAGAGAGGGTTCATATGTTGTAGCGACCCATGGGTTACAAGTCTCACTCCTCTATACTTGCATCGATTTCCATTCACAGAGAGAGAGGGAAAAGTAACCCAACTTCTGACTATGTTTTCTCCTAGAAGGGTTTCTTAGGTCATATCATGTGTTTTTATCATGTATATTTACACAATTTAACATATTGAGAGAATTTCTTTTAGATAGAAATTGTTTCTAATGTTTTGGCAGTTTCAAAACCCTTGACACAATTTCTATCCAAAAGGACTTCTCTCCATATCTTATGTTACTGTGGTTTGTGAGTGGTTGTTCTATTTGTTGTTTTTTTCTTTAGTAATTATAATTTTCATGCATGAACAGTAAAATATAATTAACAAATAAAAAAATCTAACAAGAATTTAACCCTCATAATATAGATTTAGTATTTTCTAATATAATTTAGTAGATCTACTGTGAAGTTTACAAACCATCTGTAACCTATGGCCATATTATACATCTTATATTTTAATATATGGAAATATAAAGAATCATCTAATATATTGAGCTAACTTTAGATATAGCATGTAAGTGGAAGCATTGATTATATCAACCAAAATCTCAAGTACGAAATTAATAGTCACCATCGCACATTTAAGGTAGTGTGACTCGACATAACCTTTTCATGATTCCAAGTTTTGAAGGTAAATGACAAGAAATAGCGCCACTTCTATTGATAGAGCTATGGTAAACACGTTATCATTAACCATACTATGATATTTTCGTTCCTCTTAGAGCTACACCATCAAATATCTAGCTTAAAAGATTGTTTCCTATAAAGCTTACACTTACATACCATAACAATGGTTTGAACCAATAAATAATTAATTAAATAATGCTTCATAAAATATCATTACTCTTTCAGTTTTAATGACATCACAACGACATCACTGTTATTTCAATATCATAGTTATTTAACTATCTCTTTTTTCATTTGCATGCAAATTAGCTTAGCAAAACCCATATCCGATGTAATTATATAACTATTTCCATGTTATGAACAATATTACACATCAACATTGAAAGCAATCAAATAATTTTATTCATGATATCTTTCACACAAACAATCCATTCAAAATATAAATCAAGCTATTCGAAATATAAATAAAGCTAGTATCCATGTATCAATTTTTAATTTTTTTTAATTTTTCAAGCTTAAATAAAATCATTTCGATGTTATTATTAATAACATAAACAAATAAACCCATACAATTTTTTTTTTCATATAGGTATGTCCACATATCATCATAAGATACTTGTATTGACCTAACTAAGTTAAATAGGTAATGAGCAAAGGAATAGCAATATAGGGTGTTATAGGGGATTGCTGAGGAAGTCTAGATCTCATGCGGTTACTTAAAATTAGCTATGTCTAGTAATCATGGGAACAATCTAAGAGTACTTCACTCTTCTCTCAAAAATAATTTCATCCATTATTACTTTCTTTTTTACCATCTCAAAAATAATTTCATCCACATGGGGACACTATCACTTCATTGTTATGTTGGCTTCCATATAACTCTTACCTATATGAATATGAGAAACTCAGTATTATCATTGTTATTTTCACTTCCATATTACTCTTACATCAAGAGAAAGATGAATGAGAAACCTCATTATTATCGATATAGTTTTATTTGGTCTGAAAAGTTGTAGGTGAGCATAGAGATTGCACGAGTTTGATATCCTTCACCCACTCGTTATTTTGCTCATTCATCTTGAGGAAATAAAAGGAATATCTTCCTACAGGGAATTGTAAAAGAATGCCGTAGTTATTTCATGGTTTCATGAGATGATTTCGTTGGTACATAATAGGGATATTGATAAATCCATTGGAGAACATTGCTAATTTAATATATGTGACGGATATTGAGGAAAGAAAAATAATATATTCCTATAGGGAATTGTAAAAGAATTCCATAGTTATTTCATGGTTTCATGAGATGATTTGGTTGGTACATAATAAGTATATTGATAAATCCATGAGAGAACATTGATAAATTAATGAGAGAAAAAGATTGAATTCAATAAGTAAGGAGTTTCTAACTTGCATTCCTTTAGAGTAGTCATCTTCAATCTCTTTAAAGTACATTTAAATTAAAATCTTATATTTTTGCAAAAAAATATTGTTATGCAATAAATTTTTGTACCATTTTCAATTAAAAAAATTCATTTATTTATAAATATAAAATTAAATATTTTTTATTATTATAAATTTTATAAATTATAAATATTTTATAGAGAACATGAATATTATATTGTTATTATATTGGGATGTATATGTCAATCTATACTTCTACTTTTGATATTTTTATTGGTGTTGTCTACTGAGGTTATAATTTCATTGGCCGAATTTTGGTGAAAATTTCATAAATGCAATTACATGAATCATTATTTTATTATTATTATTATTATGGTGGAAATAGATTTACTACCATTAAAAATATGTGGAACATCCAAAATCTTGAACTTTCATACTATAATCCCCATTTCCAAATATTTCTACTAGAATTTCTCAAAACTCTACCCAAACTTTCATTCTTTTGAGTCCAAAATTATGGCGTCTTCCAACTATGGCTTTTTTTTTGGGTTATACCCATGCATATATTCAGACAACCATAAACTTTAAAATGACAATCTATGCTTTGCTATTGCATTAGGGGAATTTTGAAAACTAAAATGGGCCTCCTAAGAAAATTGTACAGCAAAAATAAACTTTATAAGAACCAATAAGATTCAATATGATTATGTCAACCATGGGGGATGATTCACAATTTTTTAAGTAAAAGGGTAAAAGTATTAAAAAATAATAAAATAATAAAACTATTTTTTCAACATGTATTTGCAACTTATCTCCCAATTATTTTTGTCAAATTTCGAGCGAGAGTACTCATTGGATGATAAATTTAATTCCTCATCCAAGGAGTACTCATATTGCATACTTTCGGTGGATCCTTCTACACGAAAAACTAGAAATACATTAAAAAAAAGCGTGATTACAGTCACGTTTTTTTTTTTTAATGTATTTATCAATTTTCATGTAGCAGAACCCATTGAAAGTATGCAACATGGGTACTCCTTCGATGAGGAATTAAATTCTGCATCGAAGGAGTACTCCCACTCGAAATTTGAGTAAAACCTTTGGGAGATAAGTTGAAAAACTTAGTTGAAAAAGTAGCTTTTTATTTTTTCCCTCTAAAATTTGATGATGTAATGAAATCTTATTTTATTATTTCCACTATTATTTTTTAATTTTCTTAGGAGGCCCATTTTAGACCTTAAAATACCCCTAATGGTAAAAGGTTCCATCTATTCCATTATTGGAAGTGGGAGTAAGTTTTACGAAAAAACCACAAATTAACAATGAGTTGGTTAAATTATTACTCTTGAAAAGTTCATATCTCACTCTTGAAAAGTTGATATCTCCATTATTGAGAGCATGAGTACGATAACCACGACATCACATGTATTTGGGTGAAATTATTCCACTTTGGAAAGTGGATTTCCCTTACGTCATTATTTTGTTAGGCTTATAAAATTCGTTATCTACTTTGTTAACCGAGGTGATGGTAAGGAGATGGCTACACACATCAACGAGAAAGAGTATATAAAATGAAATAGTTATTGTATATAATATGAAATACCATAGCTAATTCCAAATTTCCAAGTACACTTTGGATCAAGAATATCATATAAGTGTGAATATCTAAAGCAATTATTCCATCAAAGTATTTGGATCTAAGGAAATGGACTGTCGAGTGCATTCCCGCATCCAAACAAGAAGTATGGAGCGAACTCAGCAATTAGCTTCGGAACAACTTTCAAAAAAAAAATGTACATGGACCAGAAATGAAATCCTTAAAGTCTTCACTGACACAACCAATTATATTCATATCTTATATGGATGCTACATAGAAAGTCTCTATCTGTGTTTCCTTTGAGTATTCATGTGTATTACATGCATACAAATTGTCAAATGAACCATGTTAGGTTACATTATATTCAAAATCATTAGAATTCAAAGAATATTTTGATAAATATAAGTGAAGTAAAATAGTTGTACGTTGCGCATGTTGATGAGATTCCAAGAATATTGCTAAATAAAATCTCAAAATATTTCTGAATTTGCAATCACTAATGATCTGTAATATTCTCTAAATCAACTGCATATACATGGGAAGCACGTGAGGTCTCTAATGTTCTCTGGCATTCTTTCTTTCCTCATACATTTTCATGAAAATGTGTTTGAATCACATTAATACAAAATATTTGTTTCATATTTCATCCAATTATGGTTCCTGAGGGTGGGAGGTAAAATAAAACATACCCAGTTGCAGTCATGATATTCATGTGATTGACAGATTCTCCAAAGTGGTGGTTTTGAAAGATAATTAGAAGACTTTTTGATAATCTCGTTCCATGAAAGATAAATATGAATCCATCGGAATCATAATGGAAAATATCAACCATTTGGTTGAGTAACGGCCTTGATGGATGGATATGGGATAATAATTGTCATTTCATATGCACTTAATGTCACTGCCATTGAATAAGATGATCAGGAAAGAGACGGAAGATGGATGCATATATATGTGTGTGTGTGGGGTGTAAAGGTCTTTTATCTAGCACGCCAGGTGGGGTTCTGTGGGAAAGATTGGTGGCATGCAGGTAGAGGGTTATGGCTATGGCTGCCCTCAAGGCCTCATAGCTGAGGTGAAGGTGCACATTGGAAAAAGAAGGAAAGATGGAGGTAGTAAAGTAAAATCTTATCATAGGATTCAAGGGAATAATAATAATTGCACCCCAAAAAGCATGTGTGCTTTTCCTTTCCCTTTCCCTTTCTTATGTTTTGCAGCCAAAAAGGAAAATGTGCTTTCTTTCTTGCTCTTATTTGCTTTACTTTTATCGTGTTTTGGTGCTCTCATCTGGATAAGGTGAAAATGCCCACACATTTTCCACCGAGTTCATATACCTATATGATTGCATCCATGACACTTAAAATTAACATTCCATGAATATACACCACTACCCTTCCCTCCCCTGCATATGTGGAATATCCAGAGAAACCGCACCTTCACTAGATTCTGTGGGCGGTAGTGGTGGTGTAGGAATATTGTGGGACGTAGCTGCCATTTTATGCAACAAGAACTGTCAATTTTCTCCGAGATGTTGACATTAAACTCATCGTCTGTGTCTGATTCATGTCAGTTATGACTAGTGCGAAATTTGTTTATTGTAATGAAGATTTTATAAAAAAAACTTAATTAGAATTGAGAAACTAATGCTAGAAATGGTTTAAGTAGAATTGAGAAACTAATCTTAGAAATGGTTTTATAGTTTAGTTTGGAGACGTGGTGGTTAAGTATATTTTCCAAGGTTTTTTCGATTGGAAACTGATCACGTATCAAGTTGAATTTAATCTTGAAATAACGAGAAATAAAGTTAGCTGAGTATGTAAATGACAAAAGCAATTTTGCTAATTTCAGATTAATGAAAATGAATCAACATAAATGGATAAAGGTAAGTTTGATAATTTAAATGTGAAGAAACTAAATACAATTAAGTTTTTTAATTTCCAAGTTAACGATCTAAAAAGTTGGTTGAATATATTTTGAAATAATAAATAACAAGTTTGTGTCTATAAGCTTGTAATATAATGGGTTGAGTAAGAAAAAAAATATGTATTTGAATTGGATTCGATAAGAAAATAATTAAACACTGTCAAATTTGATGATATACATTTTACAAGTATTAGTTTTTTTTTTTAAATTTAAAAATAAAATAAAATAAACTAAAATTATATTCAAAACTTAAATTTCATTAAATTTCCCTCGTTTATGCCTATTTATGTTCAATATTAACTTTCTTTTATTTATTTGAAATGTTGTAGAAATACTAAGAAATAAAATGCATCAAATTTATTTATATTAGGGATTAGAAAAACATGTAAGAAAAATATAATAACAAAAATAACAAAAATTCAAAGCTAGAGTGCAATGCAAAAAAAAAGAGATATTAGATATTAATATTAATTAAATATTATATTAATTATAAGCTTAAGTTAATGTTTATATACTAATAAATTTATAATGAACCACAAAAAATGAACTTGTAGGATAAAATTCCACAATAATAATCTTATTTGACAACAGACTCCAATATCCAACATTGTAAAAACTATTATCCAAAAAAAATACTAAAAATAAGAAAAATATGTTTTTCTAGATTTTTAAATATAAAACTTACTCTGGTTATTTACAATATTTTATATAAAACCTACTTTTTTTTTAACTAGTATCTTTCTCTTTACTATGTTATAATAAAAAAACTAATTTTTAAATAGTATTCTTTTAATATAAAAAATTTCTCAAATTAATATTTATTTTTATCTTTCACTTATAATTATTTTCGGAGTTGTTTAACAAGACGCAGGACAATCAAAATTGTCTTGAATCTGGACCAAAAAAAAATTTAAGAAATCTTACAGTAACAGTATTTAAACAGTATTTGAATCATGATTTTGATGGTGAAAATGGATTCAGCACCATCAAAACCCTCTAAAACACCCAAAATATTAAAGTTTAATAGTTATAATGTGGATATACAAAAATCCCTGCCAAATTTTCTTCAAATCTTCCCTGAATTTCCATAAATTTCAACACCAAAAACAGTGAATTAGACTACAACATTATTTTCATTAAGTAAAATTTCGTGTGCTACTGTACTATCAACGATTAAACGGATGAACCAATAAATACTATAGATATTTACATCGCAGAACTTTAATACTTCTGTGCAAATTTTATTCCATAATACAATACTTTTTTTTCAAAAAAGTAAAGAGTTTGATGATCCGCCACACAATCAAACTAGAAAGTGACCAGTAAACAGAATCACAAAGTACAATATATAAATACCTTTAAACATAAAATAAAAACAATATGGCGAAGTATGAGTTCTAGTGACCCCGCAGATGATTAATGACACCTGTCACCCCTGAAAGAACCCCTACCAACAAAATAATAATGAAAAAGTGAAGGTAAACCTTACAAAGCATTGCTGCAGTGAAACAAAGTACAGCGAAAGGCAACACTGTAAAAAGTAACTTTAAGTACTTAGTACAGTTTTCGCAGTTATATAACACATTCCACAACGCAAAGTCAGGCTTCAACATAATAAGAAAAGTGAATGTAAAAGCTTTACATTAAATTCCTATAGTCATTCCACCAATCCAGTGGATCTCATGTTCACAGAAGAATGGTGGGAATTTTAGGGCGATACATATATTTCGGTTATAGTTTCATTAATGTAATTGGGCAGTATATATTTATTATTAAATTTAAATTTAATGATGAGTATATACTGTGTAATTACATTTTAAGCTATAATTTTATTAACAAGATTGAACACTATAAGCATAATTTTATTACCGAATTGAACAATATATATTCATGATTAGATTTAAACAAATTTAAATTTAAAAGCATAAATTACCTAACTACATTAATAAAAGCATAAGTTACCTAACTACATTAATAAAATTATGATCTGAGAAATAATAATAATCGAGATTCCATAACTATATTCATTAAACAAAATAAGCATCCCCTCTAAGCCTGCAACACAGGGTCACTCACACTTTTGTTTGGCTAACATTGAAAGGAGAAACCTTGAAGATTCAAAAAGAGAGAACATGGAGGACTAATTTTTGGTTAAGGTTCAGAAATCCACAACATGTGGGTGGTTTGGTTTGAATGTTAAGAGGGTAAAAGGTAAGAGTTTCCTTGATTAAAAAAACGAATCTCTCCTTTTCTGATTCAAAGATAATCCCCAAGATTGTGATTATCGTTCCCTTTCTGATTGAAAGAAAGTCTACGAGTGTGACTTAAAGGTGAACTTTCCTTTCCGTGTTGTGTTGCAGTGAAATGCAACTTCTCATTGAATTGGTTTTACAACTAACCTTCCCTCTCATGAAGCCCACAACTTTTGATGGGAGCAATTTGGTCTGGTCATTTTATATATTTTTTATGGGAGCAATTTGGTCTGGTCATTTTATATATTTTTATTTTTTTAAGTACAATAAATTCAAGGAAAGATAAATGGTCAATTTTAAATTCTGTAATTTAATGTTAAGTAAACATAAGAATGTTAAATCATTGAAATAGGAGCTTATCCTTTTCATGATTTTATTTTGAAAAAAATAATTAACATGATGGTTATTTTTTAATTTGAAGTTTCAAATATGCGTTTATTGTTTGAATTGGGAACAATTTGAATGCAACAAGTTCATTCCAAGCTTGTTGCAACAAGTACTCATCGTAAGTCATTTCACTTTTAAAACTATTGCACCGATTTTTTCATCATTGTATAAATGTAAATTTTTTTAATTATATAGTTATGATTGAATTTATAAAACTTTTAAAACTATTCCTCCGACTTTTCAATCATTTTATAAATGTAAATCCTTTTAATTATTTTTAATGGTTATGATTTTATTTATAAATAATTGAAAATTTGACATATAAGAATGATTTACCAATTCTGGATTTTCAATTATATATTTAAAAGTATTATAATGAATTATAAAATTTAAAACAATAAATTTAATAAATAATAACAATCACATTTTTTTAATCTAAATTTATTTTCAATTTTCATTTTCTTTTTTTAATAATATAATTAATAATAATAATAATAATATATATATATATATATATATATATATATATATACTTTTTAATTTTCTTTTTTATAATATAATTTCATAATAATAACACATTTTTATTTAAATTTTCAATTCAAATCCTTATTATCATCTCTTTTCCCAGAACACATATTGTAAATGATAAGTAAGACCATGTAAGATAATCAATGAAATATTCGATTGTAGGATTATTTTAGTTTTAAATTATATATATATATATATATATATATATATATATATATATATATATTATTTACTAATTTTTATAATTTGAAGTTAATCTAATTGAAATATAGGAAAAAGGAAGAGCTTTTGATTTTTTTGGAAATTTATCTTTCTAAAATCTATTTTACAAAACTGATCCAGGTGGATATTGGTGGCCACCCGCCTATTCCACTTGGGCCCCCACCATTGTCTCTTTCAGTTTTTCAGTTTCGGCATAACTTACTATTTTTAGCAGTTTTTCGGGTCCTGAACTTCCGGAGCCGTTTTGAGACCCTAAACGACGTTTTTTGGGCATCGCACCTCCAATGAATATCAATCTATTCTAGAGTGATCTTCATGGCAAAAGTTGTAGTCCTCGGATAGAGCTTTCTAATGATGTATCATGTGCATCAAACGGAGATAGTATGCCAAAGTTACGTCCCTGGGAAGTTGAAACACCAATTTATCCAAACAGGGCCCATAGTTTTGGCGCTTCATCTCCTAGGGTTAGGTTTCTGGATGTTTAGGGTTCTCCATTGTTTCTCAATAATAAATATGCCCTCGAACCTCATTGTAACTCAGTTCAGAGGCCTATAGCCGCCACATCTCTTCTCAGAGATAGCTACCAGCGCCCTAGCTAGTTTTATTTCCATTCTTTCTATAAGAAAATTTCAGTTCTTTGATATTAATGAAATGAAGTGTTATTTCCGTTGCATCTCTGTATTTATGGTTATATGTTTATTCTGTTGTGTTCCTGCATAAATCCGGATCAGTTGTATCAGAGCGGTCTACTTTTTCTTGATCCTTCTTTGCATGTCCCCAACGAGGTCGGGGTATAAGGATCTAAGGCTTGATCTGGTGGAACCTTTGCAAGATCAGCCTCGCAAACCTCGACGGACGCCCATGGGGGATGAAAAGAAAGATGACGGAGCAGGAGATCCCATCAAAATATTGCTCGAGGAGGCCCTCGAAAAACAAAGGAACGCGATGATGGATAACTTTGCTCAGATCCTTCAACGGCTGCCCACCGGCGGCGCATCTGCATCTAGCAACCACTCTGGAGGTGCGATTCGTTTTAAGGTACAAGTAAATTTTGACATTCCCATATTTGAGGGTCAAATAGACGCAGATGCCGTAGATAGATGGTTGAATCTATTAGAAGAATATTTCTCTGTTCATGACTTTTCAGACCGGGAGAAGATTATTTTTGCACTCCTCAAAGCTACTCACCACGTTAAGGACTGGTGGGAAACCTACTGTGAGAAAAAGGACCAGACAGAACCCTCTCTATTCTCGGCCGTACCAACTTGGAATTCTTTCCGAGACGCCGTCAAAGAACAGTACTATCCCGTGGGGAGCTATGAGGACAGGTACATACAATGGACCACGCTGCGACAACAAAGGGATCAAGATGTGCATGAGCTGACGAATCTGTTCCATACCTTGCACACAAAGTTGGGTATCAAAGATTCAGAAAAACATTTGGTGCTAAAGTATCGCAGCTGTCTGCATAGATACATTTAAGAGGAAATGGAGTTCCTCGACATCTCCTCGCTTGGTTCAACATACCGGTATGCTGCCAAGATTGAGTAGAAATTCAAACAAAAGAAGTGAGACTTTGGATCTGCGAATCAAAAGCAAGGAGAAGGTGCTTCCAAACTGCAGAACAAAGGACAAAGCCAAGGCATGGTGGCTAAAGACAACCCGTCAAAGCCACAAGAAAAGAGCAGCACCGCAAAGCCAAAGAAGGACATGCGAAAGTGGTGTGAGTTCCATAAGAGCTCCACTCACAACACAAGTGAGTGTCGGGCCAAGCAGTCGCTAGTGGCCGAGATGAGGGCTTCTGAGTCAGATGCATGCTCCGACTCCGAATCAGAACCTGAAAAGGGGAATGAAAAGGGAAACAGATTATTGATGCGGAGCCCAACGCCACTGTTGCCACTACAAAGGTCCAGAAGGAGGAACCGGAAGATCCAGAGGAGGAGGAACGTCTCTTCCACTCCCGGATGTGGGTAAAGGGCTCCCCTGTACAGTTCATTGTCGACAATGGGAGCCAAAAGAACCTCATTTCAGCAGACGCCGTGAAGCGGTTGGGCTTGCCGACCACAGCTCACCCACATCCATACACCATCGGGTGGCTTCACCCAGGACGAGATCTCCGCGTCAGCCAGCAGTGCCGCCTTCCCTATAGCATCAAGCCCTTCACGGATGAGGTATTATGTGACGTTGCTCCTATTGATGTTTCTGATGTATTATTAGGACAACCATACTTTTGGAAGCGTCATGTTGTGTATGAGTCTCGACCTCGTGCTGTTATTATTACTTTGGGAAATAAGTTGTACAGGATACCAGAGGTACCACCTCCTACGACTATCTCTTTGGTTACTGCAAAACAATGCAGTAAGCTCATTTCCCAAAACAGGAAATTCGTTTTCCTGATGATCCGCCCCCAGGGCAAGAAGAAGACTGTGGCCACGACCTCCAGACAGGGCCCCTCTGCACGACAACAACAAATGGATAAGGTCGTGGAGGAGTACGGGGACATCTTCACCTCACCCACAGGGGTTCCTCTGCACTGCCAGATCAAGCACCCGATTGATCTGACCCCAGGTGCGCCACTACCCAATGGACCGATCTATCGACGCTCTGTTCTGGAAAATGATGAAATCAAGAGGCAGATTCAGGAGCTGTTGCAGAAAGGTCACATCAGACCAAGTTCATCACCTTGTGGGAGCCCGATCGTGTTGGTACAGAAGAAGGATGGGACGTGGAGACTCTGTATTGACTATCGGGCGCTGAACAAGATCACTGTCCGGAATAGGTACCCAATCCCACGGATTGATGACCTTCTGGACCAACTCCAAGGTGCAAAATATTTCAGTAAGATCGACCTGAAGTCTGGGTATCACCAGGTACCAATTGAACCCTTTGATGTGTGGAAGACTGCCTTCAAAGCTAAGGAAGGCCTTTTTGAATGGTTGGTCATGCCTTTCGGGTTGACGAATGCTCCCGCAACCTTCATGAGGATGATGGATGACATCTTGCGGCCATTCACCAACTCATTCATAGTGGTGTACTTGGATGACATTCTGATCTTCAGCAAGAATTGGGAAGAGCACCTTCACCACATCCGACAAGTCCTCCAAACACTGCGGCAACACAAGTTGTGTGCCAATTTGGAGAAGTGCACGTTTGGCATGACCCAGGTTCAATATCTGGGATATATTATTGATGAAAGGGGGGTGCATGTGGATCCAGCCAGATCCAAGTCATTCGGGATTGGCCAGCCCCAACCACTATAACAGAGCTTCACAGCTTTCTAGGTCTTTCTAATTTCTACTGTAGATTCGTGTTGGGATTCTCTCATATCACTTGGCCCTTGAGTCAAGTCACCAAGGGAGGACCGAGAGAAAAATTCTTTTGGTCGAAACCTCAACAGAAGGCGTTCACAGAATTGAAAAATCGCCTCTGTTTTGCCCTAGTTCTCACATTACCAGACTTGCAACAACCATTTGAGATCGAGACAAATGCCTCTGACTATGCTATTGGGGCATTTATTACTCAACAGGGACATTCAGTGGCATATCACAGTGAGACGTTGTCTGAGGCAGTTTGCAAGTATCCCACCTATGACAAAGAAATGTATTCCATTATGCAAGCCTGTCGACAATTGAAGCATTACATTTTTGGGAAGGAAACAATCATCCACATAGACCACCGGCCCCTGCAGTTCATACAGACACAAGGGAAGTTGCAGAATGATCGCCATCAGAAGTGGTCCACATATCTGCAACAGTTTCATTTGAACATCAAGTACAAGAAGGGTAGCACCAATAATGTTATAGACTGCCTCAGCCGACCACCGATCGTGGCACTCACCACCGTGCTCAACTCTTGTGGGCACGAGACTTCTGATTGGCCGCTTCTTTATGAGAGTGACCCATAATTCAGCCACTTACAAGGAACTCTTGGGGGGTACGCAAGTTCCAAATTTTCACCTCCAAGATGCACTTTTATGTCACCTGGGACACCTTTGTGTTCCTTCAAGCGAGGGTGCCAAGATGATATGGGAAGCACACTACAGTCGAGTTGCAGGGCATTTCGAGGTTGAGAAAACAGTAGCAATACTACATAATTATTTCTATTGGCTGAACCTTCGAAAGGATGTCGAGAAGCACATCAAATCCTGCACTGCTTGTGCCATTGCCAAATTGACCATCAAGAAGAAAGGTCTATATACTCCACTACCTACCCCTAGTCGACCTTGGGAATCCATCTCCATGGATTACATGTCGAGCCTGCCTTCTACTAAGAATGGAAATGACTGTGTTTTCATGGTCGTTGATAGATTCTCGAAGATGGCCATTATGGCGGCCTGTAAGAAGAATATCACAGTAGAAGCCACTGCTAAACTCTTCTTTGAACGAGTGTGGGTGTACTTTGGGATCCCACAGTCTATCATATCAGATCGAGATAGCAGGTTCCTCAGCACATTTTGGTCCAGCCTCTGGTCAATGTTGGACACAAAGCTCACCAAGTCCACAGCTTTCCATCCCCAAACAGATGGCCAGATAGAGGTTGTCAACAGAATGATTGTACACATTCTGCGCATGTACAATTCAAAGCATCCACGCACATGGGACGAGAGCCTCCCTTATGTACAACATAGTTATAACCGGGCTCTCCACAGTTTAATTGGCCATAGCCCCTTTCAGGTGGGCTTGGGATTCCAGCCACTATGTCCCATTGACGTAGCCATGCCATTTGCAGCTGCTCAGGCCGATTCAGCGCACGTCCAGTCTGAAGTTGACAAAGCAAGTAGCTTCATCGAGCGCATTCAACACATCCGCCAACAAGTTCATGATATATTGGACAGAGCCAATGCGAAGTACAAGCAGCGCCATGATCAACACCGGGTGCCACACAACTTCCAGGTGGGCGACAAAGTATGGCTGCATTTGCAGAAGGAGCGCCTCACTGGACCTCACCGCAAGCTTCGCCCGCTCCGATACGGGCCGTACACCATCACCAAGGCTGTAGGTGACAATGCCTTCGAGCTTAGTATTCCACCATTCCTTGGTCTGCACCCAGTCTTCAATGTGGATCGCCTTCGTCCTTACTTTCCACCTCTACTGGACACCTCGGACATTGCAGAACAACTCACACCAACAGAGTTAAACCCAGACTGCATGGAACAGGCCACCACGGATTGTATCATGGACATGCAAATCAAGAACACTCGTCAACAGCAGATCCAACTGTATCGGGTTGTCAAAGCTGGCCAACTCCTGCCAAGTGGTTCTTAGGGACCAGGATTCGGCCAGTTTCCTCATCTCATGGAGGAACTTAACGCAATGGGGAACATTGCTTCCTAAGGGGGGAGGAATGATCCAGGTGGATACTGGTGGCCACCCGCCTATTCCACTTGGCCCCCCACCATTGTCTCTTTCAGTTTTTTAGTTTCAACATAACTTACTATTTTTAGCATTTTTCAGGTCCCAAACTTCCAAAGCCGTTTTGAGGCCCTAAACGATGTTTTTTGGGCATCGCGCCTCTAGCGAATATCATTTCGTTCTGGAATGATATTCACGGCGAAAGTTGTATTCCTCGGATATAGCTTTCTAATGATGTATCATGTGCATCAAACAGAGATAGTATGCCAATGTTATGTCCCTGGGAAGTTGAAACACCAATTTACCCAAACGGGGCCCATAGTTTTGGCACTTCATCTCTTAGGGTTAGATTTTTGGATGTTTAGGGTTCTCCATTGTTTCTCAATAATAAATAGGCCCTCGAGCCTCATTGTAACTCAGTTCAGAGGCCTGTAGCTGCCACATATCTTCTCAGAGATAGCTACCAGCGCCTTAGCTAGTTTTATTTCCATTCTCTCTGTAAGAAAATTTCAGTTCTTTGATATTAATGAAATGAAGTGTTATTTCCGCTGCATCTCTGTATTTATGGTTATATGTTTATTCTGTTACGTTCCTGCATAAATCCGGATCAAAAACTTACCTACGTTGCTAAAGTTGGACCAGAATATACTGGGATTTCTTCTCACTATGATCCAAGTGTTATCTTCTAAGAGATATTAGAAGAAAAGTTATAACGGAAATTTCAAGTTTCAACCTCACCTATTTGATGCATGATTTTTGGAGTATCCAAGAAGATCAAATTTCTCTGATCATATCTCCTCAAATATCGTTACCCAAGTTTTGAATTTTGGAACCAATGATTAGCAAGATATTCTTTCACTTTGGTCCAAGCTTCATCTTCTAGAACCTCTTAAAGAATAATTAATGGCATAAATGTCATTATGACCTATTTAAACATGCATTTAGGATTCTCTTATCATATTTCCTAAATTTCAACAAGATTTCCCCTCACTAGCATCTAATTTCCATCTTCTAGAACCTCCCGGAAGAAAATTTATAATAGAAATTCCATCATGATTTGTTCAAAGATGAATTTAGGAACCCTATCTTCCTCAACCACTCATGTTACAAAATTTGATACACATAAAAGGCTACAACCAAATATTATAACAACTACAACAATGATAAACTTGATGAAGGGTAAATATATGTAGATATAAACTTGATGAAAAGAGAAATTAAATAACAATGCATATAAAATTCTTATCTTAAGTCAAAGATTTTTCAATCTGGAACTAAAGAAGGGTGACCCACTCTCCACCTAGCCATATGTCTATCTATGTTGTAGTCTTTCTCATAGTTAGCCACCCCCGAGCCAGGTCATGATGCCTTGAGGGGAAAACTAAACTCGTGGATTTAGCACATGATTTTCAGACTATATTTGACATAAAAAGGGAATGAAGCTCTCTTCTATATACAAGAAGTAATATTAGTGTTCATCCTTTCCATTCCATGATAACGCCCATACAATTTCATAAATGACAACATAGGTTTCCACAACAAAAAAGAGTCCTTCTCTAATCTCTACAGTCCATTAACCTTCCCTTATTCAATTCTCAGTGTGACAAACAGAAACAGGAAAACTCTGAGTCCTCAAAACCATTAATCCAAGGAAAATGAACTACAACACATTCAATTGATGTTAGATAATTTGTCACTAATTCTCATACCAATTTGATTTTCTGAGTGAGAGAAGGAAAAAAATGAGTGTATGAGAGGAATAATGGAGTAATACTTGGCATAAAAAGGAAAAAAGAAAAAAAAAGTTCCTTAATTGTTTTTCTCTTTCATTTTTATAAAGACATGTTGACCCTTCATCTTTCCAACCATCACATTAAGGGAATTGTCAATTCACGGCAAGTAATCTCCTATTTGGAAATCATAATTTGTTGGTTGTCCCCCCTTCGTTCAGTTCTAGCATATTTTATGAATAAAATAAAAAGTTACATGTCGTAATAAAATTTCAACTCATAGCATCAATATTGGCACCCCTTCATTATATGTCTTTTATTACAAAAATTTAGCGCAAAAAAAAGTGAGGTGTTACAATCCCCTCTGCCTTAAAAGAAAATCATCCTGGTTGTTATACCATTTTAAAAACCAATCTATGAATAAAAAAAAATAAGGATGTGTCACTCTCACTACATCCTGTAACTCCTAAGGAGCTTCCTTTACTCCATAATGCTCCCGCTACACTTTAACTTACACAGTGGTTTGGTTTTGAAGTAGTGACTCCTTACTTCCTGATATGCATTATGGTTTTGGTTTAAGCTATCCTTATGTTACACCTAGATCACAACCCAATCAATAATGGAATTCAAATAATAAACATAATTTTTAAGCATAAGTACTCAAAATTAATCATGATCTTTAATGTTTCGAGGTAAGGAAAGTATATAATCTAGTGGCCTATCTCTCTCTAAAATATTGAATGGTTGACAGTATTAGGTTCCAGCTTGAAACAAGTTCCCATTATTAAGGAGATTCTACTTGGTTTAACCTGGATATACACATGATCCCTAAATTTTAACTCTATGTGAAGTTTGTGTTTGTCTCAATAACTCTTCTAACAGACTTGGGCTTCCTTTAACTATTGTTTGATCAAAAAATATTCTTGTTTCATTTCATGCAACATATGTAGTCCAAGAATAACGGTATCCCGTAGATTATCCCAACTCATAGGAGTATGTCATTTTTGTTCGTACATCACCTCAAAAAGAGTCATATTTAATATTTTTTTATATCCATTATTATAATAAAACTCTACCAATGGAAAATAGTAGGGCCCATTTACTTGTCGTACTCATAAAATACATGCAAAGCATGTCCTTTAGAATTTTTTTCTTTTTTTCATTTTTTCCTCCATTTCTTTGAAAATGATAGGATGTAATCAAAGCTAAATTTGTTTCAATCCCTTCAAAAAAATCCTTCCAAAATATATAACTAAACTTATCATATTGGCGAGAAACAATTACCTTTGGCATGCCATGTAATGCGAATATTTCTTTCATAAATATCTCAACAATGTCAACTAATTTATCAGTGGAATTTAGAGGAATAAAATGAGTTTTTTTACTTAACGTGTCTAGTACAACAGTGATAACATCATGTTGGTTACTTGTATTATGATATTGGTGATTACATCCATGGTTATAGTATCCCCTTTCCATTCCAGAACTGGGAGTGCCTGTAACGCACCTATAGGGTGTTTATGTTAAACCTTGACTTTCTAACATTCCAAGCACTTTTAAATGTACTCAACAATCTCCTTCTTCGTTTTGGGCCAATAATATATTTTTCTAACTATTGTTATCATCTTTAAATATCTTAGGTGTCTAGAATATGGTAGCATATGAATTTCTTCAATGATTAGCTTCTTCAAGTCCTTGGAATTTGGTACAAACAATTTATTTTTATATTGCAATAGTTCATCCATTATAAGTTTATGTCCCACACAACTTAAGCATTAATTTTCTTTTTGCATACATGCATTAGTTTTTTGAATGTGATAGTCATGTTGTAATTCATCTTTTGTGATACTCTTCAAGTTAGTTTCAGTGAAAATAATTGTTGCAACTTGATTCTCCTGCAACATTCTACTTAGAGAATTTACCAAACAATTTTCCTTACTTTTGATGTGCTCAATTTCCAAATAAAACTCACGGATCAACACTAGCCACATACCTTACCATGAAGATAGGTTTTTCAAGAAAATACTTCATCCTAATATGATTTGACATAAAAAAAATAGACGACCAAGTAGATAATTTCACCACATTTTTAGTGCATGAACAATAAATTAGAAATCTAAGTAATGAATCACATAATTCCTCTCATGGCCATTCAAATTTTGGAACTCATAACATATCACATATCCATTTAGCATGAGAAATTATTGATTCCTTCCTTATAGGTATAAATGCATACTCATAATTCTTTACTTAGATATACAATTCTTAACATAGGTGCATTAATAAGAAAATACTTCAACTACTGAAAGCCTTTTCCACATTCCTTGGGAAAAATAGATTATACTCCCTTGCTATGAAGTGAATTAATTGGTTGACCAATCTGGGATAAAATTTTGATGGATCTTCTATAGTAACCTATAATTCCCATAAATGACCTTACTTCTGTAACATGTTTTGGAGAAAACCACTCTCTAATGGCCTTTATCTTATAAGGATCCACAACAACTCCTTTCTTTGAGATTGTGTCAAAATTAATGGATTTTTTTTCATAGAAATAATTCTTTCTAAACTTGGAATATAACTAGTTCTCTCTTAACACTTGCAACATCATCCAAATATCCTCATGTTCCTCTTATTTTGTGTTTGAATAAATAAAAATGTAATCAATGCAAAACAAAAAAAACTTTTCGAAATTCTTACTGAGAATGTTGTTCATGAAACACATGAATGTAGTAGGTCCATTGGTAAACCCAAAACATACCACTATAAATTCACAATGCCCATATATACTTTGAAATTATAGATTATTAATTTATTCTTCTTTGATTTTGAAACTCGTGATATCCAAACCTTAAATCTATCTTGTAAAATATTGCAGCCCCACTCAACTAATCAAGAAAGTCATAAATCCATGGTAAAGGGTTCTTATTCTTAATAGTTATTTTCTTAAGCTAATTGCATTCAATATATAATTTGAGAGTTCCATCTTTCCTTTTCTCAAATAATGATGGTGCTCCCCAAGGAGACACACTAGATTTGATATATCCTTTGTCCAACATTTCTTTTAGCTGAAGCTTCAACTCTATCAAATCAAGTATGCTCATCCTATATGAAACTTTAGACACTGGTACTACTAGTATCATATATATATATATATATATATATATATATATATATATATATATATATATCTTTTTGGTGTAAGTCCACGTATTCCTTTAGAAATGCATCTTGAAACTCTTTCAAGTTTTTGAAGTCTTAAATTTTTTCTTTTTTATTATCTGTTGATTCCAGCACATATATGGAATACAATTAACACCCTTTTCTATAGAATTTCTTAAATTTAATTACTGGTAATTCTCTTATTTGAACTTTGACTATGCCTTTCAGAGTTATTAGCTACCCATTTTTATCCACCTCTTCCAATTTCTTATCATAGAAAATTGATTTAGTTATGTACTCGTCCAAGTGATGCCCCTTTCTAAAAAGACTTAAACATTAGTGATATATTCCAATCATATGGATGTGTTTCCATAAATATTAAATATTTCTACTCTATCCTTTGAATTTGCTAAATAATAATGCATGTGGAATTATTTCCTCAATCCTAACGACCATGCTTTAGCTTCCTCGCCCTTTTTAATCTCATCATTAAAGTTGGGTGGTTTTTCCTTCTTGAATTCTTCATGCAATTTAAATTTAGAGTGCTTCTCCTAATTTTTCTTATATGAGTTTCTTCTACTCATGCTATCTGAGCTAGCTATCCCATCAGTAGAGGAATCAAAGGAGTAGTCTTCACTAGAAGTAACCACATTCCTACATCATTGTCTTGTCTTAGATGAACTATTCCTTCTTCTTTTTTATTGTCAATTCATTCTTTCGATTTATAGATGGATATCCATTTTATTATATGGGTCCTTTCCATCATGGCAAATATTTGGTTACTATTGCAACTACATTTGATTCTTAGACAAGCTCTACAAGGCCACTACATTCAATTATGCCTTTCTTTTACATTCTTTAATCAATCATGCATTATCTATCTTGCATCTCCATATGTATTCTTTCAATCTCTTCATTTTGTTTAGAAGATAAAGAGATTTTCAATATTCTCTCCCCTTTTTCTTATAGGAGATCAATTTATTGTTGAATTGCATTTTCTACTAGACATTTTTCTCTTTTGTTGTTGAAATTCTTCTATGTGCTAAAATGGTCACATAACTATTAGAATTTTAAAAATAGAAGCATGACAAAAATGCTTATTCCCTTTTCTTCATCTATTCTTGGTCTATACCAACCTATAAGTTTATCTTGATGCATCACACTAGGTTAGATTCTAAACAACATCAATATATTCATAAATACATCAAAATAAAGCACATAAAAATACACATGCATGCACAACTATATAATTTCATATTTTCTTGAGCATAGTTAGGTTTAGTGTTTAAAATTATCTCTGATACCACATTGCCTCACAACCCTACTAAATTAACCTAGCCACACCTGCAAGAACTATAATTTCATTTCTTATACATTTTGTCAAACACTTTACAGCTAAACCATTCTTCAAATAAATTGTCTACAACACATTAAGTAATATTTTCCTGGAGAAATGTTTTCAAATTTTTTTTATAAAATCAAATGAGAAACATTTCTCTAATTCCACTTATAACGTACTAACTAAAATATATAACTCAATAATGTAAATTTTCATATTTGTCTTTAAGGTATTTTATCAAATAGTTTGTATGCAAATTAGAATAAAACAACTTTAACACATTTATTTATAGGATTTGTGTACAAATAGGCATATATCAGCTACAATAGTATTATCATATAGAAATGCTAACTTAAAATAATATTTTCCCCATCGAAAAAACAACATTTTCATTGGGGAATTTCATCAAATAACTTGTGTCCAATGAATCATTAAACCATTTAGAAAATTTTCAAATACTTTGCATGCAAAGTAGTATAAAAAATTCTTCAGGGCATATATCCTAAAGTATAATATTACAAATTCTAAGAACTAAATCATATGATTAGTGGTATTTCCCCTCACTATAGTCCAAATTTTAACCTTTGGAACCTCCTAGATAAATAGTCATAGAAAAAATCCCATTATGAGTTGTTTGATGAATGATTTAGGAGAATTCAAGAAGCTTGAATTAATATGATAACATCTTCTAAAATATTGTGATCCAAGATTTAAAATTTTCACCATATGTTTAGTAGGGTTTCTCTCACTATAGTTCAATTTTCAACTACTCCAACCTCGCACTCCTAGAAGAGACGTTATAGTATAGATTCCCACATGATCTGTATGATGCATGATTTTAGGATCATACATGAATCTTGAATTCCTACTATAACATCTCCTAAAATATCATTACTCAAGATATAAAACTTGGACAAGATGATGAATGAAATTTCCCCAGACTTTGGTCGAAGTTTCAGCTTCTCGAAACTCCTATATGAAAGGTTATAGAATAAATTCAAACATTTCCTATTAAAAGATTCATTTAGGAATCCCAAATTCCTCTGATCATATTTCCTAAAATTTCATGATCCAAGACATGAAAATTTGACCAGAGGATCAACAAGATTTCGCCTCATTATGGTCCATCTTTAAACTTCTATAACATCCTAGATGAAAATTTATACCAAAAATCCCAACATGTTCTCCTTGAAGTGGAATTTAGGAAGTTTGTCTTTGTCGACTAATGTTATTACAAAATTTAATATATATAAAAATATATGTCCAACTAGTACAATAGCTACAAACATGCGAATTTTTCTAAAGGTTAAATGTGTGTACATATAAAGTTGTTAAAAAGAGAAATTAAGCAATCATGCATAAGAGATACTCGTTTTTAGTCAAATATGTTGCAAATTGAAGCTAAAGAAGGGTGATCCACTCTCCACCCCAGCATAGGCTTAGATATTTTTTAGTATTTCTCATCGTTGACCACCCCTGAGGTAGACCTTGATTCCTTAAGGGGAAAAATAAATTTAGGGATTTAGCACAAATTTTTCATACTAGATTTAACACAAAAATTGAAGGCCAATATCCTCCATACACATGAAAGTAACTTAGAGTTCAGCCTTTCCATTCTCTGACCATCCTTGTAGATATTTATAAATTACAATGTAGGTATGTAGAAAAAAAGGGATTCCTTATCTCATATTTGTAGTCCTTCAACCATCCCTTATTCAACGCTAATAGTGTGAGACAAACACATTACAACTGCCAATCCCCATATCCATCCACTCTAAGGAAAAATCACTAGAACACATTCACTCTTATTGCACAAGTTATCACCAATTCTCATTCCAATTCGGATTTTTGAATGAGAGAAGGAAAAACATGAGTGTATGAGAACAATAATGGGGTAATACTTAGAAAAAATATGGAAAAAAGGGAAATATATTCGATATCTTTTCTCTTTCATTTTTTTAAACACACCTTGATCCTTTACCTTCCAAACCATCACATTAAGGGAATTACTAAATTAAGGTATGCATTTTCACTACAAGGAAAACACCCTCTAGTGGATGTTTTTGACGAAGCCCTTATAAAAATAGCCTAGATATATGTTTGTAAAGAAGGTCACTAGAGGAGGTTGGCAGGTAGAGGTTTTTGCAGATGTTATTTTGCAGTGCATTTCTAATCATAACACACACCAGTGCATTTTTTATAAAGTGAACCAATGCATACTATCAAGTGGCACACCGAGACGTTGTGCTCTTCGTACAAACCAACATCATGAGTCTTAGTAATCCAGAGCACCGGTGCGTACTATCAAATGGAACACCGAGACACTTTTCTCTCCATAAAAACTGGCCTAGTGCATCTTAGTAATCCATCTCACCATAAATAAGTATGGTGCACCACTGATACAACCGCCTGGTGTGTCTCATAATTGAGCGCACCGAAAAGGGTTGATTTAAAAAAATTACTAGCTGTAAAAAACTTCATTTTTACTTGTTACAGTTCTCTAGAGATCTCAAGCACCGGTGTGAGTTTTTATTCTTTGAGGCTCCCTACCATTGGTGCTCCCATCACCCGCATTGCTTCAGTCCATTTCTCACTATGTGGAGTTTGAATTTTCCAAAATGGCGGGAAAATTTTATTTTTAGTATTCCTCAGCAAAGATGCCTCCTCGACACACAAATGTGTAGGTAATTTACTTGTTTCTCACCAACTTACCCTTTTAGAAGATTAATTTCTCAAATTGAGTTAAAATTTACCATTTAATATATATATATATATATATATATATATATATATATATATATATATATATATATATATATATACATTTCTTCGTGGTGCTACTTGTAAATTTACAAGCTGCACCGTGAACGGTGTTAACAGAAACCGTACCAGGTTCCGGTGTAGTAGCAAGAAAAAACACACCTCTTTAACACTAAAATAGTGTGGTGTGTTTCAGTTTCTGGGTGCACCAACCTTTTAAAATTTTTAAAAGTAGCACTATGTACGACTGTACGATAGTGCGGTCATTTATCGTAATGCATCAAGAATTATGTACAGTTGTCGGGTAGTGCATTATGCTATAACAACTGCCCTAGGGCAGATAGTGTGGTCAACATATCACAAAAAAAAATATTGTTTTCATAGTGTGTGATGTTTTTTAAAGCGCATTGTGGGCGATGCGTGATAAACTATTACACACTAGTAGTGGTGCGTGACTGTTTTTTTTTGGCACACCAATTTTTTTTTTTCGATAAAAGTTTTATATCTATATATATATATATATATATATATATATATAGATATATATATTTTTTAAATATATTTATAATTTAATAAAAAAACTTAGGTTTTATGTATGAGGGAGGCTGATGTATTTAATATGTGAATAATCAACAATGTCAATGGAGAGAGGAAAGACAAAAAGAAGAGAATGTGGAGGACCATTATAAAATCATATAGTAGTGGAAGGAATAGGAGAGGGAGATAATTTTGTACCCTTGCCCTATTACGACACCCACCTAGTTTCTCTTAAGGGATATAGGCCTCCTTAAGTTCTACGAGGAGGCTACATCCTTGAAGGGGCACAGTGGGTTATTGGGACAGTTGATCTATCAGTGGGATTCCCACCGACATGCTTTCTGAGTCATTCCTAGCCAGTGGTACGAGCCAACTAAGGAGGAAATTTATTTTATTACTGGCCTATCTAGGAGAGGGCAAGATTTTCCCTAGTTCCCAGAAGTCATTGTCGGTTATGCAGTAAGGAGTTAGTTGGCATAACCCCATAGATATATTAGGGAAAATATACTTTCTCCTACATATTTTGAGGTGTCTAGTGGTCAGTTACGCATTTCTTCATTTGGTCCAGAGGAGGTGAGGTGCCTCTCACTACTATTGATGACCATTGCACACTATACTAGTGCTCGGTAGCGCATTAGATGCCCTCTTTTAATTTGTGTTGATTCTTTATTCCAGATGCCACGACTTGTGAGATGGCATGTCATTTTTTTGTGGCAGTTTTGTATAACATTAGATAGATTTTGTTCTTAGGCATGTGGGAGGTTGACCTGCCATTTTTCTTCAAAGTTATTTTTTTAAACTTTTTGAGAGCTTTCTAGATATGAGGGCTACTTTTTTCCTTCAACCTTGTAGGATAATGTTACGTGTAAATGCATATGTGGGGCTAGATGATGGCCAAGAGGGGCTTGTTTGACTATCCGGCTAGGATATCTAGTGATGCACTGGAGCTCTATACAGTGTTGATGATCACATGTTCGTGATGGTGTCGTGTTCGTATGTGGGTTTGGATTGGAGAGGGTGTACCAACAACCTCTTCACATAGGATAAGCCACCAGATGCTAGAGGTAATATTAGGGTTTTCTTTGAATTAATATAGTTTCATTTTATTTTCTTAATTAATTAGAATAAAATTTATTCTAACACATTCTTTAACTTTTTTTAATAAATTTTTTAATGAAATTATCTAATTTTTCTTCTGTACTATATATTTCGTACATATTGGCACATTCTTTGGGGACATGATTCTACCCCCACTGGATGATCCTGTAGATCATGACGAGGAGATGGCAGAGGTCACAATTAAGGGTAACCGACCTCATGCTCGAGTGTAGATACTCGCGGGCATGCGACCTAGGGCAAGAATTTGATACAGGATGGAGTTCAGAGACCGACTGTGTTGACTCCTGGTTGATGAGGGAGTGTACCCCGATATGATCAGAGAGATCCAAACTGATGGTATGCTCAGAGAGCTCTATAGGGACATGCCTCGTGATATGATGATCCTTATAAGTCATATCGTCGGAGCTTCCAAGCTACTAGCAGCTACGAGGGATAGGTGCCATGGAGATGTACGACAGAGAAACTCATCATATGATCATGATCATGATGGGAGTGATCATCATTATATTACTCCAACTACTCCTCCTTCACCTCACGCGAGAGATGAGCAGCCAACATCTAGTCCGGAGCAGGCATCTTATGAGAAGACATGTCCATATAAGTAGGCACCATCCACTAAGAAGGTTGCACCATATGATCAATAGGCACCATCCACTGAGTAGGTTGCACCATATGATCAGCAGGCACCTCCTGAGCAGACACCATTTGATTAGTAGGCCCCTGCTGAGTAGGCATGTCCATCTGATCAATAGGCACCATCGGCTGAGAAGGCCTCAAGTACTAGTTATAGTATTGATGTAGTACCACCAGACATTTGATATTTATATGAAGTTCTATTACAGTTTTATATTCTTGACATTATATATATATATATATATATATATATATATGGTGCATGTGTGTTATGTTTATGTTGATGTACTTAATTTACATGTTGGTGCTCATCATCATGTGTATATTGTTAGGTCATGTTAGACATGTTCATTTAATGTGCTTGCAGACAAATGTGTATGTGTTAGTGGTTATTTGACATGAGATGTATATTTGATTTTTGTTTGGTGATGATGTTATACAATGCTTGTGTTTTGTTAGATGATCATGATCACGATGATTAGATGATGTTATCGAACTTGAATGTGTATTTTAGAATATGATTTTTGTACGATGGTTATGATGATCGTGGTGTTTATTTTAATATTAAATCATGATATTTATTAAATATTCTGTATTGGTAATTGTAAAATTGTGTAATTGTAATTGTATGTAAAATTGTAAATTTGTAATTGTATGTAAAATTGTTAAATTGTAATTGTAATTGTAATTGTACGAAAAATATTTGTAAAATTGTAATTGTAATTGTACTTGTATTGTAAATTTGTAAATTTGTCAATTTGTAAAATTGTAAAATCATAATTGTAATTGTATGTATCGTGATTGTAATTGCAATTACAATTGTAACTGTATGTAAAATTGTAATTGTAATTGTATTGTGAAATTGTAAAACTGTAATTGTAAATGTATGTATTGTCATGATTCAATTTTATGAAAATTGTAAAATTTGTAAATTTGTAAATTTGCAAAATTGTAAATTGTAAATTGTGAATTTTGAACAATAACTACCGTAAGTAAAATGTATACCACACATATTTTATATTACCATAATTCTAAAATTGTAAAATTGTAAAATTTTATGACTATAAATAATTGTAATATAATAAATCTAGAATAATATGAATTTTTGTAACATAATAAAGTTTATAAACTAATGCATAAAACCTCATGTTTATAAATATAATTATTTTATTATGATCTTACATACCAAAAATAATAGTATACATTAATACATTTTTTAAAATTTTGAAAAAACTTTTAAAGCAATCAAGTAGCTGTATTGTTTTAGGAATTGACATAAAAAAAAAGAACTTGATACAGTTCATTTCTTTCAAGATCAATATAATTGAAAATTATCAAATGCAATGATTTTAACCTTAACACAATGCAAACCAATTAATTCAAAATACATATTATAATGTTTGGAAAAAAAGAGTCTTAGTTATAAGCTTAAGTCTTCTTTATCAACAACGATCTTAAATAGTATAAATAATGAAATAACACATGTACCATATCAATCTTTGTTCTCATGATCACCCTTATTATCTTCCAACTCGCTTGGCATGATAACACTATTGTTCTAAAAAATATGTTTTGATCTAGGGTCATGTCTCAATACGAACCACCAATCCCTATCCAACACATCTTGGTAAACAAAAAACCTGGTTGTAGTGTTTTGGTAAAACATAAGGCTCCTTAGCTCGACTAGATTGATCAGACTCGACTTCCACTCCATATTCTTGTTTCATGTGTCCATCATCGGTATTTTCTATGCGAAAATGGTGTCCATATGCCAACAGAGATGGGAACAAATGCACCTATAAAAAATTTAAATATCATAGTGTCATGCGTCTAATAACCCAACTGTTAAATTACAAAATATAGATGTTACATTTAAAAGGAGAATTATTGTGTTTAAATGTACATAAATAGATTATTACCGTGTTTCTATACCTAATCCCTACATTTAGCGCATCCTCTTCAGCACGCGGGTAATGAACTGTTGCACCATATTTCTCTTTGAATTGGTGAGCAGCCCAACTGTTGGGGCATATAATTGGCATATTTTATTTTAAATGATCAGGATAAGGCACACTTCAACAATTCAACTATCTGAATTATTTCCTATCATTATTCGATTTCATCCTCTTTTGTGCGTACAATGTGGCCCATGGTTGTGTCACTTTGAAATTGTAAAGAACGAATTTATTAATTGCTTCAATTTCTGCATTCGCTGATGAAATCAAACTGACATATAGTACATATGATATCAAAATATACATTATATTTAAGTTCAACGTGAATCTTTACTTTTTATAAATTTGAAAAATTACAAGTCGCTTACTCTTTATCAATTGCCTTTTTCCATTCATTTGGAGAAGCTCTTTTTCTCTTTTGTATTCATCCCTTTCATCGTCCCAAATCACCACACCTGGTGTGTTGTCGATATTTTTTATGTACTCACAAACATACTAGAAAGACTCATATGATATGTACCCCTCTGCCATAGACCCCTCGGTTTTTTCCCTTTGTTGAACAAAACCTTTAAATTTCTTCATGTACCTATCTAATAATAACATCCAATTTCAAGAAACCACCCCAACTAATTCAAACTCATCTACTAGGTGTATTATAAGATGAACCTACAAGTCCATGAAACTCGTCGAGAGTTCCTTCTCAAACATACAAACAATATCAACTATATCTTGATGCCACTGTGGAATGCTAGCCACGTGAATCTCCTTTGACACGATCCAATTTACAAATGCAGATAATTTATATATGAGACATCTTAGGTCTTGGGGGAATTCATGTTTTAGACACTGACGCATGAAAAAAGGATTTTATGAAACCAACTCCAAAAATAGAAGAAAAGAGAGATCAACACCTTAAAAATCAACCACTTCGATGGGGCAACCTCCAATACATTTCATAAATGAACAATTATTCTATGATACAAATGACAAAAGCTCCTTCTATATATTGGGGCCCATGGGGTCACAATATAATCCTAGCCAACCTAACAATAATAATGTAAGGGGACAATAATAAAAATATAGAGTCTACAGAGGTACAACAATAACAATAAGGGGGCTACACTAATAAAAATAAGGGACTACACTAGTAATATTGGGACCTAACATGCCCCTCTCCTTCAAAAAAAGTGTTCTTCTCAATGCTTGAGTACCTCTGGAAGCATTTTTATAAAATTCTCATCCTTCCATGTAGAATATTCAGTGGGTGAGTTCTTCCACTTGATGAGATACTCTAAAATTGATCGATTTCATGTCGAGTTCTTGTTTCCGTGAGCGTTTTAGGTTCCAATATGATTTTTCCTTCCTCATCAAGTTCTGGTAATATTGTTTGAACTAGAAGTTTGGCACCTATAAACTTATTTAATCATGAAACATGAAAAATTGGATGCACTCGTGAAGAAGCAGGAAGCTCCAATTTGTATGCCATAGTACCAATATGTTGCAGCACCTTGTAAGGACCATAGTATTTTGGTGATAATTTATTATCCTTCTTAGCTTGCTTGAGGGACATTTTTTTCTATAGTTGTAGCCATAAAAAATACCCAGTCTCCTACATCAAAACTTCTCTCACTGCGATATTGATCTACCTGTCATTTCATTCGATTTTGTGCCAAATTGAGGTTATCCTTTAAGAGTTGGAGAACGTGTTGTTGATGCTCGATGTGATCTTCCACTGCTTTCACCTTAGAATTTTCTCTTAAAGATGATGTGATAAACAGTGGATGATATCCATAAAGTGCCATAAATGGGGTGATTTTTGTTGCAGTATGGAAGGAAGTGTTATACCACCATTTAGCTAGAGGTAACCACTTGACCCATTGTGTTTGTTTATTAGATACAAAGCAACGAAGATATCCTTCCAAATATTTGTTCACTATCTTAGTTTGACCATCAGATTGAGGATGATAAGATGAGCTATGAGCTAGTTGAGTACCAAAACAAGAAAATAATTCTATCCAATTTTTTTTAGGAAAAATGGAATCTCTGTCGCTAACCATAATCTTTGGGTTTCCATGTAGCTTTTGAATTGATTCCACAAATGCAGTATCAACTGTACTTGCTTTAAATGGATGATATAATGCACAAAGTGTGCAAACTTGGTAAGTATATCAAATACCACCCTGATGACACTCTTTCCTTTAGACTTAGGTAAATCAGTGATAAAATCCATTCAAATATCCTCCCAACATTGACTTGGAATGGATAAAGGTTGTAGAAGACCTGGGGTCTTAATAGTCTCAACTTTCTGTTGCTGGAAAACCAAACATTCTGCCACAAAATTTTGAATATCAGATTTAAGGTCATCCCAAAAAAAATCTTTCTTCACCTTGTGGTAAGTTTTTAAAAGACTTGAGTGTCCTTCTAAAGGAGAAGTGTGCAATTAAAAAAGAAAATTTTGTTTTGGTTGGGAATTCTTACAAATATATAAACAATCTTTTTACCATAAGGAATAATTTTTCCAACTAGATGTATCAGATGTAATAGAATCTTGCTTCAACTATTGAATGAGTTTCCACAATTCTTCGTCCTTCTTCCATTCATTTCTTGCTTCGGTTATCCAATCTAGTTGGATATTAGAAATTGCACAAAGCAATGCTTCCACCTCTTCATCCTTTCTTGAGAGTGCATCTACAACAATATTTAGCTTCCCTTTTTTGTATATGATTTCAAAGTCATAACCCAACATCTTTGTGACCCATTTTTTCTACTCTTCTGAAGATAGTATTTGTTTCAAAAACTGTTTAAGACTATCATGATCATTTTTTACCTTAAATTTCCTTCCCATTAGGCAAGGTCGCCATTTATTTAGTGCATGTAGTATTGCCAACATTTCCTTATCATAAATATCTTTTTGTAAATACTTTCCTTCGATTGGACGACTTTCAAAAGCAATGGGTCTTCCTTATTGCATTAAAACAACACGTATTCCATTTCCTAAGGCATCACATTCCGAAATAAAGGCTTTTTTTAAGTCTACCGTAGCTAAGACCGATGTTATACATATTGCCTCTTTAAGATGTTCAAGGCCTTACTTGCTTTAGGAGTCCATGAAAATGCATCTTTCTTCAATAATGTTGTTAGAGGTGCTGCTATTCTCCCATAATTCTTAACAAACTTATGATTATACCCTGTTAACCTTAGAAATACTAGCAACTGCTTTATGGTTGTGGGGAATTTCCATTCCTTCATGGATTTAATTTTGTTAGGGTCTACCTTATTACCCTCCTGAGATACAATATGACCCAGATATTCCACCTCTTGTACTACAAAGAAACATTTGGATGTTTTTTGCATATAATTTTTTCTCCTCCATTAGTTTGAGTAGCCTATCAACATGTTGAACATGATCCTTCCAAGACCTGTTGTATATTATTATGTCATCAAAAAATACTAGCACAAATTTTCTAATGAAGGGTTTGAAAATGGAATTCATCAACCCTTGAAATGTAGAAGGTGCATTGGTAAGGCCAAAAGGCATGACCAAAAATTCATAGTGGCCCTCATGAGTTTGAAATGTTGTTTTAAAAATATCTTCAATCTTCATTCTAATTTTATGATATCCAGAACGAAGATCCAACTTGGTAAAATAAATTGTGCCATGTAATTCATCCAATAATTCATTAATCATAGGAATAGGGAAATTTATCTTTAATAGTGATCTTATTGAGATACCTATAATCTGGACATATGCGCCATGATCCATCCTTCTTGTGCACCAATAATACTGGAGCAGAGAAAGAACTTTGACTAGGTTGAATTATACCATCCTCAAATATTTCTTGAATCATACATTCAATTTAGCTCTTTTGGACATAAGAATATTTGTAAGGCCTAATGTTTGGAGGAACACTTCCTGGAATCAAATGAATAGCATGATCATGATCACGAATAGGTGGGAGTGATTTCGGAGTTTCAAACACCTTGGAATGATTGTCCAAGACTTTTTGGAGATCTGGAGAAATAGATGATTTTGATGTTGGAACTTCTAGTGAGCATAATTGTGCAATTATGCCTCGTCGTTCTTTTTTCAGAAGATTTTTCATTACATTAGAGATTATTATCTTTCTCGACTTCCCTGTGATACCCAGTAATATAATCTCCTTTCATTTTGAAAAAAATTCAAGAAACCTTCTTGAAAATTAAAAGCCATCATCCCCAAAGATTGTAACCTTTATACTGCAAGTATAAAATCAACACATCCCATTGGAATGGAAAGAATTGGACTATTCAATACATATTCCCCCATGGTTAGCTTGATATTATGGCATTTTCCAGAGAAATTTCTAGTTCCTCTATTTGCAACCATCACTTGACATTCAAGTGCTGGGTATAGGAAACAATTAATTTTCTTGGCTACCTTACAATGAATAAAATTATTGGTACTACCCAAATCAATCAACACTATTACCTTTTTCTTCTTGATATCTCCTTTTATATTGAGAGTTCAAGGAGTTGTAATTCCTTCAAATGCATTACACGACATGGCTAGACTCATTTCTTCTTCTTCTAGGGTTGGTTCTTGGTGTATATATTCTTCTTTTAAAGTTTCTTTTTCATTTTCTTCCCCCTCTTCAAAATCTACGTAAAATAATTTCTTCTTAGCGCACTTATGACCTTTAGTGTATTTTCTATCAAAACTATAGAAAAGCCCCTTTTCTCTTTTTTCTTCCAAATTTTTTGGTGTCAACCTTGTAGGTTGTGGAAGTCTAGAAGTAGCAACACTTACATATTTATAGATGTCAGTGGTAGGCTTCCTTCTTGCCATAATTTTACATTCAATTTTTCTTTCCAACCTGAATGCCTTCTCCAATGAATCAGGTTCCGAAACACAAACTTCATGTTGGATGTTATCCTTTAAAGTCCCTAAGAAGACATAAATCCTGTCTTCATCTGGAATATTAGTTACGCTTATATTCAATTTTTCGAAGTCCTCAATGTGCTCCACCATTGAACCCTTTTGTCTGAGATTTATCAATTGGTTAAAGAAGGTGTTACTCTTTGTATCGTCATGATGTGCTATCATTTCCTCTGTAAAAAAGTGACTATGTGAGAATTTTTTTAGGCGAGAAAAGCACTCGATACCATACAAATGTATTTTTTTCTAAATATAAAGTTGCAATGCATACCTTTTGTGTGTTTTGCACATTATTGAGATCAAAATATTTCTCCATTTGTAGTATCCATGTTACGGGATCCTTGCCATCAAAATTCCTCATATCCATCTTTGGAATATGGTGGTTCTTCCATCCAACATTGGAGTTTATGAAATCGCGATTAGCATTTATTTTTTTCTCATCATGAGTTTTCTCTACTATCTTTTCGGCATTAGGAAACATTTCTTGTATCAACTTTGTCAAACCTTCCATGCATTATTTTAGATCATCCTCCATGTTTTCCATGTTGTCTTTCATTTTTTCTTCCATGTCATCCATCTTAGCTTCCATGCTAGCTTCCATGCCATCCATCTTACCTTCCATGCCTTTCTTCAAAGCATCCATATTCGCTTCCACACATTTCTTCAAAACTTCCATTTCATTTTTTGTTTCTCTTTGCGAGAGTGAAATTTTGTGCACTTTCTCTTCTAATTTTGATAGATCATGTTGCATTTATTCATCTTCATGAGTCATAGTAGAGTATTCTGAGGGCTTAATGGGTGTTTAATTTTTTTTAGGGGGGCATTTTAAAACCAAATACTAATATCTATGCTCAATAAGCCCTTGGAATCACTTAAAATCTAATTTTCAAACAAGACTTACTCAATTTGAAAAAAAATACATACATTTTTCTTGCTTTTGAGGAGCTCGATATTGAAACTGAATTATCTCTGTAATTGTGGATCTTAAATATCTGAAATTTGGTCCTAGAGTATCCCTCTGAATCTTATTTTGAATGCGTAGGTCTAACTTGATTTTGATACTTCAAGACAAAGTTATGCTTAATCTCCTACAATGACCTAATTACGGACTGGTTCAGTAGAGCACAATTTTATGGCATGCCACGTCTCACTCTTTCCACCTTCATCTCTAAAATTAATCCGTAGAAAACTGCAGTCTGTGTGCTTGCATCCACTTTTTATAGAATTCCAATTCAATGCTCAGAGAGAGAGTTATGATGATTTTCCCAAGGTCACCTCTTTGAGATGAGATTTGGCAGCTTGAACAAACCCTAACTTCCCCAGATCATATCTCTGATAATATTTCAAACCAAGATCTGAAATTTTTACACGATGTTCCTTAGGGTTTCAAATTTTCTCTTCAAAAATTTCATCTTTTGAACCTTCGTAGAAAAAAATTTATATCGAAATTTGCACGAATACCTTTTTAGGTGAAATTTGGGAGTCTAAAAAAATCCTATCTTCCACATATCATATATCCGAAAATATTGTGAACCAAGATCTGAAATTTGTACACGAATTTCGTAAAGGTTTTACCTTCGCTCTTTAAAAATTTCAACATCAGAACCTTCGTATAAAAGAATTTATAGAGAAAATTCCCCGATGACCTGTTTGGAGTAGCGAAGCCCTAGAATCCAAAGCTCTGATACCAAATGTTATGAAACCAACTCCAAAAATAGAAGAAAAGAGAGATCAACGCCTTAGAAATCGGCCACTTCGAGTGGGAAACCTCCAATACATTACATAAATGAATAATTCTTGGATGATACAAATGAAAAAACCTTCTTCTATATATAGGGGTTCATGGGGTCACAATATAATCCTAGCCAACCTAACAATAATAATGTAAGGGAACAATAAAACAATATGGGGGTTACATGGGTACAACAATAACAATAAGGGGGCTACACTAATAACAATAAGTGACTATGATAGTAATATGGGGACCTAAAAAAGGATAATGACACTGAAAATTTATAAACACATGCAATTATATATAAAATTGGTTATGTTTTATGATCCCATTGGATAAAATTTATTAATATAACAAATAATAAAATAATTATTTTGACATTATACCTACTCTTATAAGATTGAAATGGTCATGTGATTTCAACCCCGATAAATGGTCTTCCACGGTGAAGCAACGTCGTAGTGAAGACCCATATGAAGATGACACCCTCACACCCATTATAAATTCCTTTTCCAAAGAAAGATCATCTTTTTTTTTAAATCCATGGGACATCACCTTCTTTCAAATACCAATTAGAGGGACCAGCCTATGATCCTGTACTTTTTAATTTTCTTGGCTAATGTTTCTTTTTAGTTTTTTAAGTAATAATATATTTCCTAACAACCAATGTGTAGCTTTGTTTCGATGATATGTGCCTCCATAAAGAAGATGAAATTTTTTTAAATATATGCATCGGATCTAATAAGTGGCTAAGCTTAACATGCTCCCAATATGGGAGGTTATAAAAGATAGATTTCCTTCTAATCCCAATGGGAAATTTCTCAACATAGGTGTCGAAGAATTCAAGATCATCGAACATAGGCTCCCATTTTGAATCGAACATTACTATGAACTCCTTCTTATCTCTCTCATATGCTCTGAGCCATTCAACTAGTGTTGTTATTGCAGGCCTTTGGATTATCTCTCGTTTACCATTGGAAGTGGATGTTACTCTTCTCTAAGGGTGTTCTTCTAGGAGGCTTACTCTGGAGAAGTCATACACTAGATTTCGTAGGTCATTGGACCATCTAGCTTTCAGAGAAGGTCCACAACATTTATGTAAGACCTGCGAAATTATTGTATACAATATGCATGGCACGTTAAATAATATCATGAATAACAGAACAATTGAAATGAATTAAATAATTAATATTCTAAATAATATCGTTACGTATATAAAAAAATAAATAAACATGTAAATTACCAGAGCAAACTCCTAAGTATGGAATCATGTGTCATGTAAGAACATCTGCCATACAACGTAAAATTCCTCTCCACTACAATGGGTATTGATACATTGTATACATTTATCCCATCCAATAATTCCTCCAATTCATCTACTAGTGGTTATAATTAGACGTCCATCTTCTTGACTTGTTTTCTACCAAGGACTATGAGAGCCAACATAAGGTGTTCATTTTTCACAGACAACAATGGGGGGATATTGTTATTGATCACTAATACATGCCAAAAAAAATAGTTGGTTTTCTAGACAAATTATAGGTTGGCTCCATCCATGGCTATGTTGAGTTGTAAACTTCGCACTTCATCCTTGAATTTTTCGAGACATTAATCCTATATATGCTTCATGGCTATTGAATCTTTTCAGATTTGCATAACTCCCAACTCACTTCTGTGTGAGGCATTCCATCCCTACAACATAGCTAATTATTTGCAAAGAGAGCCTTTGAATCCTTGGGATTATACACATGTGCCTCAATATCTTAAAAGGAGGACCACGTGATTTACCCTTCTTTTTTTTATTTATCATTCTTGTCATGCCCACATTTCAGACATATCTCTTTGTATGCATACTCTCCTCTATATAAAATACAATCATTTGGACATGCATGATATGATATGTACTCAACACCCAACATTTTCAGCAATTTCTTTGCCTCTTCACAACTACCTACCGAGACATTATAACTCGGAAGAACCTAATATTTGAATAACCTGTAGTTGGTAATGGAAAATATTAAATGTATAATGCCAATACTTATTAAAATTCATAAATTAACCATTATTAATCTTTATTGCATGACAAGTTTTCTCAGAATATAAGGGACTTGATGGTAAATTTCCTCAAATTTCTTAGAAGCATGCATTCGACAAATCAAGCTTTGCTTTCAAGTTGTACAGTAACATTTTTTTCCCAAAATGGGTAGACTTTGACTGACCACCAGGTCCAAAGAGAGGGGTGGTGGAAGCAAATTTAAGGCTTTGAAAAAATGTATCAATGATATGAGCATCATCCCCTAGATGATCATTCTTTTGGAATGCATCAAACAACATTGTCTCCATGGGAGTCGTATCCCTTAAGAAACCATCCATTGAAACCACTATTTGGTTTCCTCCATTACCAGCTTGTGAATAACTATTATTGCCATAGTCATTCTTAATTGGTGAATCTGGACGTGGTGGGAATTGAATAGGTGGTTGATTCGACCATTGTTAGTATCGTTCCCCTCCAAGTTTTTCTCTTAATTCATCCTTCTTTCTATTTTTCATTGTCGTGGGGTGCAATGGAAAATAGTAGGTAGGTTGCTCATCATCACTAGAATCCTAAGCATTTCAAAATGTATATTTGAACATGCTTAGTACAAAATCGATGATATCAATTCATGATTAATTGGTTTGACGTTGAAATAATTACATTATACCAAACAATTATTACTATAATTGTCCTGGGATTGTGGCTAAAAGATGGCATGTTACAATTGGCAGGGTGAAGCGATTGTCTATTTTCATCTACGAATCGGGCCTTGCGATATGCTACTCCTGATAAGAGATTCTGAAATTTTGGAACTGTTTGAATATTTTGTGCATCTGAAGTAGATTCTAAATCTTCATGAACCTGCAAATTTGTATACATTAATTTTATTCATCTGATTGGCATGGATAGAAAAATTAAATTCAATTAGATAATGAAAATATAAATAAAATTTGAATTAATTACATGTGGAGATGGATAGGGAGAACTCCATGATGGAATTTGAGAAATATTATGGAAGGAGATGGATCTTCAAGAATTTTCTAGTTGACGTAATTATGAGATTTTCTCCCTTCATTTGAGCAAAATCAATAACAAATTTTGGTGTACATGCCTAAAATTAATTTCGGTTCCTTAAAAAAGGAGTTATTTTTATTGGTGCTAATTTACAATTAACCACACTGGTGCAGTTTTATTACTGAACACACTAGTGTTGTTAGTTAAAAAATGCACTAAATATCGGGGAAAAAATTACAACTACTTTTTTAAGTGAAACAAAAGAGGTAAAATGAAAAATCAGCAAAAAATGATTTTTAGAAATCTAATTTCATAAAAAATTTCTTTAAATAGTAAAAGCTAATCATTATTTCATTATTTTTGAAAAAAAATATCAGGGAGGGATTTTCAAGAGAGACATACCTGGATCAATAGAGCATGAGAGCACTATGGAGCAACGAAATACTTTTGAACAACAACACTATTCAAAGAATCAAAATTTGAAACATCTCGTGATTCACAGAAAACCCCTATATTATAGTAAAATTGTGAAATTTTACTATAATGTTTTTTTGTTACAGTTTATGTTAGATTTAACACATGCATAGTAACAATTTTATTTTTTATTGTGCATTTTACTAATAAAATCATTTACAATATCTACTCCTATTTACATTTAATTAAAATTTAGAAAAAAAAAACAAAACAAAAAAACATTATTATGTTAAACCCTTGCTTCTTATTGTTTATGTAACTTCACATTTAGGGCCTTTTGTTTTAGATTTATAAGGTTTGTATACTATATATATAGGTGTATGACTTTTAACCTACATGACCACTTGCAGAGTCAGATCCAAATCCCTGTCGACCCTTGCATGATTTAAAAAAAATAAAAAATTTGTTAATCGGTGCACACTGTTTAAAGTAGCGCACCTATGCATGGTTGTAGTATAGCGCACCACACGCGTATTGACAAAAACCACTACTTGATAAAAAACAATTTTTATTAATTTATGGTTATGTTAATCAGTGCTCCAGTACTAAGATAATGCATCAGGTCTCCTATTGACAAACAACATCGTATAGTGTTTCTACTGTATTGGTGGTGCGTTTATAAGAACCTACCACACTATTTTCAGTTCGTAAGTTGCAGAAGTCACACCGAGCATCTAATTTTGATAGACACACTGTTTTCTTGAATTTATTTTTTTACTTGAAAAGTCTGTGATTTATTTATAGAATATAATAATGAATGGTAGAGGTTTTATATTGATAAAGTAATAGCTAACAAGAATTCAAGTAACAAAAATACTGATAGCACATCTCGAAAAGAAAAAATGCATGTTCTTTGTAAATTATTTACAAAAATTATTATTTTTGAACTATATGTAAGTTTAACTAATATTTGTTTTTTAGTTCGTATCACGCAGAGCCACAAAATCGCGAAGCTCGATAAGATTCTTTCTGATCTAAGACGAGAAGAGCGTAAAAGCTTGATGGAAAAATTGCATAAGGATGAATTTGGTGAATGAAAAAATGCTATCGATCGAATATGAGTTTATTTTTTAAATTTTCATTAATAATATACTTAAATATATTAGATAACATGTTTCAAACAATCTATTAATTCATATATGTTTAATTTTCTATAGGTACCAACAACAAATAAAATGAATGTTTTTCTAAGAAAAAAAAAAAAAACAGAACGTGAAAATGAAAATGAGTTGCTCCTTAGCTCATCTAGAGTGGTCTTGGAGGTTAACGAAAGGGGGAATTTTTTTTAAAAACTTCGAGGGATGTAGTGGAACGAATGTATAGATGTTCTTTCCACTTACAATGCAAAAATCAGTCCAATGATTCCAAGAACCAAATTTTATTTAAACTACAGGAAGAGTTTCCAGATAATTAGTCCATGAGACATGTCATAATTTTAATAGCAAAAACGTCCAACAAAAAAAAAAGGATTGAAATAGTAATATTCCTTTAAATGTTTTTCTATAATTATATATATATGTGAGTACAAAGAAATCATTTATATCACTTTTGTTATATTTAATTTTCATATATCAATATAAAAATTAAATAGTTTATTGTCATGTTACTTTTTCACGAATATTATGAAAATATCAAAGGATGAACAAGTTGATATTAGAAATATGCAAGTAGGAATGTCCAAAAAGGTGTACAAGGATATGGTCAAATAAATGGACATATTTGCATCGCACGAGGAGCCATCTCAACAACAACATGCTTCAAATGTAATATGTAATCATTGAATTTTTTGATTAGGTACAATAAATAAATAATTTAAGATTAAATATTAATTTTCAAGTATTCTCTTATAGAAAATAAAATAAAATAGAATCCATGTAGCACATAAAATGGGACGACAAGGAATAAAAGGGTTGATATCTATGTTTGTGAGTAATTGTTACTTCCTTATAACAACTTATCTATTTTAAATTTTTGTATATTTTAAGTTGTTTTACAACAAACATCATTGAATGTCTTCAAACAGTTGCTAACATACAAAGAAGAACTATTAGAAGAATTGATTGACATTGGGTTAAATATGGGTTGTGAGTATATGTTGGCATATCAGAAATTAATTGTCGAATTTGTAAGTATCTATCTTGTTTTACTTAACTCCCTACATAATTAATATAGAAAAAAAATTACATTAAATATATTATTTGTTATGGGGTATAAAACTTGCAGGAAACAAAGTATGGAACTACACCAACAAATGAAATCATGAAAAATGGCATGAAATTTGGTTTTGAAATAATGTGTATAGTTCATGGGTCAATTATTGCTATGGTACATTTCTTTTCGATTTACATTGATGTATATTATTTAATATCACAATTTTCATTATTCTCACCAATATATATACACTTATTACACTTTATTTTTATTTTTGTAGATGGAACTTGAAGAAGAAGAAAACAATCAACACAACGAACAAAAAATTCCTCCAAATAACCCAAGTCATGGAAGTAGCTAGAGTAGTGACAATAGTTCTAGCGAAGAATTATGATCAATATGTTTGGATATCAAATCAAGGCATTGTTTTTTTTGAAATATTTTTTTTGTGAAATCAAACATTTTTTTTAATGTAATGGACATAGTGTCCCAATTGAAAGACAAAGGGATACCAATAAGTGTCTCATTATGTATGAAAAAGAGTGTCTTATATATATATATATATATATATATATATATATATTATATATATATATATATATATATATAATACGTTTTAATTTATTTCGTTGCATTCTCCATTGTCGCTGTGAAATGCTACACCATTAATTAAATATATGGATGATTAAATATTATGATGAAGAGATGAAAAATATGATGACATGATATAAGAAATTCATCCAAATATCACATTAAAATGCACTAATAAAAAATTAATTGATATGAATACTGTTATAAGATATGTGTCAACTTTTTATGAATAATGAATTTTAAAAATCACAATAATTGTAATGTCACTGGTCGATGTTTCTAAAAAATAGAAAATGAACACTGGTGGGTGTGTATCATACTGCGCACTAGTGTGTTTTTATGACACTGTGCACCAGTTTTTTTCTATGACCTATAAGCACCACAACAAATACCAATATGAATTAGAACATCTTGTGAACTTTATCGACAAATACAACCTAAGTGGATAGGCGTTGCATGCACCGGTATGGTTTTCCTTTAACATGCCGGTGAAATTTTATATATTAAATACCCGTGTGTTTTAACATCTTAATGGTTCAGTGTGTTTTTACACCTTAACGTCGCCAGTGCATGCACCTTCTATCGGCCCGGTGCGTATGTGTGGGTGACATGCACTGGGACATTGCTAAATGCCTGGAGGCTTCCAGAAATTATTTCCATCCCGGTGCTTGGTATGTTTACAGTACCAGTGCATACAGGTTAAAACACATTGGTACGTTCACACATGATGTGTGCACTAATGAGAAAAACATATGTAAAAACCTTCGGCCGCCCGGTTTTTTTTAGTTGTGTTGAAGTTCTGTTAGAAAATACGCCAAAATATCCGTTACCAAAAACATATGTTGTAGTAAATGTTTTTTTGACAATTTTGGCCAATTTTATAACACTGAAAACCTGGTTTATAACCTTCGCTAGAGGTTCTTTTCCTTGTAGTGTTTCCTCTCAAGACATCAGAATTTGTTCGTTATCCTTGCTTCCTTCAATTATAACATATTTTAATACTAAAATAAAACATTACATTTGATAATAAATTTTCAAATCATAGCATCAATTTTGATACCACAACATTAAAAATGTTTAATTAAAAAAAATTAGCAAAAAAAAAAAAATTTTGTCACACATTTTAAACCCTAATGTGTCCTCAAAGTAGTGTGTAGTGCCTAAGCTACTAGAGTTTGGCTCTAATATAGATTGTGGGTAAGAATACACTTCCCTAGAGTGTCAAATATTGGGATTAAGCTTATGTACCTCTCTTAGACCAAAAATTTAGTTCAGAGGGCCCATCTCATAGGGTAGGACCTATGATTAACCCATCTTCCATAGATCTATCTCATGTAGGCAAAAATATATAATATTTTGTTGCTAAAGATGTCATGGGTGAAGATACTATTTGGTAGCACACCAAACCTCAATTACATCTACAATACCCTAGGTTTTACCCATATATTAGGAATGCATACATAATTATGAAATGTATATAAGGCATACATATATTCACATATATGTAATTTAATATATAATATGAGTACACTGAGGATTGCAAATGAAGAAGGAAAATGGAAGGTGGCTATGAGACCACAAGAGGGAAGAAAGGGGGGCTTAGTTGGTTAAGGAAATATACTATTATTTTATTGTTACCTATTCTTTTATCTTGAGCTAACTAATCATTGTCTATGTTTTATTAAATTATTCATAAATCATGAGATTGTTATTCCAAAAGTGAGGTGTATGTTGACTGGACTAACATAGGCATATATGGTCTTTATTTTGCATGAAACTAGAATCCATCATTTTTTGTAAGCAAAGGTGGTCCTTATTTATTTCCATTCATTATTTCATATTTTTTCTTATTTAAGCTAGGGAATTCCATACAATTGTTACCAACAAGTTGTTACAAATTTCTAATATGAAATATTCCGAAAACCATAAATGAGATATGGTTAATGGTTGTGATATAGAGGAATTTAATCTACCACTAAAAATCAAAGGGTACCAACAACAAAAGTTCTTTATGAAGCCAATGTTGGAGCACCATATGGAAGTGGGATAGCTTAAAGGAATATGTAGTATAGAAGCGGATTTTATTCATGGGGTTGTGTAGTTTGAGAGGGGAAGAGGGATTGGTTGATTGAAATTATTATAGTGTTAGTTTCATTTACCTACAAATTGTAGGATTTGAGTTTTGTGAAAGAAACTAGAGCTAAGGCATAATGTTTTTCCCTTGTGGATCCATGGCCTCAACTTCTGGTGGCGTATGTTATAGATATTTTATGGATGAATAAGAGCTTGTGGCTGTGTGGAATTTCCTTTTTATGCAAACACTCGATGGATAAGTCTTGGAAGTATAATTACCTTTTATTTTCTTATTAATATGCAAATTTTTTATTTTAACCTATGTATGAATGAATAGTTATTCTAAGGTTTTATCCTACCTAAATTAGTCTAACATATTTTCTGTGAAATTTATTGCAATACAAATATATTTAATTTGTTTACATGTGTTCATAATTTGAATTATTTTCTTATTATTGCATTAATTCATTATAGCATGCGTGCATGTATGTTGTGATTATATTATGTGTGGGTACCTTGTCACCCCCATGGTGTATAAATGTCGATGGTTATGTTTAGTACAATATCAAGTTATTTTTTATATCCTAAAGGTTTTATGGGCCAAATCTTAGACTAAAGAGGAAGAAATTACCATATCCATGTAAAATGTTTGATGGAAGGTTTCAATAAGAAAATAGGAAAAACAAGTTATAACGCACAAGTTTAATAAAATGAAAAAAAAAATCGTAAATCTCATGATAGACAAATTCATCACTTTGATAAGCATGAGAGGTGTTTCAATAGAGTATAGGAATCAACATGGAATCCATAGAGGTTGAAATTATCAAATATATATATTATCCCCATGTTATCCTCCCCCCCTGCCCCCACATACATATAGTTTGACATGAGAATTTGTTTGGAGAGAAAAATAATTTGTTAAAGGCTGATTCAATAGGGCATGGATGGAATTTTTGGAATTATTCTCCTTAATTTTGAATTCAAAACTTATTTGGAGGGAAAAAAACTTTTCTCGAGGTTGATTCAATAAGGCATAGATGGAATTGTTGGAATTATCCTCATTGATGTCTAAGGATTAGTTTTGTCAAAAATGTTTTGTTAATGTATTACAATTATAATAAAACAAGGGGTGCACATGAAAAAATTAAAAAATTAAATGAGCCTTTAAAATCCATGTGTTTGGAATAGCACGATATGTTGTCAAGCCAAATAACAAGCGAATCAATTATTTAATTAATGGATATCATTTCGTTTTGAATTAGTATGTCCCTTCATGAGGGGTTATGATAAAGTGTACAAATATAATGTATTGAGAGAAACTGTATCAGTGAAAATTTATTGTTCTTTTGAATAAATGGATGAGAAAAGATTGAATATCATTCTGAGAGGATAAAGTTTGAAACAAGTTTCAAGTCAGTTTAAAATATTCACTATAAATTATTTTATGAGATGTTTTATACTATCAAATTTTAAGGAGACCAAGGTAATATCTCTAGGTGAAGTTGGTAAATATTTTGTACATTGGTTTTATATACTTTCTAAGATATTATTTATGGAAGTTAGGGTTCTTGAATGATCTCGAAATCAATTTAAAATATGTTAGTTTGGTATTTTCACTATAAATTTTTTTATTTGAACTTCCAAAACATGATATTTTGAGGAGATTAAGGTAATATATTTCAGAAAACGTGATAATAATTCAAAACAATGGTTTGCTATACTTTTTGGGATGTTCCCAATGTAAGTTGGAATTCTTGAATGTTTTTTATATTAGTTTCAAACACGTTAGCTTGACATTTTTTCAATAACTTATTCTTTGGGCACTTTTTGGACTCTGAAATTTTCGTAGGTCTAAGGAGACATACAAAATTACCTCAATTGAAATTTAATAATCATATTTAAAATATTGGATAGGTGGCATGTTTTACATGTTCATTTTTTGGAAGAGGCCAAAAAAAACAAGCTTTGGGAGAGTTACTATAAATATAATTTAGAGATTAAAATTATGTTCAGAGTTGGTGAAGGAAAAAGCAGTGAGAAGACCTCATGAAGGAAGAATTCACAAGTAGAACCTGTGAAGGCAGAAGTAGCAAGAAGAATGAATGGTGGTAATTTGGATATTATCATATTCTGAAGAATATATATGCACTAAATAATAGTTCTAATTAAGAGCTATTTCTCAAACAAATGGATCGGCGTATCTTGCTATGTTGGTTCTTAATGGTGGGGATTCTTGTCTCTAGTATCCTAGTGCCAAGTAATATTGTAGTAGTGGGATTTGGTATGTCTACTAGGTTGGTGCCTATAGATATTTGTAATAGTAGGGATGCTATTTATAATAGTTTCATGCCAATGAATATTTGTAGCGGTGATTATTGGTGTCTAAAAATATCTATTAGAGTAGGTTGGTTCCTACTAGGATTTGTACTACTAGATACCTGAAGTCCCAGTCGGTTGGTGCCCACAAATAGTTATAAAGATAAATTTCATTGTTTTCTCCTGAAATCATTTCCACATAAATATCGTGTTCCATTTTTTGCATTTAATGTATCTCATATATATATCTTCTCTTATGTTTAATTAACGTTCAAACATGTAAAAAAATGATATTATAATGTTTCACTCCCCTAGTTTCTCTTTCTATTAGTGTGTGATCAATAATTGGTATAGAAGTGGGTTCCTTCATAAGCCATCTAACCACTGGATGATAGATCACAAAAGCACATATTATTGGATAGGAAGCTTTTTCCATGAACAAAGCTCCATTGTTTGACAAAATAAACCACACATTGTGGGGCATAAGGATGAAAACATATTTAACGGCTCTTATGTGTGATATTTGAAAATCAATTGTGACTGGTGGTGTTCCACAATATAAGTCTATCAAAGTGATGCATTATGAATTGACGAAATAATTTTAAGACAAATTTCAACATTCTTCTGTAGGAAATGACAAGGTTAACAATACCAAGCTACTCAACCCAAGTTACATACGTACAAACATATTACAATTTGAGGATAAATTCAAGAGTATGACACATTTAAATTATTACCTAGATGAATTGGCAAGGAAAATTTGAATAATAGAAATTTATCTTAAAGTTTACAAACCTTGGTGAGGGTTACTATTCCCGAATACAAAAATTTTAAATTTATCTTATAAAAGTTAGGTGAATTAGTTTTATAAAAAACAGAAATTGGAAAATCCTTTTGCTAGAAAATGAATGATAAATTATATCATTTATGAAAAGTTTCCCAAATTTTTTTCCTCGGAATTAAGATGGGGTCTCGATAAGATAGGGGGATAATACATAGTAGAACATGGGTACCATACTTTTCTATTGCATATTTAGGATAAGGCATACTAGTGGTCTTAAAAATTGGGAAAGGTAAGAGTCCCTACTAAGTACACACTCTTTATGTTATGAATTCTAAAAAATACTTCCATGACATAGGAATTTCTTCGAAGGAGAAATTTCCATAGACATAACCATTGATCTCTTTGAAAATCGAGTGGGAAGTATACCTCTCATGATTTCAAAGAATCACCCTTATTTTTGCAAGTGCGAGAACATTTGGAAGGATAATTAAGGATCTGAAATCTATGGAAGAAAGAGTTAATGGATGAAAATTTCAACGAATGGTTGATGTGTAGGAATCTAAAGTGGTTCAAAGTGATTTATAACTTATTCACTTTGTGTATTTGGCTGGAAATAAATGTAAACTCTTTAGGGATTTTTATCCTTCACCTTTCCAAGCCATAGATATGGTATTATCCTTAACCTTTTTCTAGTCCTATATTATTTCCAAAGGTACAATAATGATGGGAGACCTATTATTTAATTAAAAAAAACCATTTTGGATTTTTTTGAAGGATCCTATCAATGCATGAGATATGTTTATGGATTGGATCTTTCATCTTCCTCAAATTTTTTAATTATTTTGCAACTAAATAAAACCTAGGTGTAGGGACCAACAATGTAAGTGATCTCGTGGTCCTTCAAATCCTTAGGAAATCAAATTTAGAGAAAGGTATAATCCATATGAAGGATCATATTTAGATTCCCAGCATAGGTGTGATTTCTTATTCTCATAATTTGAAAGTCACTTCTAGGCTTCTTAATCATATTACCTTCTCAATTATCCTTGAAAAGCACAATACTCTCCCCGATGGGGGTGAGTACTCCAACGCACGTGGCTCACGAGCCTCATGAATGATCACAAGTTTCCTGAATGTGAGGGATGAGCCTCCCAGTCCCATCACCATAATGGGTGTAATGGGAGGCGTACTAATGGAGTTAAAACTAAGTGTTTGAAACATTGCACTGTATTGGAGTATGGGGGTGGTGCATGGATATTGAGCGGGATGCCGAGGGAAATTTTCAGTATCGTTTTGGTCTGGTGTTCGGCTCCTGGGTGCTTTTGTATGTGCAAGCGGAAGCACCATTGGATATTCCTTGGCACTAGAGGGTGGTGTTTGATATTTCTCGATGACTTTCTAGTAAAATGCATTGAGCTTTGTTTTCTTCCATGGAATCTCCAGCCTTTTCTGTGCTTCCAATGTTTGGATGCTGATGGGTAATGGGAATTACCATTTTAGCTCTATATCGTTTATGGTATGTGCGAACATCTAGTTTGGGAGAGGTGCTTGAATGCAGAAAATTAGGAGCATCAACAGAGTGTGGCAAAGAGTCTGGGTCAATCTCCTTAGTTCAAAAGCATGTCCTAGTCATTGGAGTGTTTGGTGGCTCAGCAGGTGGCTTTCGGTGGGAGGAAAATGTGCTCAGTGGTTGAAGTTTTGGTGGGAGTTGCGCACAACAGCATGGGAAGTTGTAGCTTGGGGTGTGTTCTCACATTGTGCTACTTCCTCAACTCTTTGTATTCTCATCATGGGTTTCCCTAGAGTGGTTTATGTAACGAGGGTCCATTTTTCTAGGGTGGCGACCTGAGGCAAGTCAAGTGGTCTAGTCTTTGATTCCTAAGAGTGTCGACCCTACTTCCTTCAGCCATATGGGTCCCTCTATGTGGCATGAGCATTCTTCCCCTTCGGCCATGCCTCCCTCTGTGGGCGAGGGAGAAATGGAAATTGTGATGATAATAACGCGTCGGGGTGGCAAGACAACTGTTCATTCTTGACTCGCTGGTGCGAGCATGCGCGAAGGTTATGGTGGTGGCAAGCAGGGATCCAGCGGTGGCAGAGGTATATTGGTTCAAAAATTTCAATGTTAGGGTGGCGGTTGGCAGGGTAGAACTGGGAAATGGTGGTATTTCCGGTGTGTCGCTAGCGCTAGTGCCATGTAAGAAATCCAACACTGCTATCTGGAAAATTGAAAGGAAATAATTCAAACTTTGATGGATCGGGTGGATACAAAATATTTGGTTCATCGGGAGGAGCATGTTGAGTTGCTGGCTATGCTAGATAGGATGCGCTACTGTCAGTGGGAGGTGAGGGAGAGAGTGGTGTCGGTCTGGCAAGGCCAAAACCATGTTGAAGAGAAAGTGGAAAATATGAAGACTTGGCTGGAACACGACAAAAGGCATGTCCAATGCAACTTCCACCCTTTTCCACCTCCAATAACAACACCAAAAAACCCAACTTCTATTACGTTGGATGACTAGTATGATCTCTAGTGTTTTTTTATGTATTTTCTGTATTTTGGTGCCTCTAGCCCTCTCGTTTATGGACACTGTCTTGAGCTTCTTTTTTGTATTTTTGTCACCTAGTGTAAATTTTGGTCAAAGAACCTAGTTGAGATGAGACAACATGTTTTCTTCTTGGATAGATGTATATATTTTTCTCCATATGAATAAAATATCGACTTACAAAAAAATGAAGCAAAATACTCATGTATTTTCCCTCTCTATATAGGGCCTTTTAATGCGTACAAACCATTTAATAAAGAAAAATATCTAGGGTGGGGTTAAGTTGCTTGAAGGAACTTAAAAAATGATGTATCTTGAGCTTCTATAGCTGGACCTTATGTATTTATGTTTTTCTAGATTGTTTCTTTTCTATTATTTATTTTAAATAGTGATGTATTTTGTTGGAGCTTTGTATGTTTGTTTTTATGGAGTAATAATCTATGTGTGACTCAAGTGGAGTATGTCACTATTTTTTTGCTATAAACAACTTATGAAGATTTTATTTTTAATTCTATCTTGAATAATAAATGTTTTTCTATGAGGAAAAATAAAAAGTAGATATTAAATCTTGAAATGCATGGCTAACAAGTAGGGAAATCTAGATTCCTATAAATCTATTTATTTTATGTAGTACATCTCCTTGTGTAATGTTTCCTAAACTATATTTAGTTATCCCAGCCAAAATAGGAACTTTTATAGCTTCCTCTCTCTAGGAATCCTATCTTTTTCCTAGCCCTCCATGCCCATGATTTAAGAATATAAACCAATTGTTATGAAACTAGCTCAAAAAATAGAATAAAAGAGAGATCAACGCCTTATAAATCAGCCACTTCGATGGGGAAACCTCCAATACATTACATAAATGAACAATTGTGGGATGATACAAATGACAAAACCTCCTTCTATATATAGGGGTCCATGGGGTCACAATATAATCCTAGTCGACCTAACAATAATAATGTAAGGAACAATAATAATAATATGGGGGTTACAGTGGTACAACAATAACAATAAGGGGGCTACAGTAATAAAAATAAGGTACTACACTAGTAATATGGGGACCTAACATGCCACTCTCCTTCAAAAAAGTGTTGTCCTCAATGCTTGAGTAGCTTTGGATGCTTTTGTGTAAAATTCCCATCCTCCAATGTAGAATCTTCAGTGGGTAAGTTCTTCCACTTGATGAGATACTCTGAAATTGATCGATTTCATAGCTGTCTAGTTCTTATTTTGGTGATTGTTTCAGGTTCCAATATTATTTTTCCTTCCTCATCAAGTTCTGGAAATATTGTTTGAACTGGTAGTTTGTCACCTATAACCTTCTTTGAGTATGAAACATGGAAAACTGGTTGCACTGGCGAAGAAGCATGAAGCTCCAATTTCTATGCCATAATACCAATATTTTTCAACACCTTTTAAGGACCATAGTATTTTGGTGGTAATTTATAATCCTTCTTAGCTTTCTTGAGGGACATTTGTTTGTATGGTTGTAGCCGTAAAAATACCCAGTCTCCTACATCAAAACTTATCTCGCTGTGATGTTGATCTGCGTGTTGTTTCATTCGATTTTGTGCCAAATTGAGGTTATCTTTTAAGAATTGGAGAACTTTTTATTGATGCTCGATATGATCTTCCACTGCTTGCACCTTATAATTTTCTCTTAAAGATGATGTGATGGATGGTGGATGATATCCATAAAGTACCCTAAATGGGTCATTTTTTCTACATTATGGAAGGAAATGTTATACCACCATTCAGCCAAAGGTAACTACTTGACCCATTGTGTTTGTTTATCAGATACAAAACAATGAAGATATCCTTCCAAAAATTTGTTCACTATCTCAGTTTTACCATCAGATTGAGGATGATAATATGAGCTATTAGTTATTTGAGTACCCAAACAATAAAACAATTATGTCCAAATTTCTAGTAAAAATGGGATCTATATCGCTTACCATAACCTTTGAGTTTCCATGTAGCTTTTGAATTGTTTCCATAAATGCAGTAGCAAATCTACTTGCTTTAAATGGATGAGATAATGCACAAAAGTGTGCATACTTGGTAAGTCTATCAACTACAACCATGATGACACTAGTTCCTTCCGACTTAGGTAAACCTATGATAAAATTCATTGAAATTTCCTCCCAACGTTTTCTTGTAATGGATAAAGGTTGTAGAAGACCCGGGGTGATCCAGGTGGATTAAGCAGGTACAAGTACAAGTGGCTTAGCAAAGAAGGCTTAAAAACCAAATTTTTCGAAAATCTCTCGAACCAGATTCATGTTTTAGATCTCATTTTTCTGATTCCAACGGCGCAGACGACACTCAATTTCGAGTTCGTATGAAGGAGTTAGGAGCAGTCAAAGTTCAGAGGTTGACTTGGTAGTGTGGCAGACTAAGGAGGCAACAATTTTGTTGAAACCCGGCCACCAGATTCTGGCCAACCTGACCGGATTCTGGGCAAATTTGTGGGACCGTTAATTGCACTCCTTCGGTAAAAAATCCAAAGGTTCGAAAAGAACTATTTGTTTTAAATAAAAATAAAAACAAAATATATAAATCACCAACCCCGCCACCCCATGCAAATCCACATACATAATAAAAAAAGAATTTTGTTGGGGGGCGGGTGGTCAGCCCCGCCACCCCCGCGGTCTCCACACTGTACAACAGTTATACATTAAAATGGGGCGGGGGTTGTTAACATCACCGCCCACCGCCGCATATGTGGCACGACTTCATACGGGGCGGGCCACCCAACATGGGTCTAGCCCCCCATCAACATCAACGAACGGTTAAAATATATTATGGTTCAAAAAAAAATTCAAACAACACATTCAAACGGGCGCAGAAAATTAAATCCGCGAGTTAATTTTTGTTGAATGTAGATTTTCAAAAACAGATTTCGGCCTTTTAATGGAGGGGTCAGGATTTGACAACCCGACCTCCTCCCAAATCTTTGGATCTCCAACCAACTTGTCCAACGGTGACTTTGAAGATTTCGCCCGCGATTTTTATATAAACTCAGATTTGAAAGTGCGCCCAAAGCCATGGAAGAGCAGAGAGCGTGCACGGATTTCTAGAGTTATTATTTTTTTATTGCAGGTGTAGTGGAACCATGAGCCCAGAAAAGAGGCAAGAGGAACCTTGATTGAGGTCAACTTTCAGGAGGGTGAAATTTTGATTTTGTCTAAATGGGACAAATTTTATGTCATTTCAGCACTACTTGACGCCACGAGTCTGATGGCGTGCTCAGTTTCTACGTTTGAATTTTCAATTTTTAGCCACTTTTGGAAGTGGGTTATGCAGGTGTCATATTGTCGCATGTGAGTAGTCGTTTTCACCTTTTTCAATGCTACAATATTGATGGTGTTTTCAAATTCAGCCGCAAAGCAGCTCAAACATTTGAAAATGGTAGCATGAGGTATATGATGTGGATTCCATGTACTTCTTTATTTATTTCTCTTTGAGATGCATTATGTCTTGCAGATCCTGGTTGATACATGAGTCGTGGGATCTTGCTTTGTGTTGTTATTGATGTACTTTTAGCTATGGATTTGTGTCATGTATGAGTCCCTTTTATGCCAGATTGGGGGGGTGATCCTTTTCATATGTGTATTGTTGAGATCCCTTTTTTTCTGAGATTGGCGGGATACTCTTATTTATTACATGTCAGCTATGGTCATACTGATAGGAGTCTTTCTTTATGTATGAGAGTTTTGCAGTGGAACATCTCTTAAAGAAGTCAAGCCACTCCTGCGTGAGGGAAATTTTTCATTGTATGTCATAGGGAACCACATCCATGTACATCTTCTTCATAAAACACATAATGCAGCAGCCTACACCATCTTGACACCAAGGCCAGGAGATGTAGTCCCTCCTGGACGAACTCCATCATCAAACGACGTGTTCTTATGATTGTTGATCTTGTTCATTTATGTTCCTCTTATTTACAGCTAAAATTGTTCATTTATGTTCTTTAACGTGTTAATTAAATGCAATTATAATTATCAGCCGAAGTAAAATATCTTGGTTAAGGGTTATCAAGATTTTACCCTGGATCAAGTGGTATCAGAGCAGGTATTCTTGTTGATTGGATTGCATGCATGAACATTGAACGTTTGCTGAGTTTAGCCATGGAGAGTTTCAAGGACATGTATGAAACCATGCTCAGGGTGTCTGATAAAGAGGACATATTGTATGAGGCTTACGAAAAACAAGAAGCAGAGAACGAAGAATTGAAGACATTGCTACACAAAGAGAAGGAGGACAAACAACAGTTGCAGCTTCAATTGCAAGCCACAACAGGAGCGTGGGAAGATTGGAAGCGCAAAAATGAAATTCTGCAAGCAGATCATGATGCCTTGAAGGCATTCCTACATGAAGAGAAGGATGAAAAGCAGCAGTTGCAGCTTCAGTTGCAAGCCATGACAGAGGCGTGGGAAGATTTGAAATGCAACAACGAAACTCTTCAGAGAGATCATGATGCCTTAAAATCATTCCTACAGAGATGCAGTAGATGTAGCTTCAGCTACAAGCCATGTCAGAGGCATTGACGGAAGTGAAGCACAATGAGCGCTTACAAGAGCTTTCTTCATCTGTTTCACAATCAACACCTAAGGTAAACAGTGTTGATTTTTATTTAGTTTCTTCACATGATATAATTTCGGTTGGAAGTGTGGAGATACCCATCACAGGTATCGGCATGAGACTCCTCACCAAAATGGGGTACAGAAGAGGAGGGCCTGGCATTCGTGGCCAAGGCATAATCAAACCATTGGAGGTTTTGCAATGACCTCGTTATGCAGGTTTGGGGTACACTGGCGAAGGATGTTCGAAGGACATCAAGGGAAAACAAATAATGATGAAATCTCCAAGGAAGAGGAATGATAGGGACACTTCGCCATCGTTCCATGGCAACACACGTTTCAGTAAAGGAACTAAGGCGAGCTCCCATCATCATGATCGCACCAGAGACCACCCCAGAATGTATACTAAGTCTCATTATTCTAGAGTGCATTTTGATTATAAGAATATTGATAACCACGGTTGTAAAATATGGCATCGTAAAAATTGTCATTTTTGTGGTCTAAATAACCATGTGATTTCTGAGTGCTAGAAGAGAATGGCAGCGCAAAGGAGGAAGAGACATGAAAATCCTTCTCCCCAACAGGAAAAGAAATCAGTTAAGCGGGTTTGGAGGAAAAATAACTTTCGCACCCATTGCGACTGAAGTGGCCACCAAAGAGCCACATGCTGGAAGCTTCATCCAGAGCAGCGCCTTAAATACAAAGCGCCCGTGCATACACCAGTCGAAAGAGCTGATCGACAAGCAAGTTCGCCACAGGGAAATGATCCACTCATTTTAATAAATAAGAATTGGTTCTTCTAGATTGTTTTTTCTAGAGATGTTAAGCTTGTCATGGCCATTCTTGTAAGTCATTTGTCGCATTTTTATTATGAAAGTGATGATGTGTTTCCATCACTCGTTTAAGCGAGCATGAAATTTTTTTGGCCTTATTTTATAAGTCGTGTGTTAGATCTGTTTCATGTAAAAGTGATGAGGTGTTTTTCCATCACTTCGAAATGCAATGACGAGGTCTGGTCTTGTAATTTTGTTGAGGTATGATTTCCATTTTTGTTGTAAGCTTGACCACCGAGTACATGTTATAAAATCTTGGCAAGTATGGAACTATTTGGGTCATTGTTGGTCACATTGAGAATGTAATGTTCATTGCAGATTTAGGCAAGTGTTGGCATTCTGATTCCGAAGGAAAAAAGTGAAGGAGTCTTCGAGGGATGTGCCTTCTCAAACATTTGTGTTGCAAAAATTTGCAGGTGTTGGCTTTACATCTTGAGTCTGAAGTACGTGAGGTGGAGTCTGCAAGGGATGTGCCTTTTGAGACATTTTCATTTCTGCAATTACAGGTGTTGGCTTTGCATCTTGATTCTGAAGTACGTGAGGTGAAGGAGTCTTCAAGGGATGTGCCTTTTCAGACATCACATTGCAACAGTTGTGCTTGATGGCTTTTCATCTTGATTCTGAAGTACGTCAGGTGAAGGAGTCATGTGGGGATGTGCCTTTCAATAGAATTTGCAGACAGTTGATGATAGGTATAGCTTGATGCTTTTGGAGGACCAAAAGCTCCTCAGTGGGGAGGATTGATCTAGGTGGATTAATCAGGTACAAGTACAAGTGGCTCAACAAAGAAGGCTTAAAAATAAAAATGTTCAAAAATCTCTCGAACAAGATCCATGTTGTAGATCTCATTTTTCTGATTCCAACAGCGCAGATGGTACTGAATTTCGAGTCCATATGAAGGAGTTAGGAGCAGTCAAAGTTAGGAGGTTGACTTGGTGATGTGGCAGACTAAGGATGCAACAATTTTGCTGAAACTCGGCCACCGGATTCCGGCCAACCTAGCCAGATTCTGGGCAAATTTGTGGGACCGTTAATTGCACTTCTTCGGTAAAAAATCCGAAGGTTCGAAAAGAACTATTTGTTTTAAATAAAAATAAAAACAATATATATATATATATATATATATATATATATATATATATATATATATATATATATATATATATATATATATATATATATATATATATATATATATGGGTGGCGGGCCACCAACTCCGCCACCCCATGCAAATCCCATATATAATAAAAAAAGAAGTTTGTTGGGGGGCGGGTGGTCAGCCCCGCCACCCCCGCAGTCTCCACACTGTACAACAGTTATACATTAAAATGTGGCAGGGTTTGTTAACCCCACTTCCCACCGCCACATATGTGGAACGAATTCATACGGGGCGGGCCACCCAACATGGGTCTGGCCCCCCATCAACATCAACGAACGGTTAAAATATATTACGGTTCAAAAAAAAATTCAAACAACACATTCAAATGGGCGAAAAAATTAAATGCGCGGGTTAATTTTTGTTGAATGCATATTTTCAAAAATAGATTTCGGCCTTTTAATGGAGGGGTCAGGATTTGACCACTCGACCTCCTCCCAAATCTTTGGATCTCCAACCAACTCGTCCAACGGTGACTTTGAAGAGTTCGCTCACGATTTTTATATAAACTCAGATTTGAAAGTGCACCCAAAGCCATGGAAGAGCAGAGAGTGTGCACAGATTTCTAGAGTTATTATTTTTCTATTGCAAGTGTAGTGGAACCATGAGCCCAGAAAAGAGGCAGGCAGAACCTTGATTGAGGTCAACTTTCAGGAGGGTGAAATTTTGACTTTGTCGAAATGGGACAAATTTTATGTCGTTTCAGCACTACTTGATGCCACGAGTCTGATGGCGTGCTCAATTTCTGCATCTGAGTTTTCAAATTTTCAGCCACTTTTGGAAGTGGGTTATGCAGGTGTCAGATTTTCGAATGTGAGCAATAGTTTTCACCTTTTTCGACGCTACAATATTGATGGTGTTTTCAGATTCAGTCGCAAAGCAGCTCAGCCTTCATAAAATGGCAACATGAGGTATATGATGTGGATTCCATGTAATTCTTTATTTATTTCTCTTTGAGATGCATTATGTCTTGTAGATCCCGGTTGATACATGAGTCGTTGGATCTTTCTTTGTGTTGTTATTGATGTACTTTCAGCTTTGGATTTGTGTCATGTATGAGTCCTTTTTATGCCAAATTGGCAGGATGCTCCTTTTCATATGTGTATTGTTGAGATCCCTTGTTTTCTAAGATTGGCGGGATACTCTTATTTATTACATGTCAGCTATGGTCATATTGATAGGAGTCTTTCTTTATGTATGAGAGTTTTGCAGTGGAACATCTCTTAAAGAAGTCAAGCCTCTCCTGTGTGAGGTAAATTTTTCCTTGTATGTTATAGGGAACCACATCCATGTACATCTTCTTCATACAACACATAATGCAGCAGCCTACACCATATTGACACCAAGGCCCGGAGATGTAGTCCCTCCTGGATGAACTTCGTCATCAAACAACGTGTTCTTATGATTGTTGATCTTGTTCATTTATGTTCCTCTTATTTACAGCTACAATTTTTCATTTATGTTCTTTAATGTCTTAATTAAATGCAATTCTAATTATCAGGTGAAGTAAAAGATCTTGGTTAAGGGGTATCAAGATTTTACCCTAGATCACGGGGTCTTAATTGTGTCAACTTTATTTTGCTAGCAAACCAAACATTCTGCTAAAACATTTCGAATATCAGATTTAAGGCCATCCCAAAAAAATTCTTTCTTCACCCTGTGGAAGTTTTTAAAAATCCTTAGTGTCCTCTAAAGGAGAAGTGTGCAATTCCAAAAGAATATTTTGTTTTAGTTGAGAATTCTTACAAAGATATAAGCGATCTTTGTACCATATGAATAATTTTTCCAACTAAATGTATCAGATGTACTAGGATCTCGCTTCAAATTTTGAATGAGTGTCCACACTTCTTCATCCTTCTTCCATTCATCTCTTGATTCTGTTATCCAATCTGGTTGGATAATAGAAATTTCACAAAGCAATGCTTCCACCTCTTCATCCTTTATTGAGAGTGCATCTGCAACATCATTTAGCTTCCCTTTTTTGTATATGATTTCAAATTGATAACCCAACATCTTTGTGACCCATTTTTGCTGCTCTTCTGAAGATAGTATTTGTTCCAAAAAGTGTTTAAGACTATCATGAATAGTTTTTACCTTGAATTTCCTTCCCATTAGGTAAGGTCGCCATTTCTCTAGTGCATGTTCCAAACATTTCCTTCTCCTAAATATCTTTCTATAAATACTTTCCTTTGATTCAATGACTTTAAAAAACAACGTGTCTTCCTTCTTCCATTAAAACAACACCAATTCCATTTCCTGAGGAATCAGATTCCACAATAAAAAAAATTGTGAAGTTTGGCGTAGCTAAGACCAGTGCTAGACACATTGCCTCTTTAAGATGTTAAAAGGCCTTAGTTGCTTCAGGAGTACATGAAAATGCATCTTTCTTCAATAATGTTGTTAGAGGTGCTCCTATTCTCTCATAATTCTTAAAAATCTTGTGATAATACCCTGTTAACCCAAGAAATCCTCCCAACTACTTTATGGTTGTGGGGACTTTCCATTCCTTAATGGCTTTAATTTTGTTAGGGTCTACTTTAACACCCTCATGAGACACAATATGAGCCAGATATTCCACCTCTTGTACTCCAAAGGAACATTTGGACGTTTTTTCATATAATTGTTTCTCCTCCAATAGTTTGAGCACCCTATCAACATTTTCAACATGATCCTTGCAAGACCTGCTGTAGATTTGTATGTCGTCAAAAAATACTAGCAAAAATTTTCTAAGGAAGGGTTTGAAAATGGAATTCATCAACCCTTGAAATTTAGAAGGTGTATTGGTAAGGCCAAAAGGCATGACCAAAAATTCATAATGACCCTCATGATTTCGAAATTTTGTTTTTAAAATATCTTCAGTCTTCGTTCTAATTTGATGATATCCTGAACGGGGATCCAACTTTGTAAAATAAATAGCACCATGTAATTCATCCAGTAATTCATCAATCAAAGGAATGATAAATTTATCTTTAATAGTGAGCCTATTGGGCTCCCTATAATATGGACACATGTTCCATGATCCATCCTTCTTTTGCACCAATACTACTTGAGGAGAGAAAGTAATTTGAATAGGTTTAAGTATACGAGCCTCTAACATTTCTGCAATCATGCATTCAATTTCGCTCTTTTGGACATAAGGATATCTGTAAGGCTTGATTTTTGGAGGAACAATTCTTGGAATCAAATGAATAGCATGATCATTATCACGAATAGGTGGGAGTCCTTTGGGAGTGTCAAACATCTTGGAATGATTGTCCAAGACTTTTTGGAGATATGGAGAAATAGATTTTTTTGATGTTGGAGGTTCTAGTGAGCATAGTTGTGAAATTACGCCTCCTTGTTATTTCTTCAGAAGCTTTATCATGACATTAGAGCTTGTTATCATTCCTAGATTCCTTACAATACCCCATAATTCGATTTCCTTTCCTTCCGAAAAAATTTTCAAGAAAATTTCTTGAAAATTAAAAGCTACCGTCCCTAAAAATTTTAAACATTGTACTCCAAGTACTCCAAGTACACCATCAACACCTCCCATTCGAATGGAAAGAATTGGAATATTCAATACATATTCCCCCATGGTTAGCTTGATATTATGGCATTTTCCAGAGAAATTTATATTTCCTCCATTTGCAACCATCACTTGACATTCTAGTGTTGGTTATAGGAAACAATTCAATTCCTTGGCTACCTTACAATGAATAAAATTATGGGTACTACCCAAATCGATCAACACTTTTACCTTTTTCTTCTTGATATGTCCTTGTATTTTGAGAGTTTGAGGAGTGGTAATTCCTTCCAATGCATTATAGGATATAGTCAGACTCATTTCTTCTTCTTCTAGGGTTGGTTCTTGGTGCATATCTTCTTCTTTTGAAGTTTCTTGTTCATTTTCTTCCTCCTCTTCACAATCTATGTAAAATAATTTCTTCTCAGCACACTTATGACCATTAGTGTATTTTCTATCAAAAATTTAGCAAAGCCCTTTTTCTCTTTTTTCTTCTAATTGTTGTGGTGTCAACCTTGTAGGTTGTGCAAGTCTAGGAGTAGAAAGACTTCCATATTTATAAATGTGAGTGGTAGGCTTCCTTGTCGCCATAATTTTACATTCAATTTTTCTTGCCAACCTAAATGCCTTCTCCAATGAATCAGGATCCCAAATGCGAACTTCATGTTGGATGTTATGCTTTAAAGTCCCTATGAAGACATCAATCCTGTGTTCCTCTAGAATATCATTTACCCTTATATTCAATTTTTGGAAGTCGTCAATGTGCTCCACCACTGAACCCTTTTGTTTGAGATTTATCAATTGGCTAAATAAGGTCTTGCTCTTTGTATCATCATATTGTGCTATCATTTCCTCTGTAAAAATTGACCAAGTGAAAAAAAATTTACAGGACCAAAGCCATTGATACCATTCAAATATATTTTGTTCTAAATGTAAAGTTGCAATGTGTACCTTTTGTGTGTTTTCCACATCATTGAGATCAAAATATTGCTCCATCTGTAGTATCCATGTTACGGGATCCTTGCCATAAAACTTCTTCATATCCATCTTTGGAATATGGTGGTTCTTCCATCCAACATTAGAGTTTATGAAATCATGATTAACATTTATTTTGTTCTCATCATGAGTTTCCTCTACTATCTTTTCAACATTAGGAAACATTTCTTGAATCAACTTTGTCAAACCTTCCATCTATGATTTTAGATCATTCCCCATGTTTTCTATGTTGTCTTTCATGTCATCTATCTTAGCTTCCATGGCATCCATCTTAGTTTCCATGCCTTTCTTCAAGACTTCCATTTCATTTTATGTTGTGCTTTGCGAGAGCGAAATTTGGTGCACTTGCTCTTGTAATTTTGATATGTCATGGTGCAATTCTTCATCTTCTGAGTCATAGTAGAGCCTTCTAAAGGCTTAATGGGTGTTGAATTCTTTTTAGGAGGCATTTTATAATAGAATATTGATATCTATTCTTCAATATGCCCTTGGAATCAATTCAAACTATTTTTTCACACAAGACTTATGCAATTTGAAAAAAAATACACACCCTTTTATTGATATTGAGGAGCTAAATATTGAAACTGAATTATCTTTGTGATTTAGGATCTTCAATATCTGAAATTCTACCCTGTAGTAGCCCTCTGAAGCTTTGTCTAAATTCCACAAGTCTGACTTGATTTGGATTCTTCAAGTCAAAGTTATGCCCACTCTCCCACAATGAACTAATTATGGACTAGTTCAGTAGAGAAAACTTGTACGGTGTGCCAAGTGTCACCATTTCCTCCTTTGGGTCTAAAATTGATGCACATGAAACTATGGTCCGTGTGCTTGCTCAAAGAGGGAGTTATGAAAATTTTCCCACGGTCACCTCTTTGAGATGAAATTTGGAGCCTGAAAAAAATCTAACTTCCACAGATGATATCTCCAAAAATATTGCGAATCAAGCTTTCAAATTTTTCCACGATGTTCCTTAGGATTGCAGCTTCGCTCTGTAAAAATTTAAGCTTCTAAACCCTTGTAGAAAAACATTTATAGTGAAACTTCCATGATGACCTGTTTAGGAAAAATTCAGGAGCCTACAAAAATCCCTAACTTCCATCGACCATATATCAGAAAATATTGCAAACCATTATCTGAAATTTTTCTACAACGTTCCTCAGGAGTTCAGCTTTGTGGTGTAAAGTTTTTAGCTTCTGAACCTTCGTAGAAAAAAAATTTATAGCAAAAATTCCACAATGACTTTTTTGGAGCAGCGAAACCCTAGAATCCAAAGCTTTGATACCAAATGTTATGAAACCAACTCCAAAAATAGAAGAAAAGAGAGACCAAAACCTTAGAAATCAGAAAATTTGAGGGGGAAACCTCCAATACATTACATAAATGAAAAATTATTGGATGATACAAATGAAAAAACCTCCTTCTATATATAGGGGTCTACGGGGTCACAATATAATCCTAGCCGACCTAACAATAATAATGTAAGGGAAAAATAATAAAAATATGGGGGTTACAGGGGTACAACAATAAGAATAAAGGGGCTACACTAATAAAAATAAGGTACTACACTAGTAATATGGGGACCTAACACCAACCAACCAATATTATATAGAATTAACTTAGTAACGAATACAAATTCAAGTCTCAAACATGAAAATATCTAAGTCTCAATCTCCCTGCTATAGTTTATCCACTCTAAAAAGTGTAACCCTTTCCTTGTATTTTTTCCTCTTATCCCTTTCATCCACAACATTCCATATCCCCCACTTCTATATAACTTCTCATTGCAAGAATATACAAAATTTATTTCATAGGATGGTTAAAATAATTCAGCATTTAATCAATTATGATTTACTAAACTTCTAAATTCACTTACTAACATTTAATTATGTTGAATTTTCACTCATAGTTGGGTTTATATATATATATATATATATATATATATATATATATATATATATATATATATATATATATATATATATATATATATATATATATATATATATATATATATATATATATATATTTATTTATTTATTTTGTATATGGTTCACATGATCTAACCTATAATGAATGAAATTATCTCACATAAATGATATTATATAAGCATATAGTAGATTTTTCAATTCCATGCACCATGTATCATTTTATTATTAATATAATATAATAAATAATGTGTTTTGAAAAACTAGTAGTGTATGGGCATAGGGTATGTGCCCATTGTTAGAGTACACATATCTTGTGCATATATTAATGATAAATTGTTATTAAATAGATTTTATATGTTCACAAAAAAACATGTAAGAAAACAAATCAAGTAAATACATCATTTAATAATCTTTACTAGCTAAGTAATAATAATTTAACACTAAGTGATTATTGCACCAATATTAACACAAATAAAACTAGCAACCATGTATCAATTATTTTCTTAAATTTTTCATGATTAAGAAAATCATATATTTTTCATTGTTAATAATAATAATAATAATAATAATAATAATAATAATACAATATTTTTTTGCATATAGTTAGGTCCACATATCATCGTAACATAGTTATATTGGTGTAGCTAAGTTCAATAAATAATAAGCGAAGGAACAAAAATATTGGCAATAATGCAATTTAGTCATTTTAAAAGTCAAAATGTGAAGTGTTACAAGAGGTTGATGAGGAAGTCTACTTGACGCATTTTCTTAAGAATGGGAAGTGAGGAAAATATGAGAGCACTTCATTTTTCTATCAAATGGAAATCCAACAATCATTCCCTTTATTCTTACCATCCACATATGAAACACTCACTTCACTATCATATTGAGTTCTATATTATCATTATTAATATTGTAGCAAGAGTAATTTAGAAGTCTTTGGGAAGAGATATAAAGGTTGTAGATGAGCATAGAGGTTGGGATAGTTGGGTATCCATCACCTATTCAATATTTTTACCCATTGATTATTTGAATGCCAAGTTTTATTTGTTCAATATTTTGTCAAAATGTATTAAATAGATAGACTCTTTATACTTACATTAAATAAAACTCCAAAAAAAGAATATCTATTAAGGATAATCGATGAAATAAGTGGAATATATTCCTTCTGTTGTATAGAGAAGTGGAAAAATGTGCAATGGATATTTCATGGTTTGATGAGATGCTTGGAATTAAATGAGCCATGCGAGAAATGGATTGGGTTCAATTTGTGAGAATTTATATACAGGCTCGTGAATAAACTCAACAATGAAAAATAAACTGTATTGATGTTGAATTCATTCATTTATATAAATTTAGGGTAGGTACGATACAATTCTCTCTCGATAACTTTTTAACGAAAGAGAAAAAATATTAAGTAACTAATATAACACAAAATAATCTCAAAGGATTAGTTAACATTCCCCCCTATTCTGAAGGGAGTTGTGACATGGCAAGTAACATTGTGAATTCTCCAAAAGTTTCACATCCCAATGCTTCGGTAAAGATATCTGTTATCTGCTCTAAAGGAGGACAATGTGTGAGATGAATTACTTTCACCTCTACATAATGTCAAATCAAATTATATTTGGTGTTGATATGTTTTATTTGATCTTGAAATTTAGGAGTCTTGGCCAATTGAATTTCATAAGAGTTGTTAATGAATAGATTATTTCAAGTGTTTTGTTTCTCCTACAAATATTCAAGTATTTTTGGAAGCCAAATTACTTCACTTGTAGATTTCTCTTCTACAACATATTTGGATTCAGTGGTAGAATCAACAAGAATAGATAGTTTTGATGATATCCAAGTGATGGTTTCTAATCCCAGGTTCATCAAATAACCACAAGTAGACAAATCATGCTCTTTATCTCCACCAAAATTTTAATATAGATAACTAGTGACACTCCAAGAAAAAGAACCTCTAGCAGAGGTTATAACAGAGGTTTTTAGTGTTATAAAATTGACCAAAATTGTGAAAAAAAAATTCTACGACATTCTTTTGCGGTAATCGAGGTTTTGGCAAAGCTTCTAACAGAATTTCAACACAACTAAAAAAAATTGGGCAGCTGGAGGTTATTACAGATGTTTTTTAATCGGTGCGCCACTCAGGTGCCAACGCACTAGCGTGTTTTAGAGTGAACGCACGAGTACTGCAAACCTACCAAGAACTGGTACGGAAAAAAATATAGGATGCCTTAGGGTGTTTAGAACCGTCCTGGTGCATGTTAGCCAAATAGTCGCCCCAAGGCGGTCGAAGGTGCATGCATCGGGCTGTGAAGGTATAACACCACAACAGACACACTCTATCTTATACAACGCGCCTGGCCATTCTTATTGGTATTGGGATTTTTGCAATGAACATAGCTCGAATCAATGCACTATTGCAGATTTTTATACAAACACACTGGTGCGCACTATCACACAAACCCACTGATCGTTCTAATTGGTATGGGTATTTTTGCAGTGCCCATAGGTCGTAGAAAAGCACCAGTGCACAATATCTCAAAAACGCGTTGAGAGTTATAATTGGTATTGGTATTGGTATTTTTGCAGTTCCCATAGGTCATAGAAATGCACCAGTGCACATTATATCACAAACACTCCAAGAGATATAACTGGTATTGGTATTGGTATTTGTGCAGTGCCTGTAGATCATAGAAACATCGACCTGTGATAGTGAAATTATTGTGATTTTTAAAAATTCATTATTCATCAAAAGTCGACACATATCTTATAACAGTATTCATATCAATTAAATTTGTATTAATGCATTTGAATGTGATGTTTGGATTAATTTATTATATGCTATCATTATATTTCACATCTCTTCATTATAATATTTAATCATTCATATATTTAATCAATGGTATTACATTTCGCAGCGACAATGGAGAACACAATAGTATAAATAAAAACTTATTTTATTATATATATATATGAATAAAACACTTTTTTTCATAAAAAATGTGACAGTTATTGGTATCCCTTTGTCTTTCAATTCGGACATTATGTCCATTAAATTAAACAAAACGTTTGATTTCAGATACAAATATTTCAAAAATACAACGCCTTGCTCTGATATCCAAAACATAATGATCGTCATTCTTCTCTTGAACTATTGTCACTACTTGAACTATTTCCATGACTTGGGTTATTTCAAGGAATGTTTTGTTCACAGTGTTGATTGTTTTCTTCTTCTTCACCTTCCATCTACAAACAAAAATAAACTGTAATGAGTGTATATACATTGGTGAGAATAATGAAAATTTCAATATTAAATAATATACATCAATGTAAATCGAAAAAAAATGATGTACCATAGAAACAATTGACTTATGAATTATACACATTCTTTCAGAACCAAATTTCATGCCATCTTTCAAAATTTAATTTGTTGGCGCGGTTCCATACTTTGTTTCCTCCATTTTTTATTCCCCATAACAAATCATATATTTAATATAAAATATTTTTTTATTCTATTAATTATAGATGGAGCTAAGTAAAACACGATCGATGAGCTAAGTAAAACACAATCGATAGATTCTTATAAATTCCGCAATTAATTTCTGATATGCCAACATATACTCACAACCCATTTTTAACCCAATGTCAATCAATTCGTCTGATGGTTCTTATTTGTATGTTAGCAACTGTTTGAAGACATTCAATGATGATTTTTTTAAAACAACTTAAAATATACAAAATTGAAATCTAGTTAAGTTTTTATAACGAAGTAACAATTACTCACAAACTGAGATATCAACCCTTTTCTTCTTTGTCATCCTATTTTATGTGTTGAATGGGTTCCATTTTATTTTATTTTCTGCAATAAAATACTTGAAAATTAATATTTAATGCTAGATTGTTTATTTATTGTTCCTAATCGTAAATTTAAATTATTACATATTACATTTGAAGCACATTATTTTTGAGATGGCTCCTCGTGCGAAGAAATGATGTCCATTTCTTTTACCATCTCCTTGTACACATTTTTGGACATTCCTACTGGCATATTTCTGATATCAGCTCGTTCATCCTTTGATATTTTCATAATCTTCCTAAAAATGTAACATGAAAATAAACTATTTAATTTTTATATTGATATATGAAAAGTAAATATAACAAAAGTGATATTTATAAATGATTGCTATATATATATATATATATATATATATATATATATATATATATATATATATATATATATAATTGTAGAAAATAATTTAAAGGAATATTACTTTTTCATTCCTTTTTTTGTTGTTGTACATTTTTTCTATTAAAAGTCTCACATGTCTCATTAAAAAATACTCTGGAAAATATTCTTGTTGTGTAGATAAGATTTGGATCTTGGAATAATTGGATTTATTATTGTATTGTAAGTGGAAATAACGTCTATACATTCATTCCACTAGATCCCTCAAAGTTTTGTAAAAAAAAATTCCCCTTTCGTTAACTTAAGCACCACTCGAGAAGAGCTAAGGAGCAATTCATTTTCATTTGCATGTTCTATTTTTTTCTCTTCTTAGAACAACATTCCTTTTTTGAGTTGTTGGTCCCTATAGAAAATTAAACATATGTGAATTAATAGATTGTTTGAAACATGTTATATAATAATTTTAAGTAGATTATTAATGAAAAATAAAAAAGAAAATCATATTGGATCGATAATACTTTTTCATTCACCTGATTCATCCTTTTGCAATTTTTCCATCAAGATTTTATGCTCTTTCGGTCCTATATCACAAATATTCTTATCGAGCTTTGTCATTTTATGGCTCTGCATGATACACAGTAAACAATACATATTAGTTAAACTTACATATAGTTCAAAAATAATATTTTTTGTAAATAATTTACAAAGAACTTGCCTTTTTTTCTTTTCATGATGTTCTATCAGTATTTTTGTTACTTGATCTCTTGTAATCCATTTCTTTATCAATATGAAACTTGTACCATACCATTCATTAATATATTTTATAAACAAATCATAAAATTTTCAGGTAAAAAAAAATTATGAAGAAACCGATGAGCCTTTAATTAGGTACACATCGACGTCGGTGCAGACTATTCTTATAAACACACCTCAAAAATAGTAGAAACATTCTTTTGTGCTATATATCAACAAGGATGACCATTGTGTTATATATTAACTAGCTCACTGATTAACACATACAAATTAATAAAATCCTCTAGTGTTAGTTTTTGTAGCATATGATGTCGTGGATGAGACAGTGCGACATATTCTTATAACGCATCACGCAAATAGGGGACCACCATATGGTGCTCTTTCTCAACAAGGAAACTCGATGCGTTATATTTTAAGTGATGCACTGATTAACACAAACATAAAATAAAAAATATTTTTTTTCAAACAATAGGTGTGCGGTGCGCTATAATGCAATAGTGTATCGGTGCCCTACTTTACATATGGCACATGGATTAAAAAAAAGTATTTTTTTAATTTTTTTTTATGAAATGGTACGTGCACGGTGCCTTGTGATAAAACATCGCACTGGCGCACTCATTTACATAGGGCGCACAGATTAAAAAAAAATATTTTTTTTTGTTTTTTTAATTTACGCAAGGGCCGACATGGATTGGGATCCGACTATGAAAGTCGTCCCATGGGTTAGATATCATAGGCCTATATATATAGAAATACAAACCCTATAAATATAAAATTAAAAACCCTAATTCTGAAATCATAGAAATAGGAAGAAGCAAGGGAAAAAACAAAAAGAATCAAGGGTTTAGGTTAAAATGGAATTTTTTTTTAATTTTTTTAAGAAAATGAACTGTAAATTTAAATTTTGTACTTACTGCGTAAAAAATAACGCAGAAAATTTAAAAAAATAATAACATTTAATCACGATATTGTTTGAAATTGTATGCTATAGGGTTTGAATCACCAGAGGTTTGGAATTATGATTGTCTGAATAGTTTTGTTCGAAATTATTTCACTGCTCCATAGTGCTCTCGTGCTCTCTTGCTCCAGGTATGTCTCGTGCAAATCTTTGGCTGAATTTTTTTTCAAAAATAGTGAAATAATGAAAAGTGTTTACTATTTAAAGAATTGTTTTATGAAACTATATTTTAAAACATATTTTTTCGCACATTTTTCAATTTACCATTTTTTTCACTTAAAAAAAAACAAACCTGCACTTTTTTATTTGCAGCTATTCAACACCAGTGCATCATTTAATAACACGACACCTATTCATAGTAACTAAAATGCATCGGTGCAGTTATCTGTACATTAGCATCGATAACAATAAGTCCAGTTTTAAGGCTCTGAAATTACTTTTAGGTGTGTACACCAAAATTTATTGTTTATTTTGCACAAATTCAAAAAGAATATATCATAATTATATCAAATGGAAAATTCTTAAAAATCTAGCTCGTTCTATAATATTTCTCAATGTCCATCGTGGATTTCTCCATATCCATCTAGAGACGTAATATTTACTTCATATTTTATTTATATTTTCATTATCTAATTGAATTTATGTTTTTTATCCATGTCAATCAACTTAATAAAATTTATAATGTATAAAAATTTGTAGGTTCATGGAGATTCAAAATCAAGTTCAGATGCACAAAATATTCAAACAACTCCAAAACGTCAGAAGCATATCATTGAAACAAAGTGACACATTGGCTGACAGGAAAGATCTTATTACTTCATAAACTAAAAAGAAACACTGGCCAAGAGGATTATAAAGTATAGGATCAGAGGCAAGCACTGGTCCCGCTAATTCATGGTATTTCAAATAAGGTGATGTCTCATGGATTTTAAATAAATATGATATTTCTTTGGAAAAAGAAAGTTATAATGGTTGTGAGGGTGTGATCTTCATACGGGTCTTCACTACGACGTTGCTTCACCGTGGATTACCATTTGTCGAGGTTGAAATCACATGACCATTTGAATCTTCTAAGAGTACATATAATGTCAAAAGCATGATTTTATTATTTTTTATATTAATAAATTTTATCCCATGTAGGGATCATAAAACATAACTAATTTTGTATATTATTGCATGCTTTTATAACTTTTCATTGTCATTATCCTTTTTTCATGTGTGGGTGTGTGAAACATGAATTCCCCCAATACCTAGGACGTACCATATCTAAATTATCTACATTTGTATGTTGCATCACGTCAAAGGAGATTCATGTGGCTAGCAATCCATGGTGGCGTCAAGAGATAGTTGAGATTGTATGTATGTTTGAGAAGGAACTGCTGATGAGTTTAATGTACTTGCAGGTTCATCTTCTAATCCAACTGGTAGATGAGTTTGAATTATTTGGAGTGATTTCTTATCATTAGATGTTCTTCTTAGAGAGATACATGAAGAAATTGAAATGTTTTATTCGACAAAGGGAAAAACCCAAGGGATCTATGTTAGAGGGGTACATATCGTATGAGTATTTATTTTAGGCCAATGAGTACATCAATAAAATTGACAACATAACAAGTGCAGTGATTTGGGATGATGAAAGGGATGAACACAAAAGAGAAGAGGATTTTCTCCAAACAAATGGAAAAAGGTGCTTGATAATGACTAAGCGATTTATAATTTTTCAAATTTACACAAAGTAAATATTCATGTTGAACTTCGATACAATGTATATTTTGATCTAATATGTACTATATGTCAGTTTGATTTCATCATCTAATGCATAAATTGAAGCAATCAATAAATTTGTTCTTTACAATTCCAAAGAAACACAACTGTGGGTTGCATTGTACAAACAAAAGAGGATGAAATGGGATAGTGACAAGAAATAATTCAAATGGTTGAATGGTAGAAGTGTGCCTTATCTCAATCATTTAAAAGAGAATATGCCAAAAATATGCCCCAACAGTTGGATTGATGACCAAGTCTGAGAGAAATACGATGAAATCGGTTGTTACCTGCATGCTGAAGAGGATGTGCTAAACGTAGGGATTAGGTTCACCAACTTGGTAATAATATATTTAATTTATATGTACATTTTAAACTTAATAATGGAGATTTCAAATGTCATTACATCTATATTTCATATTTTAACTATTGGGTTATTATAAGACACCTGACACTATCATTTTTTAACTTTTTTATAGGTGGATTTGTTCCCATCTATGTGGGCATATGGACACCATTTTCGCACAGAAAATGTCGATGATAGACACATGACACAAGACTGTGGACTGGAATTTGAGTTCAATCAATCTAGTCAATCTAGCCACTGTGATCAAAACCTAGTATGAGGGACATTAGGTTACATCGGAAAGATACAAGAGATCATTGAAGTGACTTTCTCTTCTTTCCAATGTGTTATTTTAGGCGCAAGTGGTGGTACACCTTTGATTGGAATAATGTAAAAGAATATCGCAATAGTAGGCTGATATGTATCAACTCTAGAAAGACATTGGATTAAGCTAAGGAGCCCTATGTTTTCCCCAAACACTGCAAGAATTTTTTTTTTTTTACTCAAATGTTTTGGATGGCGATTGGTGGTTTGTATTGAGAAATGACCCTAGCTCAAAACATATTTTTGAGAAAAATTGTGTTATCATGCCAAGCGAGCTGGAAGATAATGAGGATGATCATGAGAATTGAGAGTGATATGGTACATGTGTTATTTCATCATTTATACTTTTTAAGATGGGTTTTAATAAACAAGAGGACTTAATTACCTTATAACTAACACTCTTTTTTTCAAAACATTATAATATGTATTTTGAATTAATTCATAATTTGCATTCTGTTGATGTTAAAATCATTTCACTTGATAATTTGAAATTATGTTGATCTCGAAAACAATGGTGTACTGTATAAAGTTAATTTTTTTATTATATGTAAGATCATAATAAAATAATGATAATTCTAAAGTACATGAATTTATTTTCATCATTTTCTAAACTTTATTACATTACAAAAATTCATATTATTCTAGATTTATTATTTTACAATTATTTACAATTTTACAAATTTACAAATTTAAAAATTTTAATAAAATCATTTCACATTAATACAATTAAAATTCTCACATTAATAAAATTAAAATTTTACAAATATTTTGCATACAATTACAACTAAAATTACAATTAGAATTACAATTTTACAATTTCACATACAACAACAATTAAAATTACAATTACAATTTTAGAATTTTATATACAATTAAAATTAAAATTAAAATTTTACAATTACAATCATTTCACATTAATACCATTAAAATTTTACAAATATTTTACATATAATTAGAATTAGAATTAGAATTACAATTACAATTTTACAATTTCACATACAATTAGAGTTACAATTACAATTTTAGAATTTTACATACAATTACAATTTTAAAAATTTACATAAAATTTACAATTACAATTGCAATTTTACAATTTTACATATATACCATTACAATTACAAATTTAAAAATTTACATATATACACACAATTAGAATTAGAATTAGAATTAGAATTTTACAATTTCACATACAATTACAATTAAAATTACAATTACAATTTTACAATTTTACATACAATTGTAATTACAATTTTAGAATTTTATGTAAAATTTACAATTACAATTACAATTTTACAATTTTACATATATACCATAACAATTACAATTTTACAATTTGAAATATATACAATTACAATTAAAATTACAATTACAATCATTGCACATTAATACAATTAAAATTTTACAAATATTTTACATACAGTTACAATTACAATTTTACAATTTCACATGCAATTACAATTAAAATTACAATTACACTACTTACAATTATAATTTTAGAATTTTACATAAATTACAATTACAATTAAAATTTTACAAATATTTTACATACAATCACAATTAAAATGACAATTAGAATTAGAATTACAATTTTACAATTTCACATATAATTACAATTACAATTACAATTTTAGAATTTTACATACAATTACAATTACAATTACCATTTTAAAATTTTACATATGTATAATTACAATTGAAATTACAATTACAATCATTTCACAATAAATTAAATATTACATTTATAATTAAACTTTTACAAATATTTTACATACAATTACAATTAAAATTAAAATTACAAATACAATTACAATTTTACAATTTTACATACAATTAAAATCAAAATTTCAATGATAATCACGACATAATATTTAATAAATATCATGATTTAATATTAAATGTTAACATCACGATCATGATAACCATTGTACAAACATCATATTCAACTAAAAAACACATTCAAATTTGCTAACTTCATCTAATCATCGTGATCATGATCATGTAACAAAACACAAGCATTGTATAACATCATAACAACAAAAACATAAAATATACATCTCATGTCAAATAACTATTATCACATACAAATCTATCTACAAGCTGCACATTAAATGAACATATCTAACATGACCTAACAATATACACACCATAATAATCACCAACATGTAAATTAAGTACAACTAGAACATGAACATAAAATACATGGACCATATATATATATATATATATATATAATGTCAAATATCATCTGTTGGTACATCATCAATAGTAGTACTAGTTGAGGCATACTTAGTCAATGGTGCAGCCTTGACAAGCTTAGATAGATGGAGATCATCACGTGCCTGCTGATCTCGTGGTGCCTCATGCTGATCAGGATCAACTTCTTGCTCATGATGAGTCGACGTGGATTGTCCAGCCTACTCATGATCATGAGTACTACTAGATGCGGCAGGCTGATGATCATGATGACTCGACATGGATGGCCTAGCCTACTCATGATCATAATTTCTAGATGTTGTAGGCTGAGAAGGCTTATTTGACGTGGATGGTCCAGCCTTCTCATGATCGTGACTGTTGGTCGATGCTGCAGGCTTCTCATCTGTGGCACGAGGTGAACGATGATTACTCTCTTGATTATGATCATAAAATGATGCGTCGCTGCTCAACTGTTGACCTACTGCGTCTTGACCACAGCTACGTCGAAGGGCCTTCCTTATCTACGCTACTAAGATGGTAGCTCCAACAACATGCTGAATCAAGGTCAACATATCACGTGGCATGCCTCTCCACATCGCTATCAGCATATCATCGGCCTATATCTCTCTGATAGTGGTCGACCTAACTCCCTCCTCCAGAAGCAGTCGACAGAGTTGGTCACCCAAATCCATCCTAAATCTAGTGTCAGGCCTACGCCTCACACCAGATGGTACTTGCGTAACATGAGGATCAGGTCTGTCTGCACTGATCTAATCCTCGACATATTCCATCTCTTGATCGTCACTGGGATCTACATCTGGATAATTTGGTGGTGATCGCATCTCATCGCCATTAAATGACCTAATTTATGCAAAATATATATAAGTACACAATAATAACTAGACAATTTCATTAAAAAATTTAATAAAAAAAAGATAAAGAACATGTTAGAATAAATTTAAAGAAAACACTAATATTACTTCCATCATCCGGTGGATCATCTATGAAGAGGATGTTAGCACACCCTCACTAATCCAAACCAGCATACAGACAGGGGACCATAATAAAGGCATGCTCATCAACACTGGCTAGAAACTTATTTGCATCATTCAATATCCTCACAGAAAACTTTGACTTGCCCCTCGTGGGCATCATCTATCCCCACATCTACATCTTTACATGAAGCATTGGCCTATAAGGCTATGAGTCAAAAGTAGGCCTCTTCTCTGGAAACCTCTAAAAAAATAAACACAATAGCTCTAAAGAAAAAGAGAATTTTACCCTCCCTTGTTCATGATCACCACATCTATCTAAAGCCGTATAGAACTACCAAAACAAAATCTCAGACCACCTCACAAGTTGTGGCGCCTGTAATAAATAATAAACATAAAATAGAAGCAAGAAACTGATGCATTTCTCGTCATGGGTATGGTGTGCATTGGTCAAAATCAGTAGTAAGAGGCACTTCACCTCCTCTCCATCAAATGAAGTAATATTTAACTGACCACCAGAGACATGAAAATATGCAGGAGACAATATATCGGCACTAATTTATATTTGGGAGTACACCAACTGACTCCCTGTTGCATAGCCAATGGGGACCTCTAGGAATGAGAGAAAATCTGACCCTCTCCTCGATAGACCAGTAATGAAATAGATTTCATCCTCAGTGGGCGTGTACCACTAGTTAGGACCAACCTAGGAAGCTTGCCGGTGGGCATTCCACCTGAAGATAAGCAGTCACAATAACCCACCATGGCCCTTTAGGGATGCAGCCTCCTCATAGAACTTAAGGAGCACCTAGGTGGTTGTTGTAATAGGACGAGGGTACATATCTCTATCCCTCTCTCGTGCCTCCCATAGGCGAACCACATTATAATGGTCCGCCATAAGTTGTTGTTGTTCCCTCTCTTCTCTCCTTTGATGTCGTTGAATGATTCACATATTAAATAAAGTTTTTTTTATTAAATGATACATATATATATATATATATATATATATATATATATATATATATAAGTTTTTTTGAAAAAAAAAAAATTCAATGCGCCAAAAAAACAAGCATGCACCGATATCGGTCCATATGTTTTTATCGCGCACTAGTCGTCGTGCGCCTGGAAATTTTTAGTGCACCACATATCATGACCTGTACTTTCTCAAGTAGTTTTTTGACTAAACGCACTACCAAAAATTAGCTAGTGATCAATGATGTGCTCGTTTAATCGATCATATCGTTGAATATGAAAAAATTCGAGAGGGTGGTGCTCTTACGAAACTACTCACCCTAGGGCGGATAGTTTCATTAGCGCACTGCCCTCCTGGAATTATTATATGGTAAATGGTGTAGTGGTATAATTGACCACACCGTTGACTATGTACTAGTATCTGGAGGGCAGTGCACTGAACAAACTATATGCCCAGGGGCGTATAGTTCAGGCATCACACTGCCCTCCTGACATCACTACATAGTCAATGGTGCAGTCGTTTACATGACTGCACTGTTGACTATGTCGAAGCTCAGGGAGGTGGTATGCTAACAAAAATATCTGCCCCAGGGAATATATTTCCATCAATGCACCGCATTCCTGCACTTCGACATGGTTAATGGTGTAGTCGGGTAACCGATTGCGCTGCAATTTTTTAATTTAAAAAAAGCACGGTGCGTCATTTTGGTACCACCTCAAAACTGATGCAGATACCATTACCACCAGTCACGGTGTGGTCGGTATATTTACTAGCAGCACCAGGAACTAGTGCGATTCAAACAGCTCAAGTGCACCGCGCGAGATTTTTTTTTAAAGAAGGTGAATTTTAAGTTATTCTAGAAAAATAATCCGCTAAAAGGTCTAATTATGGAAAAAAATGTAAAATTCCTATACATTAGGGTGTCAAGTAGGCATATTTGTTGTAGAAATTGAAAAACTAAAATTTACCACCATTTACAAAATTCGAAATGGAGATGGTGGGAAATGGACAACAACAGTGCATGCAATGGGAGCACCAATGGCAGGGCATCTCACACAAGGTAAATTTCCATCGGTGCTTGAGAGATTTGGAGGAATTGAAAGTGAAAAATGCATATTTTTGGTCGTAGTTTTTTTTTTTTTTTACCCTATTCTGGTGTGCAGGTTTTTGAGGCGCATCAGGCGGTTTCTTCCAACCGTACTGAGCTATTTTAGTCTTGGTGTGGGATTTTAGGACAGACCAGGGAAATATCTGTCTAGATCACTGGTGGGCTACAATAATTAGATCCACCTAGCAGGTTTTTATGGAGCGCATGGTATCCTGGTGTGCCAATTTTTAGTACGCACTGGTGCTTTCTATAGTGTAACATGATGATATAGTTTAGGATGAGAAACACACCGGAAAAAAAAACATCCACAAAAACCTCCACCCGCTAACCTCCTCTAGCAACCTCCACTACAAACGAATTTCTACGATATTTTTATGAGGGGTTCCTCAAAAAAATCTGCTAGAGGGTATTTTCCTTGTAGTGTGATATGAAAGTCTTAAAATTTGGAATATTTCATTCAATATGACTTAGTTCCTTTGAAATATTTGAGCACTCATTTTTTTGCGATGTCATGACCTTCATAGGGCTAATTCAGAAACTTGAAAAGAATTCATACAACAAAAGCTATGTCAAGATGAGTAGTGGTCATAAAATTTAAGATTAAAATAAGTTGCATGACCTTTGGTGGATCTTGAATTGTACTTACTTCATTTGAAGTGAGATTTAGGTTCTGCTTCATTGGAGTAGAAACATCATTACAATATTTTTTTTTTTCTAAATTGGACTAATTCTATTAAGCAAAAATATGGTACATAAGAAAGTAAATTCAAGAGAAACAAAAACACGGCCAACTGGAAATGATAAAATATCAACTTCGGTCCCCAGAGAGAGAAAAAAAGACAAGCAAGGAGCAGCAACAGGCGACTGGAAAGCAGGAAGGAACCGACTCCTACCCAGAATTGGTAGAGTTTTCCACACGAAATTTCTTCCCTTTCTTTTTGTTGACTTTAACCCAACCATCCTGGTGAGTATGTGCTGGGACAATTTGAAGACTGGAGTTCTCCAAAAGAGGGGCCTCCTTATCTGAATCAGAGGAGGCGGACTCATGACTACACTTATGAGTGACGGTAGTATCAGGGGGATGCTCGGGAGCATCACTGGACAAGTTCTTAGTCTAAGGAGCAAGATCTGATTCTGGGTCACTCCCATCATCATCAGAGCTCGAGGAAGTAGAATCTGCAGCAGGCGGCGGGGTACAGGGAGTCCATTTTTTGGATTTGGTCTTTGTATAGTTTCCTTTAGTATTTTTTCCTGCTAGAGTGGGGCAGGAGTTCTGCAGATGCCCTGTTTGGTGACAGTGGCGGCAATGGAATGCAGTGTTGTCGTAGTCTAAGATCTGATTCCAGACAAAATCGCCGACCTTGATGATGATTTGATCAGGCAAGCCTTTGCTGATGTCAACCTCCACGCATATTCGGGCATATGTGTAGAGGCCCTGAAGTGCCCTTTCAAAATATATAGTGAGAAAGCATCCCAAGGTATCGCCCATGCGTCTGAACACTGCCAGATGCCATAGATGGACAGGGAAGTTGGGAATCCTGACCCAAATAGGATTTCTGGTGATGGTAGCTGTAGCAGGGTCGAAATCTGGGAACCATGGGGTTAAGATGAGCCCAGCATTTCCAAAGAACCAGGGACCTTCCTGTAAGGCCTGTTCATAATGATTAGAGTGATCGAACAATACTATGAAGAATCCTCATGAGCAGCAACTAACCTGGCATTTGCTAGTCCAGTTATCGTGGATCCAATCAAAGATATCCTTTGTTCGCGGCCAAAGTCCATTAAATCTGCAAATGATGGCTCTATCTGCAAATTTTTGAAGATCTTCTGCGATAGCTGGAAGAGAGATCTCAACAGAAGGTACTTCATCCAACTTGTCAACCAGAAAAGGCTGGGTTTTGGGGGCTGCAGGGGGTTTGGGGTTCTGAGAATATACAAGATCTTTATAAGAGAAGGTAGGGGCTGAAGAAAACTGTCCAGCAACACCACCTCTCAAACGAAGGGTAAACACAATAGAATCATTTCTGTTAATATTGTAAGCAGAAAGGGGAAGAAGATCCTCAAGATGTTTACCTTGGAAAATAAGTCTCTGGTTTAACGAGGGAATCCTAGTCCGTCGTTCCAGATTAAGCTTAAGATTCTATATCAGATCTGAAGAAGAAACCCAGAGCAAAATAGTTTTTCCAGAGAGCAGCCGGAGTTGGATCTGAAATGAGGCAGGGTGCTTTTTAATGGCAGGATCTTCTCGGCAATGAAGGGCGCATTTGATTTTGTGTGCAACTTCAAACCTCTGCAAAGAAAGGCCGTGAGGGTGGGAAACACCTGTTGACCTACTCCGGAACCCAAGTAAGAAGCCTCGGGGGATAGCGACCAGAGTCCCATTCAAGGCAACGGTTGAAATTTTTGCTGCAGGGCTTGTATTTGCCAGACTCTCCAAGCTGAGGATGGCCCCAAGGAGACATGGATCAGGGGACCAGAGCAGGACTCCAATGGGCGCTGCCTCCAAGCTTGTCCCCTGCATCCAAGTGAAAAAAACCCTTGAAACAACTCCAGCGAGAGCCCTCGCGCGATAGCAAGGAAGGACTGCAGGGGGGAGTTCCGCTGAATCATTGACGGCGGCATAAAATCTGAACATAACCCTATTAGCGGCCAATGTCTTCGCTCGACTAACAAGATAACAGTCATGGTGAAGCCAACGGGACAGAGCCTCAATCCGGATGCAAACTGCAATCGCCCCTCATGTTAGAATGAGTGAGAGAACGGAAAATGGTGGCCTGGCATATACCGAATGTAAGTTTGGTAGGTTCACTATCCACTGTGAGCAGAGATATCCAAAACCAGTCAGCGGCTTGACCGCATTGTCGAATAGGGGAGCAGAAAAAAGGAGGCTAGGGTTCATCTTGCTCGCTCTCTGGGTTTACAACTTTTTATTATGAATCTTTTTAACAATTAACATCATTACAATATTGCATTCCAAATTTACTCAATAATTGTCGAATACACTTTTTCTGAGAAATAAAAATATACTTGGATAATTTATCAACTTCAATTCATAAATAGTAATGAAGTAAACCCAAATATTTCATGTCAAAACCCTTTTGTAGTTCCCTTTTAACATATGTTATATAATCCCCCAGATGCGGGTGTTAACATGCATTAATTCTTACCGCCATCTAGCCTTTCACACGATGGAAACCCGTCCTCCTCACGCAGGCGCACATGGCCACAGTAATTTTATTAAATCTTGGAGTGTGAGGCCTTTCCTCTTCACCACCATCGAACACTCTATAACGTCCTCTCTGCTTCATTCTGGCTTTAACATCTTACTACACACAATCATTCTACATGTCACACCTTCTTTCCCTATGTCACCATTCATGGACTTTAAATGTGTTCATCTAGCTCCCCATCTCGTCATTTCGTTTTCTCTCCGGCTTGGCTCTGTCGATCCCTATGCCTCTACCTCCGCAAAGTCCCTACTCCATTTCTCTGATCCTTCAGCTCCTACCCGTGACATAGTGATTCCTCCCTCATCTCAGTTGCATGCCTCCTCCACCACCATGCCCCATCATCATCACATGCGTTGTCGTAGGGGCATTAGATGCGGGCTCCATTCTCAGCCTCCCATTCTTGCCAATGTTGGTATAAATATGAATTTATCTATCGATTGGGATGAGCTAGAGGTCATGAATCCCATCAGCCTCTCTGCCCCCTCATCAATGCACCTTCCTGAGCCTTTTATTGAGTCCTCTGGCTCTGGTTCCCGCTCCAAGAAGCGTCCTCGAAAATCCACCATCACACACACTTCCCCATTTAATCCTCGCAATATAATGGCCTTGCCATTTCATCAAGCCTTGAAAAGTGACCGAAGTAGTAGCTCGGACAAGGATGACACCAATGCAGAATTTGATGTGCACGCGACATCCTCTCCTCTGCTGAGCTCCTAGGTGTCCAAGCTGGAGGACGATGACTCTGAGTATGTGTGCAGAATTGTGGAGGAGCCACTTCAACTACCAATTCAAGATGACAAGAAACCAACTACTTTACATCTAGGTTGTACTTTCTATGCTTTTTTTTCAGTCAATTTCACTCTAATCCAATAAATTTGTTGCTTCTTGTTTTCGAGTCTCGATATGACATGAACATAGTTGGTTTCCCTAAATGGGCAGTGTTAGTCATCAATATTTTTCACTATCTTTAGATGACTATATATTGGTTCTAGATTTCTAAAAACAACATTCCTTGAATATTGTGAGTTTCAGAAATCTCATTACCTTCATTATCCTTATCAAACTTTTTTCACTATTCCTCAGTTTTCCATCCCAAATTCACCCTGTTTCTCCTGAAAGACTCATCATAGGATTATACCTCTTATTATCATCCTCCTTCCCTGCCTATGGCCTCATTGACTCATTTTTTCCCTGTCAAGAGACTCCATCCGCCCTCTAGGGTTTCCTATAGCTAAATCATTCCCATGCTCCCCACATTCCTCAAGAATTAATGGTCTCAAAACTATCTCTGTAGGCTCTTTAGATAAATCAAGTACATTGGATTTTGTATCTTCAATACAACACTTTTGACAATACTATGTTTTCACTTGAGAAGCCTCCAAGTCAAATTCTAGTCAAAATCAGGTCAAAGAACCCTCCCACTAGGTCATTAGGTTTTCACATGTTTTGAGGTCATCATTGGATGTTTCTAGCACTGCTTTTACTTTGCTATAATATAGATCGGATTTAATAGAATTTCAAAACATGGTTATTAAAGAAGGACCAAAAATATTTCGAAAGAAGATTTACCTCATCAGTTCAAAGTTTGCAAATGAGAAAGATGGACAAATTTTGGCACTTCTGCAGGAGTGTTGAAAGTTGTGTCAGCAAAAGGTACTAGTAAGGTAGATGGTCTATTCCTAAGTGAAAACAAATTATAGCCAAGGAAAGGGGAACACATTGGCCCTATGAAGAACTAGGTTTTACACACTTGATGGTCTAGTTGAGTGCCAAAACAATGATCACTTGTAGAAATGACATGGAGGAGGCACAAAAGGCCAAACAAGAATAAATTTTGTCAGAAATTATTGATAAAATAGGAAAAAAGGTGAGGTGAACTCAATAGAAATGAATGAACTTGAAAGGTCTATAGAGAACTTGGAAGACAACAATGATGATTGCTGTAAAGCACTCCAGACACCTAGGGTTTTGGGAAAGTGGCCAAAGAAGGTAAAAAGGCAAGTTGAACTCCATGGTGTAAACAAAAGAGGATTTTTGAAGATTTTGTTGTGTGGATTAACGCCAAAGGTGTCAAAATGAGCTATTCATGCCTCAATAAGCAAAGGGAAAGTCAAATTCATCATTTCAGTCACCTGAAATAAAATTTTCAAAGAATATCAGTAAAAATGGGAAAAAGAGTTTCAAACATTAGAAAGTGGGTTTTCATTATTAAATCAAGTTCCCCAAGTCTATAAAAACTCAATTTACACTTCAAAGAATCATTATTATCTTGCAAAGAGTTAGAAGTTTCAAGGAGAGAAGATTTTTTGAGTTTTCAAGACAAAATTGGGCAAAGTGTATTGGCGCTACACACTTAGACTGGCATTGTGTGCCTGGGAGAAGGCGCTGCGCCCATGGAATTTTCCTCTGTTAAACTTATAAAGGTGTTGCGTGCCTAGAAATTTTCATTGTGCGCCGGGGAAGGCACTATGCTCTTTCCTGACAGAACCACAACAAACTTCTTAAGGCACTGCACGCCCAGGACCGGTGTTGCACCCTCAACATTGGTGTTGCGCCCTTGGCTAGGAGGGCTTTCTAAGAAATTTAACCACTCGAAACCACTTCAAAACCATTTCAAGTTTCCTCCAAAGTATTCTAAAGCACTGGGAGGAAGTAAGTACCTAACATACACTCATCTTCAAGTAATTTTGGTTTTTTCTAAATCAATGAAATGGAACCCTAAGATCAAACCCTAGGTTTCAACCTTGAAATCACTTTTTTCCATTGCTCCATCTTCCTAGGTAGAGTGTTAGTAATACAAAGGGAAATTTCACATCTGGAGGGTTATCATTGAGTCGTTTGGCCTCTCACTCATTCTCATACACTTATACCCTCACTCACTCATTCCCTCATTTTCCAAAACTGTCATTTCATTACCATCTCTTCATTCCATTTCCATTTACACTCTAGGGTTTTAGAAAAGAAGAGTTTACAATGTCAAAGGGTGAAAGTAGTGATGTCGAGGTGCAAATTCCAAGGAGGCATGATCATAAAGGATGCAAGATAAATGGATTTGAACCCCTCAGTACAGGAGAGTTGATGGCATCTCCCCTTACCATTTGTTGCTTCAAGCATGTAGGATGCTTTGATTTTTGTGAGAAGGTGTAGTAGGTGAAAAACAACCCTAAGTTAACTAGACTCTTTATCATTAAATTGCATGATAAACAAGTTAACCTTGAAGGGTTCACCTTTGAGTTATCTACAAATGCTATTGCTAATGCCACAGGCATACCAAGTGTAGGGGAGAAATGGTTCAAACAAGCTAATCTGGACATGATTTACTTTGAACCATATCTAAAGCCTAGATACAAATACCACAACAAATCCATATTTCCTTTCTCTCACTTGCTTGATATATATGCACCTATGATGAAAATTATAATGAAGTATTTTACTTGTGAAGGAAGGTTCTCCCGCCTTTACGCCTACCACATCAGGTTGTTTATGCACTTTAATAGAGTGAGGATGCTACACATACCCTATTACCTCTACATAATCATTGCTAAAATGTCCTATATTTCACAAAATAGAAACTATCCTCAACAAATGCAAAGCTTGTTCCCTCACTCACTTATCAAAATTGTTGTTATGCACCAACTACAATAGAAAGGAATTCCATGGGAGACCTTCATTTCCCATGAGGCATTCACTACTCCACAAGGCCATCATCAACAAAATTTCCCTTCATCATCCCATCCTCCCACATCCATTCCTCCATCACCTCCTACTGTTAACACATATCCACTTACTCACATTCCTTCACCTTCATATCATGGTGACACAACATCAAACAACGATGAAAACATTGAGACATGTGGCACTAACATGAGTAACATTGAGCCACTTTCTTTGAACTACTAGAGGGGAAATAGGCATGTGTTTTCTTCCCTTAAGAGTCAAAAGGCAATTCCTTCTACATCAAAAAAAGATCTTGACAAAGGTAAGGGAAAGGTTATCGTTGAGGAGGAGGAAGATGAGCATGAAACTAAGCAAGAGTTCCAGCTAATTCACCTTGACAGTGAGAATGAGGATGAAGAGAGGATAAATAACATGCTACTTAAAATAAAGGATGCCCAAATTAGGGATCTATAATAAAATCTTGGCAGGGCAAGGAATGTAATCAACTTCCTTGACGTAGAAAAACAACAGTTAGAGACAGAAATCCATCAGTGAGATCAGATCTATCAGAGCTTGAAGGGAGGCTGGAAAGGCCAAGGCTATGCTAGATGAGACCTTGGGCACTCTTGGTGACATTTAGGATGTGGAAGAACAACTTCCTAGGAATATACAAAGGAAAATTGGGTTGAATAAGGCCCTAGCCCAGGAAAGAGAGAAAGAGATAGAGTTGGCAGAGCAACTCAATCCAAGTGAGTTGCTTGCCATGGAAATTAGTTATGACAGATAATCTTGGCTAGAAAGAGCCAATGTATACCTAGAGGATCAAATTGAGAAGGCAAAGATAAACATTGACTTGCAGAAGGATATGGCAAGGCATTATGCCTTGAGGAACATAATTGCAAGGGCCAAGTTGAGAAGAGCCCTTGCCAAGATTCAAGCAAAAAATGAGGCAAAGGAGAAGGAAAAGCTTGAATCCTTGCTGTTGCATCCATCCAAGCCTTTAAAACATTATCAGCAAAAAAAAATCCAATTTTGGCACATTTTTCAAATTTTGAGTTTTTTACTCTGTGGCCAGTAGAAAAAAGGGCCAAACGCGCAACGCCACTGGCACTGTGCTCTTTTTTGGGGAATAAAAATGAGGAAAGGATTAAATTTTCATGTTTCTCATGCCTATCACATCATCCACAAAAAAAATTCAGCTCATTTGGAGAAAAAATGGTCCTCCAAAAGTGCCAACAACCACCTAAAAATCACCTTTCTGCCCTATTTTCAGCACTGGCGTTGTGCCTTGAGCAGTCTTGGGAGAATGGATTTTTGACTAGGAAAATGGAAACAAAATTGGAAACTAAAGGAATATTTGGAAGCTATATAGGATAGGCTTTCCAATGATCTATCATGGAGCTTATTTGGACTCGGGGAAGGCCTCCAAATCTAAGTTGAAAAAGAAGCAATTTTTCCAGTTTTGGCACTGCGCCCTTGCACCTTGGCCCTGTGCCCTTACTAGAAAGTAAAAAAAAGACACAAGGAGTAAATCAAAAAGATATTTTGAAGGATTAATAGGAAAATATCTCCAAAATTAGTTGAGGAGTTATTTTTAGGAGTTATTTTTCATTTAATGAGTTTGGGATATTTGTGCCTTGGGCCTTGCATGGTCTCAATGGTAAAATGCATTTATCATGTAATTAATTACTTCTAAAACCCTAGATAAGGTTTAATTCACCGTTTTGGCAGTTAAATACTTCCTGTAAGCCTCATTGTCATCGTTGGTTGATTGCTGAGCTAAATATGATATAGACTTTGAGTTTATTGAAGAAATTGGCTTTGGAGTGTTGTGATTGCTTTGGATTGAGCATCAATGGAGCAAGAATATTCATGGGATTCATGAACCTATTTAATGGTGATGTTGTTCTAATTTAGTATTTTCTTCCTTCAGTTTTCATATTGTTTCATCCTTTCTATGATATAAGAACATAAATTTTAGAGTAGGATATGCTATCTTGGCACCCTATTTCTGTTTGCATCCTTTATCTTTATGTTTTTCCTCTACTGAGTTTGATTAAAGAATTCTTAAATGCTCTTTAGTTTCACTGAACTATTCTCTTAGATGTTCTCTTTGTCTGAAAGTAATGATTAGAGAATTCTTAAATTCTCTATACGATTATTGGATTGTTCTCTTCAAGTATATTTACCAATGTTTGGTCAAAGAGGTTTATGGTGTGCCCTGCACTTCGGTCCTTTCTCAAGCATAGTAATCTTAAAGGCTTTTCTTGTTCTAGTATGTTAAAGGATTCTTAGTTTCCCTTTAAACCTACTACACTCACAATTTATTGTTCATTTCACTCACATAAGCTACTAAGATCCATTTGGCCTTGTTAACTTGCCCTATGAAACACCCTTCACCTATTGTTGTAATTTTCAAGCCTTTCACAGACCCCATAGCCCAGTGGATTGATTTTCTCTTACCCTATATGTTCTTCTTGACAACCTACCCAACCAAACAAAAGAAAACAAACAAACCCTATCATTATAACTAGCCTAAAATCAACATCCTAAAATCATACAAGTCATACATTTTATACAAATTTAGAGAGAGCCCTCTCTGAGTCGAGGACGGCTAGGTCCTAGGAGTAAAAATATTGTTTTGATGTTACCCTTGTATATTTGGTCACTGCCAATATGAAAAATTACAGGGACCTAACAGGCATCTCACTCTAAGTTTACTGAGCACATCTCAAGGGTTGGTTTCCTCGTTTGGGGCAACCCCTATTTTGCTATTTTGAATCAAGGATTTCTCGCCGGAATTGGCTTGCCAAGTACAGAGGATGAAAAATTTAATATTGTGACCTGTATTTTTTGGGAAAAATACTGAGAGGGGGGGGTGAATCAGTATTTAAGGCTGAACAATATTTCTTTCCTTTCTCAAAAACATATGTTTCAGTATTGCATTCAACATGTATGTCCAGATATCCTATTATGTCTTTACTTAGAGAATTGCGTCAGATAAGCATTAAGCATGAACAGAAATAAAAGAACAAACCATTAACCATGAACAACACATATGGACACTAGTATTTAAGGTGGAAACCCAATTCGGGAGAAAACCACCACTGCTGTAATCTCAGTCTTCAATATTTTATTATACAGAAAACCTTTTACAATATATGCTGGTGCAGACTCATACGAGCACGCAAGCACCCACTTGCAGAAGGCTACAACCTTCTCTCGTTTACCAGCCTTTCCTGGAAGGGAGCTTCAACCCCCTGAACATGACACCAGTTTCTACTGGCAGAAAAATTCTACTTCCAAAATAAAGGCTCCAACCCTCAGAATCACTGGATTCATATGTTTTCTTCAGCAGTCATGCGCTCGCTCTTCATCGTTTCATCATCCGTCATTCAAGACCAGAGGTTCATTCAGATTTTTCAGTTAAGAACAGAGTTTTCCCATCTAGACATTCCTTCAAGAGCTTCATTCGTTCATCACCCTTATGCATGCACATGTTCTTCATAATTGCATTAGTCGATCTGATCATCATATTTACAGGTATGCCATTGATTCAGATATATCAGGGGTTTATTCATACAGATATCTCCAAAGGAGACTTGTTTATCATCAACCTCGCACGCATTTCTTCATAATTCTCATTCCTTTATATAGTTTTCACCCTTATTAAAAACCATGGGTCAAAACTAATGGTATTCCTGGACGGTATTACCCTTACGTACCTCTATGATTTCTTTTAATTTATTTATCAATTTAAAGAAATTGATAAATAAATATATTTATAAAGTTTTAACCCTTCGGACTTTATAAAGCATCCAATGCTTTCAAACAAATTAACCTTTGACCCCGGGCCCACATCGCAGTCGGCAGATCGGCGGTGTCAAACAAAACTTGCGATTGCGATTGATCAAATGGACGCGATGACCACATAAAACATGGCTCATAGCGCAATCGGGTCCGAACTTTGAACAAATGCAATCGGGGCACATAATAGAAAATTTCCGATTGCGATCAGGACACGGATGCGATTTGCACATATTAACTCTGACAGATAATAGGATCGGGTCCGCCACTTCAATCGCAGCATATTACAAAAGGCGTGCGATCAATCGAAAAGTTTCGATTGCGATTAAGATCCCGGACGCAATTGAACCTATTAACTCCATCGTATAACGCCATCGGGTCCGCCAATTTCAAGATGCAATCGGGCACAACACTTAAGATCTTCTGATTGCGATTGGGAACTCGGATGCGATTAGCAATAAACTGTGGCATATAATTCGATCGGGTCTGGCCTTTGATCGGAGCACATAACAAAACTCCGCCGATTGAACCTTGCGGTTCAAGACTTGCGATTCCATTAGAACATCGCCACATGGTCAAGTGAACCCACGGGCCTTCGCTGCTGTGGTGGGGGTGATTTATATAAGGTTTGGTTGTATGTTTTATATACAGCCGTTCCATTGCGGAACTCTACACATCCACAAGACATTTGATTATTGCGATTGGCGATTGCGATTGGATCGCATCGCAAATCTTCATATCAACAAGACACTGCACCAAAATAACTTTGCTATTCCGATTGGCATATAAATGGCGGGGATCACTTGTCTCGCCAATTCAAAAATAAAAGGACTTCTGCCTGATTAAAAAAATTTCTCATTTTGGTTGTTGAGGGCTTTAAAAGCCCGAGATGACTGTCTTTAATAAATCTGCTCCTCCGTAGTTCAGATCTACGGGAAATCTTCATTCCTCCTGCACAATGGCTACGCCCATCACTTGTTAATTCTCTTCTGTCATTTGTGGTTGCGGCCCATCAAGATTTAATTCTCCTTCATAAGGATTTCTCCAAGCTTCTTTAATACAGAGTATTGTGCACTCAAAACTCTGATTCTGCTGCGTTGTACTGGTTTCTCCTTTTGCCCAAGGCTTTGCCAATTCCTTTACCACATCCTTTGCCATATCCTTTGCCATCAATGACAATATTTCCAACAATCTCCCCCTTTGGCATTGATGGCAATATTCTTCCGCTGATTGTCTTATAGAAGCCCTTTGTTTCTTTTCCTCCCCCTTTGGCATCAATGGCAAAGAGTTGAAATTTACATGCTCCCCCTGAGATCATGCTACATCTTTATAATATAGCAAGGCCAATAGTAAATCCTTTTCAGATGACCAATGCTCCCCCTTAGCCTATGCATTCAGAGATGCCCAACTGCATCTCGAAACCAATTTAGTCTTCCGTAATTAAGTAGACCTGATCCTCGGCATGGCAGAGACTAACCCCAGTTTTAGTCTGAGATATTCAAACACTTCCCTGGGTAGAGGTTTGGTAAATATATCCGCAACTTGTTCTTTGGAGGAAACATATTCTAATTTCACCTTTTTCTCAAGCACTTGTTCTCATAAGAAGTGATATTTGATGAGAATGTGCTTGGTTTTGGAATGCATAACAAGATTCTTTGAGATACTGATGGCACTTGTATTATCACACATAATGGAGATAGGGGATGAACATTTGATTTGAAAATCTTGTAGGGTTTGCATCATCCAAAGAAGTTGAGTGCAACATGATGCTGCAGCCACATATTCAGCTTCTGATGTAGACAAGGCACTGGAGCTTTGCTTCTTGCTGAACCAAGATACTAACCGGGGCCCCATAAAGAATGCACCACCACTAGTGCTTTTTTGATCATCAACACTTCCAGCCCAATCTGCATCAGTGTATGCATGAAGAGTAAGATCAACATTCTTTGGATACCATAGTCCAAATTCTTGAGTTCCCTGTAGATATTTGAATATTCATTTCACAGCCTGAAGATGAGACTCTTTTGGACTGGCTTGAAATCGTCCAACAATCCCAACTGCATGCATGATGTTTGGTCTTGTCCCCGTCAGATAAAGTAGACTTCCTATCATAGATCTGTATTCTGGTTGATTTACGGTGGGGGAATCATCATTAGAATTGAGATTGCATCCGGTTATCATTGGTGTACTTACAGGTTTGCAATCTTCCATGCCGTACTTCTTCAGGATTTGATTGAGATACTTTGCTTGTGATAAGAATATACCATCTATTGCTTGTTGCACTTGCAGGCCAAGAAAAAATGTTAGTTCTCCGAGTAAAGACATTTCAAATTCTTGCTGCATATCAGAAGCAAATTTCTGACTCATAGACTCTTTATTACTTCCAAAAATGATATCAGCAGATCCATTTGAAAATCCTTGTTGATGAAGATATTTGTCAAGACGATAGTACCATGCTCTTGGAGCTTGTTTGAGACCATATAGAGCCTTTTTAAGTCTACAAAAAAGTTTTTCATCATTTCCCAAAATGAATCCTTCTGGTTGTTCTATATAAACTTCTTCTTCTAGATCACCATTGAGAAAAGAAAATTTAACATCCATTTGATAAACTTTGATTTGTTGGAAGCTTGAAAACGCAAGAAACATTCTTATGGCTTCAAGTTTGGCTACAGGAGCAAAGGTTTCTTCAAAGTCTATACCTTCTTGTTGAGCATACCCTTTGCACACAAGTCTAGCTTTATTTCTTATAACATCCCCATTCTCATTTAACTTGTTTTTGAATATCCATTTAGTTCCAATGACATTTTTGTCATGAGGCCTTGGTACTAACTCCCAAGTGTGATTCCTTTCAATTTGATCAAGCTCTTAATTCATGGCTTGAATCCAACATTCATCTTTGCTAGCTTGATTGACACTGTGAGGTTCAACCATGGACAGAAATGCCAGATTGCTAGAAGATCCAATAAGAGTCCTTGTTTGTACACCTGATTCCTTTTCTCCCAAAATTTGAGATTTTGGATGATTCTTTTGAACATATCTAGTTGGAGCCTTTTCAGAAAGCTCTTCTTCAGGTTCCTCACTGGGTGTACTATTTGATGTAGAAGGATATGTGTCCTCATCATCTTCATCTGTTGTTTTCTTTTCTTCTTTTGGGGCTGTAGTAGACTCATCAACAACAACATCAATACATTCAACAATCTTTCGAAGTCTTTTATTGTAACATTTATATGCCTTACTCCTAGAGGAGTAACCAAGAAATATTCCCTCATCAGCTCTGGGTTCAAACTTGCCAAGTTTTTCATCATTATTTTTGATAAAGCATTTGCTCCCGAAAATTCTAAAATGGTTTATAGTGGGAGGATTACCATACCAAAGTTCATATGGAGTTTTATCACTATTTACATGAACATGTGCTTTGTTAAGAATTTTCTCTGTTGTATGTGTTGCTTCTCCCCAAAATGTGTCAGGTGTTCCGGAATCATGAAGCATAGCTCTAGCCATTTGTTGAATTGTTCTGTTCATTCTCTCTGCAACACCATTCTGTTGTGGAGTGCCAGCTACAGAGAACTGTCTTTTTATGCCGTGTTGTTCACATAATTCAAGAAATTATTTGGATGTATATTCTCCTCCTCGATCAGATCTAAGACACTTGATTTTTAATTCTAATTCATTCTCCACTAGTGCTCTGAAAATCAGAAATTTCTCAAATGCTTCATCTTTGTGTTTAAGCAGCCCAATCCAACACATTCTAGAGAAATCATCAATGAATAAGATATAGTATTATTTACCACGGGGTGAATTTTTCCTCATAGGTCCACATATGTCAGTATGAATGAGTTCAAGAGGCTTACTTGATGATCCTTCGTTGGCATTAAATTGTACCCTGGTTTGCTTACCGAATTGGCAAGATTTGCATATGATATTTTCAGGTAGAGTAATATTGGGAAGATCACGAACAGCTTTAAGTTTGCTTGATTTGTTGATTTGAGAGGCTCAGATGCCCCAACCTTCTATGCCATAGCCAATTTTTTGAATATTTACTCAAATAACATTGTTCTTTGGGGTTCTTCAATATATACAGGTTGTTTGGAGTTATTTTTCCTTTTATAATTGCTTTACCTGTATCAAGATCACGTACCACACATTCTTTTGAACTGAAGACAACTTCAGTTCCTTGATCACACATTTGACTTACACTTAGCAAGTTATGCTTTAATCCATCCACATACATGACTTCATTAGCTTTTACCTTATCCTCTAGGAAAACAGACCCTTTACCTTTAATTACCGCAGGAGTATCATTTCCAAATGTAACATTCTTCTCCTTTTCTAGAGCACTATATGCAAGAAGTTTGTCTTTATCACCTGTCATGTGTCTTGAGAATCCACTATCAATGTACCATTGATTCTCTTCATCTTCTGCAAATAACGCTATGCCACAATTTTCAACCTGTAACTCCTTCTTTTTCAATACTTTGGATCTTGAAGGAACATGTTCTTTTGGTTGAACTTTGCTCCTGCATTCATATTCTTTATGGCCAAAGTTATTGCAATAAGTGCATTCAACTTCATTTTGAAGAGGAGAAAAGTTGTTATAAGTATTCTTCTTTGCTTAAATATCAGTCCTTTTCTTTCTTGCTTGTCTTGTCATAATAGTTTTATATGCTACACACTGAATAGCTTTATGACCAAAATTGTGACATGAGAAACATTGTCCATTGAAGAAGAAATTTCTGCGATCATAAGATCTTCTTTATGAATTTATCTGTTGATTTGTGTTTCTTTGAAAGAAATTCCTGTTAGTGTTTCCTGAATTGAAATGATCATGCTTTACCTGTAAAAATTCTTTATTCCCTTGCTGAGTGGCAGCATGTTGTAAACCAGCTGTAACTGCTTTTAGATAATTTGGTGCTGATGCCTGAGAAGATTCTCCAATATATCCAAGACCTATCTTTATAAGAGGAGAACGCTGTACCTTGATAATCTCATCTAAGGTTTCAGACCCTTTAGCAAATCTAAGATTCAGAGTCTTTAATTTCCCAAGTTCTTTTCTTAGATCTACTACTTCACATTCTAATTTCTCATTGTGTTTCTCTTTAACTTCAAGCTGATTTTTCAGAGTTTCTATGATTATTTTGATCTCTTCTAAGCAAATTTTGAGTTTATTGTTTTCATTAAGAAAATAACTGTCTTCTAGAGCGTCCACAAAACTATCCTCTTCTTCTCTAGATTCTTTTTCAAATGCCATGAGAAGTCTCAGATCTTGTTCACATTCTTCCTCACTATCAGATAACCCATCACTATCTTCATGAGTACAGTAACTCCTTTTAGAGCTAATATGATTCTTATTCCTTCTTGCTACTTCCTTCCCATTTTCATGTGTTTCTTTATAAGGACACTTAGTAGCATAATGACCAACTCTTCAACAATCAAAACATTTGAAAGGAAGCTTACCTCTGAATCGTCCTGTGCCAAGTTGAAGTTTCTTTACGAATTTTATCTCATCTTCTTTTGAGATATATCATGATCCTTCTGTTATTTGTACTTCCTTTCCTTTTGTAGAAGTTCTAAAGACTGCTTCTTTGACTTCAGATGGTCCTGCTCTTCTCATTTCATATGCAGTTAGTATGCCATGAAGTTGTACCACAGTAAGATTTTGAAGATCCTTCTTTTCTTCAAGAGCTGAAACTTTTGACTCAAATTTTGCTGTTAGAGATCTTAAAATTTTCTCAACCAAAGTGGATTCGGTAATTGTTTCTCCCAAATTTCTCATGCGATTTACAATATCATCAAGATGTAGAAAGAAATTTGCAATGCTTTCTTCATTAAGCATTTTTAGATTCTCATATTGGATTCTGAGAGTTTGAAGTTTAGCACTTTTTACCTTTGCATCACCTTCATAGCTTAGAATGATTTTGTCCCATATTGCCTTCGCTGTATTCAGCTGCATGACTTTGACAAATTCTGTTTCAGTTAGACTTCCCAATAGAGCATTGACTGCCTTTGCACTTGTTTCATAATTCTTTCTTTCTGTTGGATCTGTTGGTACTGAGGCTGGATATTGATATCCTCCTTCAACAATAGCCCATACATCTGCTCCCAGAGACTGAAGATAGGATCTCATCCTTGTTTTCCAAAAGATTAAGTTGTTTCCGTTGAAGAGTGGAGGCCTGATAGAGGCTGTTCCATCTTGATTGCTCATCTTGAATGATATTCCTTCTAGCAGCTAAGCTTTTTCAGAAGGACCTGCTCTGAAACCAATTGTTGGGAAAAATACTGAGAGGGGGGGGTGAATCAGTATTTAAGGTTGAAAAATATTTCTTTCCTTTCTCAAAAACATATGTTTCAGTACTGCATTCAACATGTATGTCCAGATATCTTATTATGTCTTTACTTAGAGAATTTCATCAGATAAGCATTAAGCATGAACAGAAATAAAAAAACAAACCATTAACCATGAACAACACATATGGACACCAGGATTTAAGGTGGAAAACCAATTCGGGAGAAAACCACTACTGTTGTAATCTTAGTCTTCAATATTTTATTATAGAGAAATTTTTTTACAATATATGCTGGTGGAGACTCATACCAGCACGCAAGCACCCACTTGCAGAAGGCTACAACCTTCTCTCGTTTACCAGCCTTTCCTGGAAGGGAGCTTCAACCCCCTGAACATGACACCAGTTTCTACTGGCAGAAAACTTCTACTTCCAAAATGAAGGCTCCAACCCTCAGACTCACCGGATTCATATGTTTTCTTCAGCAGTCATGCGCTCGCTCTTCATCGTTTCATCATCCATCATTGAAGACCAGAGGTTCATTCATATTTTTCAGTTAAGAACAGATTTTGCCCATCCAGACATTCCTTCAAGAGATTCATTCATTCATCACCCTTATGCATGCACATGTTCTTCATAATTGCGTTAGTCGATATGATCATCATATTTACAGGTACACCATCGATTCAGATATATCAGGGGTTTATTCATACATATATCTCCAAAGGAGACTTGTTTATCATCAACCTCGCACACATTTCTTCATAATTCTCATTCCTTTATATAGTTTTCACCCTTATTAGAAACCATGGGTCAAAACTAATGGTATTCTTGGACGGTATTACCCTTACGTACCTCTATGATTTCTTTTCATTTATTTATCAATTTAAAGAAATTGATAAATAAATATATTTATAAATTTTTAACTTTTCGGACTTTATAAAGCATCCAATGCTTTCAAACAAATTAACCTTTGACCCCGGGCCCACATCGCATTCGGCGGATCGGTGGTGTTAAACAAAACTTGCGATTTCGATTGATCAAACGGACGCGATGACCACATAAAACATGGCTCATAGCGCAATCGGGTCCGAAATTTGAACAAATGAAATCGGGGCACATAATAGAAAAGTTTCGATTACGATCAGGACACGGATGTGATTTGCACATATTAACTCCGACAGATAACATGATCAGGTACGCGACTTCAATCGCAGCATATTACAAAAGGCGTGCGATCAATCGGAATGTTCTGATTGCGATTAAGATCCCGGACGTGATTGAACCTATTAACTCCATCGTATAACGCCATCGGTCCACCAATTTCAAGATGCAATCGGGCCCAACACTTAAGATCTTCCGATAGCGATTGGGAACTCGGATGCGATTAGCAATAAACTGTGGCATATAATTCGATCGGGTCCGACCTTTGATCGGAGCACATAACAAAACTCCGCTGATTGAACCTTGCGATTCAAGACTTGCGATTCCATTAAAACATCACCACGTGGTCAAGTGAACCCACGGGCCTTCGTTGCTGTGGTGGGGGCGATTTATATAAGGTTTGGTTGTATTTTTTATATACAGTCATTCCATTGTGGAACTCTACACATCCACAAGACATTTGATTATTGCGATTGGCGATTGCGATTGGATCGCATCGCAAATCTTCATATCAACAAGACACTGCACCAAAATAAATTTGCTATTCCGATTGGCATATAAATGGTGGGGATCACTTGTCCCACCAATTCAAAAATAAAAGGACTTCCGCCTGATTAAAAAAATTTCCCATTCTGGTTGTTGAGGGCTTTAAAAGCCCGAGATGACTGTCTTTAATAAATCCGCTCCTCCGTAGTTAAGATCTACGGGAAATATTCATTCCTCCTGCACAACGGCTACGCCCATCACCTGTTAATTCTCTTCTGTCATTTGTGGCTACGACCCATAAAGATTTAATTCTCCTTCATACGGATTTCTCCAAGCTTCTTCAATACAGAGTGTTGTGCACTCAAAACTCTGATTCTGCTGCATTGTACTTGTTTCTCCTTCTGCCCAAGGCTTTGCCAATTCCTTTACCACATCCTTTGCCATATCCTTTGCCATCAATGACAATATTTCCAACAATATTATATAATATAATTATACTTATTTATAAAAAGAAAACATATGTTATATAATCATCATTATTCCATGTTATCGTCAAATCATCAACATAGACAACTAGATCTAAAACTAGCCTTCCAAATTTCTTGACAAAAAGATTTGCATCATCTAGGTTGAAAAGATTATAATTTAATTTGAGAAGATGTTCAGTTAATTTTTCATACCATGCATGGATGCTTGTTTCAAACCATACAAATTTTTCACCAATTTACATATATTTTGTTCTTTTCTTTTAATGGAAAAAACCTTTGACTAAAACATATATACATACTCCTTAAAATTTCTTTAAAAAATGTTTTTTTACATCCATATGATGTATTTTCCATCCCTTCTAATATGGAAGAGAGGACAAGGTGTTGGCATTGGTGTGTGATGGAGATGTGTTGGACAGTTGGCATTGGTGTCAACGTGATAGCATTGATTGTAGTTCAATTGGTTATGCATATGTATGTGAGGTTGTAGGTGGTTTGTGTATGGATGATGATGTGTTGCACTAGCTTGGAGGCCCTCCCATGATGATGATCCTATTGATCATGTTACTGCATACAGGTGTTCATGGTTTCTACAGGAGTTAGAGTTGAGAAGCCTTGTTTATTAGGTCTCCACGTACATGGTTAGGTCTCTCATGTTGATGATGTTATACATTGGTATTGGAAAGGATTTACACATGGCATTGAATTATTGATATGGTTGTACATGTTTTGGAGGATTTCTAACATGTTTTGGAGCTGCATAGTGATGGAAGAGTTTTTCTGAAGTAATTTTATGGCGCAAGTGCGAGTATGGTTGTTGGTTGGAATCCAATAGAACCTAGTTTTACTTGTGATGATGATATTGATGTGGCAACGGCTTGATGAAGTTTCATGGAAGTTTCAGTGACTTGTAGAGGTCCTACAGAGGCTTTCCAAGCTCTGGAAGAAATTTGGGGAAGTTCTCAACTGAGCAACGATGATTTTATTCATCCTCTTCCCCAATCGCATGAATGATAGGTCATTAGTGTGACTAAAAATATCTATTCACTAAGACATAAGCCTCTGTATGCAACCATTCAAGTTTGTATACTGTTGTGCATACCAAAAAGCCTTTTCACAATTTTTTCTCTTGATTCCTCATGCAGTTCGACTTTCTTTTGTATTAGAGTGTTGGTTTTGATTGAAACATTTCAACATATGGTTGGAAAAGGTAATGGAGCCTCTAGAATTTGATCAAGGTTGAAGATATAAAAAGGCTAGTGGAGTAAGTGGTTTGATTTTTCCAATAAGATTATCTCAGCCAGACTTAAAGCATGTGAAAATGATTTTTCAATGATCCATAACATGTAGCATTTACTAAGTGACTCAACATAGAAAATTGATAAATAGAGGAACACATTGAGTCTATTTGGTTGGTTTTTTTGAGAGTGTATGTGTATGCCATTGTAGGGGAATTGTGATTGAGAAATTCTTTTTGAAGCTACTCACATTGTATTCTAGAGAGTGTGTAGGCATAGTTAAAATTTTATGTGTTGCTGAGTGGATAAGAATTGGAAGCTTGTGCTGTGTTTCCGAGTAGTGTTTGTTGTTTGTATAAGAGAAGCAATAACCCTCTACGAATTTTTTTTTTATTCCGATTTGACGAGAAGAATGATGAAGTTTTTGGGTTTCTCAATTTGAGTGAATTGAGAACCCAATTTGAAAATATATGAAATGTGGTTCACATGGTTAAAGTGAAGGTGTGGAGGCTTCAAAATAGACAATGATTTCAAAAATTTAGTAGTAGGAATAGATTTCTCAATTCAATAGGAGTTCGAAATTCCAATGGTAGTTGGGCGAGGATCATTGGTCATGGAAGCTTCCTACGAATGGTATTTCATAGATCTATGAGAGAAACATAATTATGAATTGATATATGTCAACATACTATAGAGAAAGACAAGTCTTCAGGCTTATGGGTGTAAGCTAATACATGTTCAATTTGTTTAACATATTAATATAATAATTGAGTAGAGCAATAGTAGCACGGTGGTTTTCTCTCGAAATGGTTTCCACGAGAATACTTGTGTTCATATGTGTGCATGATTTTGTTTATACTTCTCATGGTTATTTCTCATATTTATTATGTTTTGAGTCTATTTCTGCATATATATTTTAATGATCTAATGTTCTCAGTGTGCATGAAAATTTGAGGTTGTGGAAAAATATTTAAATTCGTATAAAGGAAATCATGATTGCTTCAACCTCGCCCTCTTAGTAGTGAATAAATTTACAAAAATTGGTATCAGAGCTAGTGTTCTTCAGTGAAGCTTGACTGCTTTGAGAGTATATCATGGATCATGTCCAGAAGAAATAAAAGGATGTATCAAAAGGCAAAGAATTTAAAGGAAGAAATTAGTCCATTGCAAAAGAAGCTGTAAATTCTGAGACCTCAGCCAAATCAGATGTGTCACAAGGTAATATTTTGAAAAAAAAAAGCAGTTATAATTTTGATGATTCTATTGAGTTTGATAGTTAATATGAGAATGATATTGATGTCATTAAGGCTAAATATGAATTAACAATGGTTGTGATCAAAGGATTACTTTCCAAGTAGATAAACTAGCAACTAAATGTAGTTATTATAAGAAATTGTTGCATATTTTTTATGAGAATCACCAATATATCAAAGAGGAGCTCACTACATTGAAAACCTAGTTGGAGGTTTAAAAATGAAATGAAAAATTAATTTTCCACAAGAAAAAATAAAATAAATATTGTGTTGAGGAACTCAAAAATGTAATAGATAAATTGAGAAAGAAAATTGAAGAAAAATACCCGCAACTAAAAAAAATTAACAACATCATAGTAAAGATAAAATCTAGTGCTAATATTCAAAGAGGAGATGCAAGTTTCTATGTATGAAAGATTAGCAAAATATATAAAATTAATCCTACAAATAAAATTGTGAGTAGCCATGAAAATATTGGAGAAAAGAGGTAGAAAATTCATTAGTAGCAAAGAAGAGTTTTGAAAGGAGTTTCTATGCCAAGAAAACCATCGACTCCTAGATTTTATAGTGTCATAATTCAAAGAATAAATCACAATCAATTTTCTCCTTTAATGAATGATATTGATTGTTTCAATTGTCATCGGTTTGGGAATATAACAACTTTTTGTACAAGAAAATTGGACACATTCATGCCATAGTTTGGACAATAAAGAATGAGATCCTCCTTCAGGTATACAATTTTTTTTAATGGCTTATGTTATGATTGTAACATTTTTGGCCATAAGGCCATTTATTCCAAGACTAGTACGAGATGATGGAGATCTATAATAGGAAATAAAATATCAAATCCTTTGGATTATTATCATGGTCATGTATAATTTTTTATGTATCACAACTTTTGTTAGGGCCCTATATTACTAGTGTAATCTCCTATTGTTTTTAGTATAGCCCCCCTTATTGTTATTTTTGTACCCATGTAGTCCCCATATTGTTATTATTGTGCCCCATAAATAGCCCAATATTGTTATTGTTGCACACTTACATTATTATTGTTAGGTCAGCTAGGATTATATTCTGACCTCATGCACTCCTATATATAGAAAGGAGGTTTTGTCATTTGTATCATTCAAGAATTGTTCATTTATGTAATGTAAAGGAGGTTTCCCCATCGAAGTGGTGGATTTCTAAGGCGTTCACCTCTCTTTTATTATATTTTGGGAGCTAGTTTCATAAAATTTGGTATCAAAGCTTTGGATTCTAGGGTTTCACCACTTCAAATAGGTCATCGTGGACTTTTCGCTATAACATTTTTCTACAAAGGTTTAGATTATAAATGAAAAACCCATTTTTGAATAAGTTCTGAGGAATTTCTTGTAAAAAATTAAAATATTGGTTCGCAATATTTTTGGATATATGATCTGTGGAAGTTAGGCTTTTTGCAAGCTCTTGAATTTCATCTCAAAGAGGTAACCTTTGGAAAAGCATCATAACTCTCTCTCTGAGCATCAGATTGGAATTTTTAAAACGTGGTCGAAGGTACACGGAATGTGCCTTCTTGTATATCAATTTCAGACCTGAAGGAGTAAATAGTGACTCGTGGCATGTCGTATACATTCTCTCCACTAAAAAAGTCCATAATTAGATCATTGTGGGAGATTGGGCATAATTATATCTTGAAGAATCCAAATCAGGTCATACCAGTGGCATTGGAAGAAAAACTCAGAGGGCTAATAAGGCATTGAAGATAAAATATTGGGGATCCAAAATCATATAGATACATCAGATTCAATATCAAGATCCTCAAAAGCAAGAAAAAAATGTGTATTATTTTAACATTTCATATGTCTTGTTTGAAAAATCAGTTTGAAGGGATTCCAAGGGAATATTGAAATAGAGATATCATTATTGGGTTCTAAAATGGCTCCTAAAAAAATCAACACCCATTAAGCCCTCATAAGGCTCTATTATGACTCATGAAGAGGAAAAGTGCAACATGATATATCAAAATTACAAGAACAACTGCAACAAATTTCTCTCTCGCAAAAAGTAACAAAAAATGAAATATATGGTTTGAAGAAATACATGGAAGGTAAGATGGATGGTTTGAAGAAATGTGTGGAAGCTAAGATAGATGGTGTGAAGAAAGGCATGCAATATAATATGGATGGGGTGGAAGCTAAGATGGATGGCGTGGAAGCCAAGATGGATGACATAGAAGGCAACATGGATGGTTTGAAGAATGGCATGGAAGATAAGATGGATGGTTTGAAGAAGGTCTTGGAAGTTGATATGGATGGCTTGAAGAATGGTATAGAAGGAAACATGTAAGATTTGAAGAAATACATGGAAGGTTTTAAGGAAGGTTTGGAAATGTTACTATATGAAAAATATCCTAATCGCAAAAAAGTAGTAGAATAAACTCATGATGAGAGAAAAAGAAACGTTAGTCATGATTTCATAGTTTAATGTTGGATTTAAGAACCACCATATTCCAAATATATATATGAGGAAGTTTGATGGAAAATATTCGATAAATTAGATACTACAAATTGATAAATACTTTGAGCTCCATAATACACAAAACACACAAAAGGTATGCATTGCAACTTTATATTTAGAAAAAAACTAATTTTTATGGTATCGATGGCTTTGTTCTCGTAAACCACTGGTCACTTGATCAAATTTTACTGAGGAAATGATAGCACATTATGAGGATACAAAGAGCAATACCTTCTTTATCCAATTGATAAATCTCAAATAAAAGGTGTCAATTATGGAGCACATTGGGGACATCCAAAAAATGAATATAAGGGTAGATAATACTTCATAGGAACATAGGATTCATGTCTTGATAGGGACTCTAAAGGATAACATAAAACATGAGGTTCGCCTTTGGGAACTTGATACATTGGGGAAGGCATTCATGTTGGAAAGAAACATTAAAACCAAAATTATGGCGACAACGAAGCCTACCATTTTCTATAAAGATCGAAGTGTTACTACTCCTAAACTTACACAACATACAAGGTTGACACCACAAAAATTGGAAGAAAAAAGAAAAAAATGGATTTTCTATAGTTGCGATAGAAAATAAAGTAATGGTCATAAGTGTGCTAAGAAGAAATTATTTTACATAGATTGTGAAGAGGAGTATTAAAAGGAATAAGAAACTTGAAAAGAGGAGTATATACACCAAGAACCAACCCTACAGGGAGAAGAAATGAAACTGACCATATGTTGTAATGCATTGGCAGGAATTACCACTACTCAAAAATTCAAGATAGAAGGAGATATCAAGAAGAAAAAAGTAATAGTGCTTATTGATTCGGGCAGTACCCATAATTTTATTCATTGTAAGGTAGCCAAGGAATTAAATTTCTTCCTATACGTAGTGCCAGAGTGTCAAGTGATGGTGGAGAATGGAGGAACTATAAATTTCTCTGGAAATTTCCATAATATCAAGCTAACCATGGGGGAATATGTATTGAATAGTCCAATTCTTTTCATTCCAATGGGTGGTGCTGATGTTGTACTAGGAGTACAATGGTTAAAATCTTTGGGGATAGTTGCTTTTAATTTTCAAGAACTTTTCTTGAATTTTTTCTATAAATGAAATGAAGTTGAATTATTGGGTATCTAAGGGAATCTGAAAAAGATAATAATCTCTAATTTCATGACCATGCTTCTGAAGAAATAACAATGAGACGTAATTTCACAATTATGCTCACTAGAAGTTCCAACATCAAGATCATCTGTTTCTCCATATCTCCAAAAAGTCTTGTACAATCATTCCACAGTGTTTGAAACTCCCAAAGGACTCCCACCTATTAGTTATAATGCTCATGTTATTAATTTTATTTTGGGAAGTGTTCCTCCAAACATTAGGCCTTACAAATATCCTTACATCCAAAAGAGTGAAATTGAACGTATGATTGCAGAAATGCTAGAGGTTGGTACAATTCAACCAAGTCGAAGTTCTTTTTTTTCTCCAGTAGCATTGGTGCAAAAGAAGGATGGATCATGGCGCATGTGACCATATTATAAGGAGATCAATAAGATCACTATTAAAGATAAATCTCCCATTCCTGTGATTGATGAATTATTGGATGAATTCAATGGAGAATTTAATTTCACCAAGTTGGATCTTCGTTCAGGATATCATTAAATTAGAATGAATAATAAATACATTCCGAAAACAACATTTCGAACTCGTGAGGGTAATTATGAATTTTTGGTCATGCCTTTTGGCCTTACAAATGCACCTTGTACATTTCAAGGGTTTATGAATTCCATTTTCAAACCCTTTCTTAGAAAATTTGTGTTAGTATTTTTTGATGATATACTAATCTATAGCAGGTCTTGGAAGGATCATGTTCAACATGTTGAGAAGGTGATCAAACTATTAGAGGAGAAAAAATTATATGAAAAAACCTCCAAGTGTTTCTTTGGAGTACAAAAGGTGGAATATGTGACTCATATTGTATCTTATAAGGGTTAAAAGGTAGACCCTAACAAAATTAAATCCATTAAGGAATGGAAATTTTGCACAAGCATAAAGCAGTTGCGAGGATTTCTCGGGTTAACAGGGTATTATCGCAATTTTTTTAAGAGTTATGGGAAAATAGCAAAACCTCTAACAACATTAATGAAGAAACATGCATTTTTATGGACTCCTGAAGCAACTAAGGCCTTTAAACATCTTAAAGAAGAAATGTGGTAAGAACCGGTCTTAGCTACACCAGACATCACAAAAACTTTTATTGTGGAATTTGATGCCTCAGGAAATGGAATTGGTGATGTTTTAATGGAAGAAGGAAGAGCCATTTTTTTGGAAGTTGTGGAGTCAAAGGAAAGTATTTACATAAAGCTATTTATGAGAAGGAAATGTTGGCAATACTACATGTAATAAATAAATTTCAACCTTACCTAATGGGAAGACACTTCAAGGTAGAATGTGATCATGATAGTCTTAAATACTTTTTGGAACAAATATTATCCTCGGAAGAGTAGCAAAAATGGGTCACAAAGATGTTTAATTATGACTTTGACATCATCTGCAAAAAAAGGAATCTAAATTTTGTTGCAGATGCACTCTCAAGAAAGGATGAGGATGTGGAAGCATTTTTGTGTTCCATTTCTATTATCCAACTCGATTGGATAACTGAAGCAAGGGAGGAATGGAAGAATGATGAAGAAGTATGGACACTCATTCAAAAGTTACAGCAATATCCTAGTACATCTGGCATGTTAAGGTGGAAAAATAATTCCTTATGGTACAAATATCGCTTATATATTTGTAAGAATTCATAACTAAAACAAAATATTATTTTGGAATTGCACACCTCTCCCTTAGGAGGAGACTTGGGATTTTTAAAAACTTACCACGGGGTGAAGAAAGAATTTTTTTGGGATGGCCTTAAATATGATATTCAAAATCCTTTGTGGTGAAATGTTTGGTTTGGTAGAAAAATAAAGTTGAGACAATTAAAAGCTCGCGACTGCTACAACATTTATCCATTCCAAATCAACGTTGGGAGGAGGTTTCAATGGATTTTACCATAGGTTTACCTATGTGCAAAGGAAAGAGTGTCATCATGGTGATAGTTGATAAACTTATGAAGTATGCACACTTTTCTGCATTATCTCATCGATTTAAAGAAAGTACAGTTTCTACTTCATTTATGGAAACAATTTAAAAGCTACATGGAAACCCAAAGGTTATTGTAAGCAATAAAGATCCCATTTTCACTGGAAATTTTTGGACAAAATTATTTTCTAGTTTTGGTACTCAAATAGCTCATATCTCATCTTATCATCCTCAATCTGATGGGAAAACTGAGATAGTGAAATTTTTTTTGGAAGGATATATTTTTTTCTTTGTATCTAATAAACAAACACAATGGATCAATTGGTTACCTCTGGCTGAATGGTGGTATAACACTTCCTTCCACATTGCAGCAAAAATGACCCCATTTATGACACTTTATGGATATCATTCACCATCCATCACATCATATTTAAGAGAAAATTATAAGGTTCAAGAAATGGAAGATCACATCGAGCATCAACAACAAGTTCTCCAACACTTAAAGGATAACCTAAATTTGGCACAAAATTGAATGAAACAACGGGCATATCAACATCACAGTGAGAGAAGTTTTGATGTAGCAGAATGAGTATTTTTACGGCTAAAGCCATACAAAAAAATGTCCCTCAAGGAAGCTAAGGAGGATAATAAATTATGGCCAAATTACTATGGTCCTTACAAGGTGTTGCAAAATATTGGTACTATGGCATACAAATTGGATCTTCCTGCATCTTCCTGAGTGCATCCAATTTTCCATGTTTAATGCGTAAACAAGGTTATAAGTGAAAAACTTCCGGTTCAAACAATATTTCCAGAACTTGATGGGGAAGGAAAAATCATATTGGAAGTTGAAGCAGTCACAAAAATAAGAACTTGAGAACTATGAAACCAATCAATTTTAGAGTATCTCATGAAGTGGAAGAACTTACACACTGAATATTCCACATGGGAGGATGATAATTTGATAAATAAGCATCTAGAACTACTCTAGCATTGAGGAAAACACTTTTTTGAAGGATAGGGGCATGTTAGGGCCTTACATTACTAGTGTAATCCCTTATTGTTTTTATTATAGCCCCCTTATTCTTATTTGTGTACCCATGTAGTCCACATATTGTTATTATTATGCTCCATAAATAACCCACGATTGCTATTGTTGTGCCCCGACGTTATGATTTCTAGGTCGGATAGGATTATATTGTGACCCCATGGACTCCTATATATATAAAGGAGGTTTTGTCATTTTTATCATCCAAGAATTATTCATTTATGTAATGTAAAGGAGGTTTCCCCTGCGAAGTGGTTGATTTCGAAAGAATTGACCTCTCTTTTGTTATATTTTGGGAGTTGGTTTCATAAAAAAATTGGAAACATGGGTAAGGATTATTTTATTCCTAAATCCATGATATTTTCAGTAAAAAAGAAGCAGCCTAAAATACATGCACAACAAAGGAACCAACCAAGAGATATGTGGAAGAAAAAGGAGGAACAATTAGGAAAATTTGGTATTTCTTTTTTTTATCATGATGAGGATGATAAATGGTATATTGATAGCATATTTTCACATCATATGTTATGAGTTAGGAGAAAATTCCACTTCCTGAAGAGAATCAATAGTGGTCATGTTGTTTTTGAAGGGAGTGAACCAACAAGAGTGTTGGGAAGCGGTGAAGGAAACCTTGGAGAGAAGAGGACCAATGTAGAAAATGTATGGCACATAGAGAGTTTAAAGCACAATATTTGAAGTGTGAGTCAAATTTTTGAGGGAGGTAAGGAAGTTGTCTTAAAATACAAAGGTTGTTTCATTTGAAAGGAAATATCAAAGAGGGTAATAGCAAGAGGATTTAAAACAACAGACAATGTCTATGTGTTGAAGGGAAGAGTAAGCAAAGGGAGGAGATCAAAGAAGTACTCTTCATCTTCATATTTTGAGTAGAAGAGATAAAAAAACATTGTATTCATCTCTTGCATGATAGATCTTTTATATTGCAATATTAATGTGAAGACTTCATGGGTTCAGGGTGAGTATATGGAATATGATGTTTTTCCATATAGTTAAATTGTGATAATATTGATGCTTATCTATTTGATTATGATTTCTTGATGACGGATTTTCGCTAATGATGTTGTATTTTCTAAGGTGTGATAAGGAGAAGAGATGGCACATGTTCAGGAGGGGGCACTTTATATGATTCAAAAAATTTGATGGTTTTGATGGTACCATGGTTCCTTGGAGGAGTTGGATATGTGTTCCATCCTATATTTTTATTTGATATATCATTATTGTAGGAGATTGCATTTTAGTTAAGCATGGATAATATGCTACAGATGCAGTTGGCCTTTATCATGAATTTAGGTTGATGATTTTACGCATGTGTTGGTGCCATGGAGATTAGCACGATGATGGTAGATGATGTTTATATTTCTAAGTATAGTTGTTCATGTGATGTTGTTGTTTTCATTACATCATTATATACTTATTGATGGTACCCATTTTTCTTACCTTATAGAGGTTCATGCTCCATATGATGGTTATTGTCCGTGACATGTATAGCTAGAAATGGATTATATATTGGGTGATTGGTATGATATATTTATGATTCATGATATTTATATAAAGTTGTTGGTTCATGATGTTTTTGATACAAACTATTTTTGGGCCACCACACATTGTTTTGTGTTGATTATTACTGTTATATATAAATCCATGGTTGATGATTTAGAGAGCTTGATACATCTCTATTAATGTGATTTATATTGAAATTATCTTTCTTCCATAAAGAGGACATGTGGATGATCATATTCTCTATGTACTTGCATTATGACATTGTATTAGACATGCATTAATGAGAGGAATATAATGAGAGCCATGTCTGAGATATGTTGGATAATGAGTCATGAGAGTTATTCTAGCTATGTATGGGTTATTAGTGGTGTTGTTGCAGCCATGTGTTTCATGTATACACTCACACATATCATGGTGGTACATATTTGAGTCATGTATGCATTGAGAGAGAGTCATGTGAGTAATGGTTCAACCCTACATGGGCTTATTGATGTAATTGTACAACGATGTATTATCACCTTTGTAGCCATGTAATAGCCTATGAGGCCATGTAATTTATTTCATATCATATGTTCATAGTCATTACTAAATGTGGACTAGACACTTTCATATGGAAAGGAGGCTCTAGCATCTCTATACATCAGTTTACATTCAATGATTGATATGCTTGTATTCAGTGGACTATGGTTGGTTATACTGGTGTGACCTGTCATCATGGATTTGTTGCTAGCATGTCTACTTCAAAGAGATGTTGTGTCTAGATAGTCATTGTTGTTTTTTTATGTATCAGGTTTTCTGCTACTGGATAGTACATTGTGGAGAGGATGTATTTGATTTTTTTGCTTCAGATTTGGTTGTATATATGTTGCTGCTACTATGTGTTGGCCATTTGATATGCTATTATTATTATGCCATGGATTATGTTGCATTTTATTCAAGGAAGAGATAATTTGTTCCAGTTATTGTTGTTGTTTCTTATTATCATACTGCGATGAAAGATATATGTTGTTTCACCTTTGTATTCTTATTTGGGCATAGGTTGTGTCCACGGGGAGTTTACTGCACATATTTCCCAGGGGGGTATTGTTTTTAACTTTCAGCCTTGTACTCCATTACTCGTCACCTACATATGGTATTCAGTGGAGTACATGTTTTTTTATGTATCCCTTGTAGAGGAGTATATAGAATTTTTCCTTGACATGTTTATCCATTATCCATTGATGTAAAATGGGGATAAAAATGTGGGGATGATGATCGATTTTCAGATGGTTGTCTTTCATGTGAAGTTTCCATCAATGCCGAAGGGGGAGATTGTTGGCATTGATGTGTGTTTCAGATGTGTTGGATGTTTGGCATTGATGTCAACTTAATAGCATGGACTGTAGGTCACTTGGTTATGAATGTGTATGTGAGGTTTCAGGTGGTTTGTGTATGGATGATGATGTGCTGCACTAGCTTGGAGGACCTCCCATGATGATGATATTATTTACCTTGTTGATGCATACAGAAGTTGGTGGATGATATAGGAGTTAGAGTTGAGGAGCCTTGTTGATTAGGTCTCTATAATCTTCATGTCCCGAGTTAGGTCTCTCATGTTAATGATGTTATACATTGGGATTGGAGAATATATACAAGTGTTAGTAAAGGCTTGAGATGTTTTTACACATGTTGGAGGATTTCTGACATGTTTTGGATCTTCATACTAACGGCAAAGTTGTTGTGGAGCAGTTTGATGGTCCAAGTGCTAGTATGGTTCTTGGTTGACATCCAAGTCAACCTAGTTTGACTTGTGATGATGATAGTGATGTTGCAGTGATTTGGTGAAGTGTTGTAGAGGTGTAAGTGAATTATATAGGTCCTATAGAGGATTCATAATCTCTGGAAGAAGTTTGGGCATGTTTTAGGCTGCGAAAATATGATTTTCTTCATCCTCTGCCCTAGTCGCATTGATGATGGGTCATCAGTGTGACCGAAATGATTCATTTTCTAGGAGATAGGCCTATGAAAGTGTATGCATGTGAATAGTCAACTTTATGTAGTGTTGTACATGTAATTTTTCCTTTTCATGAGTTTTTCTCAAGATTCCTCATGCAATTCAACAAATTTTAGTATTATGGGGATGGTGTTGATCGAAAATTTTCGGCATATTGTTGGAAAAGGTAATGGAGCCTCTAGAATTTTATCAATGTTGAAGATATCAAAAGGCTATTAGAGTAAGTTTTTTTATTTGATCAAGAAGATGATCTCAACCAAATCTAAAGTGTGTGAAAAGGATTGTTGAATGGTCCATAATCTATAGGATTTTCTTAGTGACTCAACATAGAAAATTGATAAATAGAGGAATGAATTGAGTCTATTTGATTGGATGTTTGGAGAGTGTGTGAGTATTCCATTATGGGGTAAATGTGAGTCAGTAGAATTTGTTCAAGATACTCACATTTTATTCAAGAGGTTATGTATGCATATAATAGATATTTTATCTTTTGTAGAGTGGAAAAGATTTGGTAGCTTGTGGTGTGTTTGAAAGTAGTGTTTTGTTGTGAGTAGAAGAAATTAAATAACCCTCTTTGCGAAAAAAATTTGATTCATATTTCATTAGCAGAGTGATGAAGCTGTTGGGATTCTCAAGTTGAGTGAATTGAGAACCTAGTTTGAAAATATATGAAATGTTGTTCGCATGGAGGATGTAAACGCGTGGAGACTTTAGAATAGACAATTATTTGGTGAATTCGGTAGTAGGAATATATTTTTCCATCCAATAGGATTTGGACAGTCTAATGGTGTTTGGTTGAGGATTGTTGGTCGTGGAAGATTCCAACGGAAGGTAGTCTACAGATCCATGAGAGAAACAAAATTCTAAATTGATAGATGACAACATACTGTAGAGGAATCCAAGTCTTCAAACATATGGGTGTAAGCTAATATACATAAAATTTATTCAGCATAATAATATAATAATTGAGCAACACAATATCAGCAAGTTGGTTTTCTCCTAAAAGGGTTTCCACCAAAAATACTTTTTTTATTATGTGTGCATGATTATTTTGATATTTCTCATGGTTATTATGTTTTAAATATATTGTTGAATATATTGTTGGAATTTTTGTCATTGATGGAAAAGGAGCACAAAGGAGCAGCACCTGAACCAGCAATAAGGCAAAGTAGAAGACAGGGAACAGAGGCAGCAGAAAGGTAGCAGAGGCAGCAAAAAGAGAAGTAAGGAGTAGCATCATTCAAGGAGCAGAGGAAGCAAAGACAGTGAATTGATAGGTTCAATAAGAAATTGTATGAGTTTGTGTGGGCATGTATGAATAAGACTTTGTGATAGGGTTTTTGGATGGTACTCTGGTTTTGAATGCATAAAGGGTTTGTAATTAAACCCGTGTGAATGGAATTTGACTGTCAAGAAGAAATGGTGAAAGAATGTGAAAATAATCTCTGTAATTGGGGTGAATTGCATTCTGTGGGTTATTGAAAGAATCGACATTTATGTTGATGTTGTATTCAGCAATGCATAATATGAGCCCCTATTGTAGTTAAGGCGTAGCTGAATAAGAATCCGGAGTTGAAATCACTGAACTGTGGAAGTGTCGACTTAGTGTCAAAGTTTTTTTCCTATGGTGAAGGCAATCAGAAGTGGCTGGAATACAGAGGAACCACTGGAGAAGCCGACAAGATTGAATATGCTGCGCGTTAATTGTAATGTCGAATAGTCAGGGGTAAGCGGAATCATATAAAGAAACAGTGGAAGTGTTGTTTGTTGATTAAACTATGTTGAGGAATTTCACATGAAAGGCAGAGTTCATATATATATAAGCATGACGGAACCCTGAGGGAGAAAGCAACGAAACCATTATTGGAGTGAACAGTAAAGGCGGGTTTCCGGTTTTGATCGCACCGCCTTCGTAAGGCAAGCGGTAATTAGAAAATCAGTGCGATTCCATATGCTGGGTGACACGTGTCCCTGAGCGATTTTGGAAAACCACCCCTCATCGTGAGTTAAATTTCATGCAGTTAACTCGAGCGATATCCGTCGGATCGTATGTAGCAAGGCTACATGTTGTCTGCTGTTGGATGTGGAAGGGTCGTTAGTGCGAGGCCCAGTTCTAGTTTATATTGATTGAGACTGTTCAAAATATGGTTGCAAGTTTAACCAAGGGCACATATAATGGTTGAATATGCGAAGTCGGCACAATATGAACTGTGTGATATATGGTTTAATATATGTACATTCTGAGCATTGAGTTTGGATTGAACCAGGGTCGAGTTGTAAGATTGAATGTACAAGGTTGACTTCATACATGTATGCTGAAAATGAGTTTGTATGTGAATGTATAAGGTGGATGACCTAAAACCTTATGTAAATTCTCGGGTATAACCAAAATTAATACGCAAGCGGGACCCCACATAAAATTTCGAGAATCATAACCCCAGTTGGTGGATACATTAAAGACCAAAGTGGCAAAGTATACATACATACCTATATGCAGCGCTTTATATATGGGTAGCACCTTTAAACAAAGGTCCAAAGTATATATATATATATATATATATATATATATATATATATATATATATATATATATATATATATATATACATATATTTATATGGGGTGAGTTTATACACAAAGGACAGAGACTACAATACAAAATATATATATATATATATATATATATATATATATAGAGCGCGATATCTAAAGAACCAAAGGTTCTATCAAAAGCAAAGTACCACATGGTGGGACCCTCATCAATCGCATCGGAAAAAAAGGTTGGCAGCGGATCATATGAACAGAAAGTTGTGATTGCGATTGAAGCCCAGACCCGATGGGTTTATAAACCATGATTGATATGTGTTTGAGTTCCTGCATAACAGTGATTGCATTGGAACATGCAACTAAAAGAGTCGATTGCAATTAATCGCAATCGGAGTAATCACATCGCATCAGATTGGAGTGATCGCATCGGAGCATCGGAGCATAAGAATATCGGAACATGCAAATGAAAATTGCGATGGGTCCAATTTCGGACCAGTAGGCTTATAAACTATGATTCATATGTAGTTTGAGTTCCGATGAAACGACTTTCTGTCGCATCGGAGGAGCGAGGCATCGGGTTGTGTAGATACAGGTTCCGAGTTCGATTAATCGCAATCGGGTATTCGAGGATTCATGTTAGCATTTTGATCGCAATCGGAAGAATTCAATTAAATTAATCGCATCATTGTTGAAGGCATCGTATATGTTGACATATGTGAAAAAGCGAGAATTTATTGTTGGTTTGTTATGTATAGACCAACATATACTATGAAGAATTGTGATATGCGTTGAATAACCCTGTGGGCCCGAGTTATTCAATTAAGTGATTTACTCAAATGTTAAATGGGTCAGAGTTCAATAGAGAAAATAAATAATTAGACTGGTGCGCTCAATGATGAATATGTCGCAGAGCATTATATAAAAGGGTTGATTCTAAGGTTCGAATATCAAAATAATAATGCCGAGAAAGAACATTAATTGCTTGAAATAATAGAAGGAGAGAACCTTGCATAGAGGAAATATATTTGGTTTATAACCATGGTGATATTAAAGCCTTTGCATTCAGTTATTTAACTGCCAGTAAAGGAAACCAAAGCGTTGGAATTTACCCAGATTTAAAGTCAGCAGTTATATATATTGTAACGCAGCTATATGTATACAACAAACACACAGTCATGGTGAACACGAATATGCACAGGAATGAACTTGACATGTGTACATGCGCAGGTGCACATAGTAGCAGTATGCAGAAGATGGTGAGCAGAAGAAGGTAGGATAGTTACCTAACAGCAGCAGAAAAGACAAATCCAACAAAGCCAAAAGCCAGAAAATGGGCTAAGTAAAATTGTTTTTATGTAATCGAAAATGTGAATGTTGTAATTGATTTATATTGTTGTGATGCATTGGCAAGTCTCCAGAAGAAAAAAAACCCCACTTTAATATTAAAATTAGTACCTACAGTTATATTTTTCTGAATGAGCAGATAAAAGAGATGAGAAGGCAAAAGGAAAAGAGACATGGCTGTCCATTTCGAATTCCCAGTAGAATACAAACAACCATGAAGCTATTTTGTATAAAACAGGGTAATATCCAAGGGGAGAATGTTACAAAAACAAAGTGAGAGAAGAAGAGAGTGTGCAGCAGAATTGAAGAGAGTTGAAGAAAATAAGAAAGCTGCAAGAGGTTAGAGAGAGTGAATATAGAGAATGCAGAGTATGGAATTGAGGCAAAGAAGATAAGAAGAAGGAGGATCAGAACAGGATGCTGTGAAAAGTCAGAGAATGCAGAAATGAAGCAGTGAGGCAGAGTAGAAGGAGGAGCTGAGCAAAGAAGAAAGAGAAGTTGATGCTGAATATGAGAAGATGCAAAAATGATATAAGGAAAGATATCAAGAATTTTGAACAACAGAAGAGAAGGTACTGAACAGAGCTGATATCCAAGGTAAATCAGCAAGTGTTTTCCTTTTGAAATAGTAAGGAAGTTGGAGCTTCCCTATCAAGTTGTAACTTGATAGCTGTCAGTAGTAGCTAAATGAGGTTGGAGCCTCCTGTAGGTTGGTGCCTACAGAAAATTGATGGGAGTTGGAGCTTCCTTGCAAGTTGTAGCTTACAGAATTGAGGTAGGAGCCTCCTGTAGGTTGGTGCCTACAGAAAATCAGTGGTGAGAGGGAGTTGGAGCTTGCCTTTGCATCACAACAATAATAAGATGTGGTTTTCTCCCTTTATGGGTTTCCGCTTATATCTGGTGTCTTTGTGCATGATGTTTATGTGTTGATCTGGTTTATATCATCTGCTTAATACTTGCTGCTATCATATTAAGTCTACTGTTACTTTATATTAATGCTTGCTGCTCACATTCTAATATTACTCACATGTTAAGTTGAACATGAAATGAAGGTGTAAACAAGTGTTAATGAAAAAAATTTAAAAGTCCATGAATGTGTTAAACTGATTCACCCCCCCCCCCCTCTCAGTTTAACTAAGGGTTTAACAATTGGTATCGAAGTCGGTTCCTTTGGTATAAGCTTAATAGCTTGAAGGAGATCTGGTTGAGTCATGGACTATCAAAATGGACCTGTGCTAAATACAGCAAACTTTCCTGAATGGAGAGATAAGGTTAAAACAGGTTTAATGGCTGATGAACCTGAGGTATGGAAGCTTGTGTGTGATGGTTACTGCACAGACTCTCCATCTTTTCAAGAACAACAGCGGAATGCCAAGGCAAAGTGTGTGATATATGACAATCTTCATAATAAGGATTTTGAGTTGATAATGGATTTAACTTCAGCAAAAGAAATCTAGGACAGACTGCATTTCATGCATGGAGTAGACACAGAGGATTGCATTGTCAAGAAGGAGAAGAGAATTAAGAAAAAGAAAAATTCATGTCAAAAGGAAAATGTTCAAACACATGAGGTACCTGCTAGTGTGAATGGTAGTAAGAACCATGAAGAAATTGCAGCTGAAGAAAAGGCCAAACTAGACACAGCCTTGACTGAAATAGAAAGACTAAATAATGAAAACAAAGACCTTAAGACAGTGGTGTAAATTTTTTATGAGAAAGAGTATGAAGATAAGAATGATATTGTTGGCCTGAAGACACACCTTGAAGAAGAAAGGAAAATAGAAGACACTCTGCTGCAACAAATAGAAGAGAAAAATATGGAATGTGAGAGACTGGAAGAAGAAGTAGCGAGCCTAAGAAATAAATTAGAAAAATCCCAAAGAGAATTATTAATGAATACTCCTCAAATGAAAAGCTCTGAACAACTGGACCAAATTCTAAATGATCAAAGGTCTCCTCTCATAAAGGCTGGGATAGGATATGAAGGAGAAACCAGTAAGTCCAAGGCAGAAGATAACAATAAAATCATCTTTGTAAAAGCTGTAAAGGACAGTGAAGCAGCTCAACATATTACTGCAAAAATAGAAGCCATCAAGAATAGGATTTGTGAAGAAACAAATAGAATCAAGCAGCAACATGGTAGGATAGAGAATGAGAACATGAAACAATCAGCTGCTAAAGGCTCATATGCTCCTGAAGATGAATTGAATAAATTTGGAAGATGCCAAAGGAGGTTCTTTCCTCCTATGAAAAATATCACATGTTTTACCTGCCACAAACAAGGACATACTGCAACATGTTGTAAGACAAAGCAAACCGATTACAACCAGCAAAAGATGCAACAAACAAGAGGAACACTTCAAGCAAGAAAAGGGAAAAGACAATCTTCCACCAGGTACACAAATCATTTCCATGGCTATTGTTATGCATGTAATATTTTTGGACATAAAATTGTTGATTGTAAAATGTATTCAAGAAGAGGAACAAAATATTATACATTAGCTCAAATGCACCTTGGTCAAGTAAGATGTTATGTATGCCTCAAGCGTGGTCACAAAGCAAAAGACTGTAAACTGCCATATATATTAAAGAACTCTAGACAGATGATGAAATCCAATCCAATCAAACAAAACTATGAATCGGAAAGGAGTGCAGACATTATGATGAACGCCAATAGAGTATGGAAAGAAAAGAGAAAATGGGAGCGTATCATCTAAATAACATAATAAATCCTCCATAGTCTCAGGGGGAGCTGCTCTAGGAAGAAAAACAAAAATCCATCCAGTGACAAATATGAAGCAACATCCCAGGGGGAGAGCAGTTCATTTATAGACCCCGTGAAAGTATTCTAAGAAGAGCACCTTAGAATGAGAACAGCTATAAGATCATGAAGGGAAAATAAAATTCCTCTAACAAAGAACTATAGAGGAAGAAGATTATTTAGCTGACATATTGATGAAAGAAGAGAAGGCAGCAAGAAACCATGGTGGTAGAGAGGAAACGTTAGTCATGATCATCTAAGTTAAGAAGACATCAACACATTAAGTGATGATAACAGTGTGCAATATTATGCTAGTATGAACAATGATTCACCTTAAGAAAGATGAGTAAGAAAAGAGCCTCTCATCATTGTATCATTTCTTCTTCCATCTATGAAAATTTCCCTTGGAGAAATACAGCTAAGTAAGTGAAATCTCTGCATGATTTATCAAAGAAGCATCAATTGGTATTTAGGTACACGTAGCATGTCTATCAACAGAATATCAAGAGTTATCATGGAGCAGCAATGTGGTACAGGTCCTCAAGATCAAAGGTTATGGCAAGAGTACATCCGGCATAAAAGGATCAGTATTTTGTTTACTATTGAAACATGATATTGAGCATTGAAACAATTTTTTTTTTGGATGTCTTCTTGAAATGCTGTACTGCAGATGAGTATTGCAGAAGAATACATATTCCATCCACAATCTTCCTCACCAGAAATGTATTGGTGCATTACATCAGATAGAGACTGAAGTATATTTGAAGCATTCTCAGTATTTTAGGTTTAATCCAATTATGCATCTCTGATTAGATAAAGCTGGTACAATGTGTTCTATGAAGTTTCATTATCCTCACTTTCAACTTTATACAAGTGAAAGGAGTCAGTGCTTTGGGATTGTATCAACTTGCAGTGTACATTCAAGATCAATAATCCTCAAAAGTGTTCTCTCAACAACTCTTTTACACCAGTTTGGAGCAGCAGGGTACAAAGTCAGAAGAAGAAGGCCTAAACACATCTCAGAGAGAGGAAATGCAGAGATAGAATCTACACTGAGAGATGTGCAACCCTTTTCCATTGATGTCAAAGGGGGAGGAAAAGCAGATAGGCAGAGGAAGCATTGGATTATTGGTGGATGTGTTGCCATCAATACCAAAGGGGGAGACTGTTGGAAATGTTGTCATTGATGGAAAAGGAGCACAAAGGAGCAACACCTGAACCAGCAATAAGGAAAAGTATAAGACAGGGAACAGAGGCAGCAGAAAGGTAGCAGAGGCAGAAAAAAGAGAAGTAAGGAGCAACATCAGTCAAGGAGCAGAGGAAGCAAAGGAAGTGACTTGAGAGTTTCAATAAGAAATTGTATGAGTTTGTGTGGGAATGTATGAATAAGATGCTGCGATAGGGTTTTTGGATGGTGCTCTAGTTTTGAATGCATAAAGGGTTTGTAATTAAACCCGTGTGAATGGGCTTTGACTGTCAAGAAGAAATGGTGAAAGAATGTGCAAATAATCTCTGTAATTGGGGTGAATTGCATTCTATGGGATATTGAAAGAATCGCCATTTATGTCGATGTTGTATTCAGCAATGCATAATATGAGCCCCTATTGTAGTTAAGGAGTAGCTGAATAAGAATCCGGAGTTGAAACCACTGAACTGTGGAAGTGTCGACTTAGTGTCAAAGTTGTTTGCCTATGGTGAAGGCAATCGAAAGTGGTTGGAAATTACATAGGAACCACTGGAGAAACCGACAAGATTGAATATGTTGTGTGTTAATTGTAATGTCGAACAATCAGGGGTAAGCATAATCATATAAAGAAACAGTGGAAGTGGTGTTTGTTAATTAAACTATGTTGAGGAATTTCACATGAAAGGAAGAGTTCATATATATATAAGCGTGACGGAACCCTGAGGGAGAAAGCAGCAGAACCGTGACTGGAGTGAACAGTAAAGGCAGGATTCTGGTTTTGATCGCACCGCCTTCGTCGGGCAAGCGGTAATTAGAAAATCAGCGTGATTCCATACGGTGGGTGATACGTGTCCCTGAGCGATTTTGGAAAACCACCCCTCATCGCGAGTTAAAGTTTGTGCAGTTAACTCGAGCGATATCCGTCGGATCATATGTAGCAAGGCTGCGGGCTGTCCGTCGTTGGATGTGGAAGGGTCGTTAGTGCAGAGCCCAGTTCTAGTTTATATTGATTGGGACTGTTGAAACTACGGTTGTAAGTTTAACCGAGGTCACATATAATGGTTGAATATGCGAAGTCGGCGCAATATGAATTGTGTGATATATGGGTTAATATATGTACATGCCGAGCATTGAGTTTGGATTGAACCAAGGTCGAGTTGTAAGATTGAATGTAAAAGGTTGACTTCATACATGTATGCTGAAAATGAGTTGGTATGTGAGTGTATAAGGTGGATGACCGAAAACCTTATGTAAATTCTTGGATATAACCAAAATTAATACGCAAGCGGGACCCCACATAAAATTCCGAGAATCATTACCCCAGCTGATGGATACATTAAAGACCAAAGTGGCAAAGTATACATACATACCTATATGCAGCGCTTTATATATGGGTAGCGCCTTTAAACAAAGGTCCAAAGCATATATATATATATGGAGTGGTTTATACACAAAGGACCAGGACTACAATACAAAGTATATATATATATATATATCTATATGTAGCGTGAGATCTAAAGAACCAAAGGTTCTATCAAAAGAAAAGTACCACATGGTGGGACCCTCATCAATCGCATCGGAAAAAAGGTTGGCAGCAGATCATATGAACAGAAAGTTGTGATTGTGATTGAAACCCAGACCCGATGGGTTTATAAACCATGATTGATATGTGTTTGAGTTCCTGCATAACAGTGATCGCATCGAAACATGCAACTAAAAGTTGCGATTGCGATTAATCGCAATCAGAGAAATCGCATCGCATCATATCGGAGTGATCGCATCGGAGCATCGGAGCATAAGAATATCAGAACATGCAAATGCAAATTGCGATTGTGATTGAGTTCTGGACCCGATGGGCTTATAAACTATGATTCATATATGGTTGAGTTCTGGTAAACAGTGTTTCATCGCATCAGAGAAGGAGCAGGGCATCGGAACATGCAAATGCAAGTTGCGATTGCGATTAATCGCAATCGGAAGTGTTCGAAAAGGGATTCATCACATTGGCATTTGATCGCAATCAGAAGAATTCAATTGCGATTAATCGTGTCGGTTGTTGAAGGCATCGTATATGTTAACATATGTGAAAAGCGAAGATTTATTGTTGGTTTTTTATGTATAGACCAACATATACTATGAAGAATTGTGATATACGTTTAATAACCCTGTGGGCCCGAGTTATTCAATTAAGTGATTTATTCAAATGTTAAATGGGTCAGAGTTCAATAGAGAAAATAAATAACTAGACTGGTGTGCTCAATGATGAATATGTCGCAGAGAATTATATAAAAGGGTTGATTCTAAGGTTCGAATATCAAAATAATAATGCCAAGAAAGAACATTAATTTCTTGAAATAATAGAAGGAGAGAACCTTGCATAGAGGAAATATATTCGGTTTATAACCATGGCGATATTAAAGCCTCTGCATTCAGTTATTTAACTGCCAGTAAAGGAAACCAAAGCATTGGAATTTTCCCAGATTTAAAGTCAGCAGTTATATATATTGTAACGAAGCTATATGTATACAGCAGACACACAATCACGGTGAACAGGAATATGCATAGGAATGAACTTGACATGTGTACATGCGTAGGTGCACAAAGTAGCAATATGCAGAAGACGGTGAGCAGAAGAAGGTAGGACAGTTACTTGACAACAGCAGAAAAGACAAAGCCAGCAAAGCCAAAAGCCAGAAAATGGGTTGAGTAAAATTATTTTTATGTAACCGAAAATGTGAATGTTGTAATTGATTTATATTGTTGTGATGCATTGGCAAGTCTCCGGAAAAAAACAAAATCCCACTGTAATATTAAAATTAGTACCTACAGTTATATTTTTCTGAATGAGCTGATAAAAGAGATGAGAAGGCAGAAGGAAAAGAGACATGGCTATCCATTTCGAATTCCCAGTAGAATACAAACAACCATGAAGCTATTTTGTATAAAACAGGGTAATATCCAAGGGGAGAACATTACGAAAACACAGTGAGAGAAGAAGAGAGTGTGCAGGAGAATTGAAGAGAGTTGAAGAAAATAAGAAAGTTGCAAGAGGTTAGAGAGAGTGAATATAGAGAATGCAGAGTATGGAATTGAGCAAGAGAAGATAAGAAGAAGGAGGATCAGAACAAGATGCTGTGAAAAGTCAGAGAATGCAGAAATGAAGCAGTGAGGGAGAGTAGAAGGAGGAGCTAAGAAAAGAAGAAGGAGAAGCTGATGGTGAATCTGAGAAGATGCAGAAATGATATAAGGATAGATATGAGGACTGTTGAACAACAGAAGAGAAGGTACAGAACAGAGCTGATATCCAAGGCAAATCAACAAGTGTTTTCATTTTGAAAGAGTAAGGAAGTTGGAGCTTCCCTATCAAGTTGTAACTTGATAGCTGTCAGTAGTAGCTTACTGAGGTTGGAGCCTCCTGTAGGTTGGTGCCTGCAGAAAATTGATGGGAGTTGGAGCTTCTTGCAAGTTGTAGCTTGCAAAATTGAGGTTGGAGCCTCCTGTACGTTGGTGCCTACAGAAAATCAGTGGTGAGAGGGAGTTGGAGCTTGCCTTTGCATCACAACAATAATAAGATGTGGTTTTCTCCCTTTATGGGTTTCCACTTATATCTGGTGTCTCTGTGCATGATGTTTATTTGTTGATCTGGTTTATATCATCTTCTTAATACTTACTTCTCTCATATTAAGTCTACTGTTACATTATATTAATGCTTGTTGCTCACATTCTAAGATTACTCACATGTTAAGTTGAACATGAAATGAAGGTGTAAACAAGTGTTAATGAAAAATTTTTAAAATTCAATGAATGTGTTGAATTAATTCACCCCCCCTCTCATTTTAACTAAGGGTTCAACATATATGTTTTAATCAGCTAATGTTGTTATCGTACATGGATATTTGAGATCATGGGAAAAAAAAATTGTATAAAGGAAATCACTACTAATTCACCTGCCCCCCCCCTCTCTCTCAGTAGTGAATACATTTCCAACACAGGTTCTAATCGTTCCCCATTTAGCTGTAGAATAAAATTCTTTTGTATAATCAACAACTTATTTTTGTGCATACCCCTTTGTTACAATTCTTTCTTTTTACTTTTCAAGTGAAATATTTTCCTTTTACTCAATTTTATAAACCCATTTGCAACCAATAGTTTTGGTGCCAACAAGAGGATCCACCAACCTCCAAGTTCCATTTTTAATGAGAGAAACATACTCTCTTTCCATTAGATCTTTCCATTAATCACAACTTGTAAATTCTTCAAAGTTAGAAGGTTCATTAACACAAGAGAAATTAAATTCACTATCATGAGAAATTCTATCTAAACTTGAAGTAACGTTTCCATAATTTCCTTTATTTTTCTTACAATAACTCCCTCTATCAAAATCATCATATTTTCTTGGAAATGTCATGATACGTGTTGATATTCATAGTGATATTTGTTGTGGTTTCTCATCTTAAAAAACTAGCTCTAGAACAAGATCTTCAAGAGAAATTTTTGATCGTGTAGAAACATTACTTTCGTCCAATTTTTCTTTAGAGGAAACATTATAATAATTCATTTTTAAAGATGGAAATTTTATAGAATGGAAATCCACAATATGATCTAGAATAGGAATCCCCACTTCAGGATGTGGGTGATCATTATCACATTGATGATAAAACATTTTGGAAGTAAATATATCCAAATGTCTAGGTTTTCTATCAATAAAGGAAGCATATTTAGCAAACTCAAGAAAATTTACATCTCTTGAAATAATAAATTTATTATTCTCCTCGTCATACAACTTGTAATATTTGGAAGTAATTGAATATCCCAAGAAAATACATTTGTGTCTCCTGCCACTCAATTTGTTGTGTTTATATTTAAGAATCAATGGATAGCATAGAGATCCAAAAACTCTAAAATGTTGAACAACATGAAGTGGATTATACCACATTTCATAAGGAGACTTATTATTGAATATAGAAGAAGGAAAATGATTGTGAATATAAGTTGCACAAAGTATTGCTTCTCCCCAAAACGTCAACTTAACATTCTTAAAAAACATTATTGATATCACCATATTTAGAAAAAAATTGTTCATACATTCTGCAACACCATTTCTTTGTAAAATATAAGGAATTGTAGTTTGATGTTTGATGCCATTATCCTGCAAATAATTTTCAAAATAATGAGATGTGTATTCACCACCACTATGAAATCGTAGAGTGCCAATGTTAAGTTGAGTTTAATTTTTAATTGATAAATGAAAATTTTTAAAAGTCTCGAAAATTTGTGATTTATATTTCAACAGGTAAACCCATCACATCCTCCAGTATTCATCAATAAAAGTCAACATTTATTTATTATAATTAGAAAATGGAAAAAACATAGGCCCTGTAATGCAACTCCTCCCACATTTACCCACTTTCACATGCTTTCCTCGGGTAAACATGATTTGAGCATCACTATGATTACACTCAACCTTCTATACGAACTTAAGGAAATGGAATCAACTACTTAAGACTTCAATGACCTCCATAAGGTGCTACAGGACCAACATGGGCTACCCAACCCCTTCAAGTTTCCAACCCATGAGTTAGCTCCATTATTCACTGACCTAAAGCCCTAGTCGCATTTACAGTCCTGCATCCATGCGACTCTAACCCTCTAGTCACTTCCATAGTTCTGCTTCCTAGTGAGTTTGGAAATTTTCTAGTCAGTTCTATGCCCGCGATCCTGAATTCTGAGCCACTTTTTTCAGGGCGGAACTCAGGCCCTGCTCAAAACTAAATTATACTTACAGAAATGATAAATATCATAGAAAAAAATATTCCAAATAAAAACTTAAACAAGGACTTGAATTGACCCATCCTAACCAGGATTGGAATTCCATTAAACACATGATGAACATGCAACATACAAGTCATGAATTCATAAATCAAAATAGGTATATGAAACTTATATGAGGTTTAACAAGAAGGACTAATTCCATCTCACAATAGTCATCATAACACCAATTAGGTCATGCATTCATTATTCATTCATTTACTATTCAAAATAGGATGAGAAACATGACTAAGATTTGTTATAAAATCATGCTTATAACCATCATATAACCAGATAGATGACAATTATAGAACAAAAATTAAAGCCACATAATAAAAAATATAGTAACTCATCAAAGACAACAGAAACTTAGCTCTTATTAACCATATGCAAAATCTAACCAAGTCAGGGACTTCCACATAACACTCGACCATAGATTGAGTTGAACCAAATATCTCCCTCAACTAATCACCCTTGTGCCATATTCCAAGCATGAATTTGGAATCTTATGCGATAAAACAATCCATAAAAACCCAATGGAATCCTTAGGGTGAACCACCTCCACCTCCCCTCTCACCGTACTGTGATCTCACATAAACCGATCCCTGGATCATAAAACCAAATTGATTTTGGATGCCTAAAAATTGCTTCACAATCCCTTCAGGAATTTTCCTGTCTCCACCCACCTATTGAGGGATTCCTAGAGAAACCATCTCCATCCCAAATTATTGGGATTTTCCTGAGACCACCTCACCCATATCCAAAACATTCACAAAATCCAAAGTTCAACAATGAATGAACCCCATCACACCATGGATATGTAAAAGGTCAAAGGAAAGACTAAAACCCATTGTCGAAACCCAGTAAAATCCATGCCAATGACAACAAAAGTGCCAAGTATCAACATGCACATACCATGCATGCCAAAACCATCTAGGAAATCATACATGCAACATGTTACCTACAAGTACTCCCCTGAAGCTGCTTGATCCAAACTTTCCGTGCTTGATCCTTTGTTTCCTTTTGCTTGATTGATCATTTCCTTCCTTTTCCTTTCTTATCCTTCCTTTACTTTCCTTTTCCTCCCTTTTTGCTCCCTTTCTTGACTTATCCTCTTGGTGTTATTCTCCTCTCTAAACCTATTTTTAATATGAATTGACAAAAGGTTACAAATTTATGCTCTTAATCCTTTTTATCATTCATGCATCTAACTTATTCATTTTCATAAATTTTCCTTCAATTTCCTCCTCCATTTTCTCCTATTTTCATTTATTTTCATAAATAAATGTCATTTAATGCCTCTTTTCCTTTTCCAATGCCTTTGGTAATTTCCCCGTAGCCATAATAATCAAAATGAACACCCACTTCATTTTTTTGCAAACATTTATCTTGGAATACATGTCCCATGACCTTGGTCTTATTTTTACTTTATTAACTCTATTACATGAACTTTTAGCCTGACATTTATATAAACCATTGCCCCCTAGGGGAATAGCGTCCTCAATGTTCTATGCTACCAACAACCAACAAAACCACTGAAAATAAAAACATAGTACTTATGGATCTTTATAACTTATCTTGCCACAATATTTACAATGAAAAAAATGCTCAAAAGAAAAACCATCATGAAAATCATGACAAAATAACAACCATACCTCTTATTGGAGCTTTATAACATAACTCATTATAATTTCTACAATAGAAACCATACATAACTATGTACAAATACCAGAACTCCTTTCCCTCAACTAGAAAATAATGAGGGATACATAACCCACATCTGATCAAACATCTCCCATGTAGCTTCATTGAGCTTAAAGTTCTTCCAATGCACTTTAAATTACTCAATTACTCGGCTATACAGAATAATTTTTTTCACTGCAATATGCACTCATGTTCCAAATGAAATTCTCCTTCTCGTTCTAGGTGTAATAAAAACCAATCAATAACATGCTTAAAATACTTCACATATCTCTTAAGTAATGAAACATGGAAAACACCATGGAATTTCATTGTCAGAGGTAGCGCAAGTAAATATACCACTAGTCCAATCCTCTCAAGGATATCAAAAGGCTTGAAATATTGTACACATGAAACTCTTGAAATTCATTAGATGCCCTGTGTTGGTCTGCATAACTCTTCTTCATGTCTTGTGGTTCCTTTAGATTCTTCTTTATAACCTACATTTCTTGTTCCATATTCGCCAACATATCTGGTCCAATAAATGGATCACTCTAGCTGATGGGAGTATTACAACTCCACCCATAAAATGCCTCAAATAGCCTCATCCTAAGTGACTCTTGATACCCATTGTTGTATGCAAACTCAACCAATGGAATGTACTACTCCCACCTCCACTGCTAATGCATTACATGCATCCTCAACATATTCTCCCATATCCTGTTGACCCTCTTTGTCGATCCATATGTCTACGGATGATAGGCTATAATGAATGCCATCTCTATCCCCAAACTTGCAAACAAATCTTTCCAAATCTTGGAAGTGAGCTTAACACCCTCATCCGACACAATATTCTTTGGAACACCATGTAATATCACAATCCCCCTAATGATTAATTATGCCACCTCACTAGATGAATAAGTAGTCTTCACTGGAATGAAGTGAGAAAGTGAGATACCTTGCTCATTCTATTAATCATACCCATGATAGAATAATGTTTCCTTAATGTCCCCAAAATACGTATAGTGAAATCCAGGGAGATGGCTTCCCATTTTCATTCTGGAATGGGAATAAGATAAAGAAACCCACTTGCATGCTTACACTCTACTTTCACCTTATGACAGTCCAAACATCTAGCCACAAACGCTGCCACTTCCTTCTTCATATTAGGCCAATAGTAGAATTTATTCACTATTGTCAACGTCTTCTAATATCCTAGGTGATATTAATATGGCTTGACATTAAATTCCCTCAAGATAATATTATGGATATCACTTTCATTTGACACATAGATCATATCCCTAAATCTCACCAAGCCATATACAATGAGATGATAGTCTACATCCTTATCCAATGTACCCTACTATAACATGTTCCTAAGCTCCCTATTCATGTCATCCTTTTTTCCTACCTGTAAGATATCATCATGTAATTCTATCCCATATGAATTCACTATTGTAACATGGTTTAACTGTAATCTCATGTTGACAACATCTACAACTCTATTCTCCTTTAATTTAATGTATCTTATCTCGAATTCAAACTAAATGATTATGGACAACCACCTAGCCTACCTAACATTCAGATTTGGTTGGTCAAACAGATATCTTAGCCCACTATGATTTCTCATCAACGCAAAAATCCTACCATGAAGATAGTGCCTCCACATATTTAAGGCATGAATAATAAATTCCAACTCAAGATCACGATTCTCGTAGTTCTACTCATGATCATTCAGTTTCTTGGACTATAGCACACCACCTATCCATCCTACATCAATACTCCACCAAGAACTTGTTTAGAAGAATTTGTACACACCACAGACTATTTGTGTATATTGTCAATCTAAGGAACCTGAGAAGTTGTCAATAACTACTTCAACTACTCAAAACTTATTTCACATTCCTTTGTCCATTCAAATTTATTTCCCTTTCTCTGCAAGGATGTAATAAGACGTGATATCCGTGAGAAGTTCTAGATGAACCTATTGTATTGACCTTCCAACTGCATGAATGATCTGAAATCATCGACATTTCTAGGAGTTACCCACTCCAGGATATCCCTTATCTTTTTTGGATCTATTTATATGTGTTCCTTGGAAAAAACATGTTCCAAGTAATGTCCCTCTATCTTAAATAAGCTGCAGTTACTAAGATTGACATACAATTGATTCTCTCTTATAAATCTCAACACTACTATTAAGTGTTCAACATGATATTCCTCATTCTTAGAATATATCAATATATCATTAATGAATACAATCACAAACTTTTCCAAATAAGGATGCAACACACTATTCATTGAGCGCATAAAAGTAGTTGGCCAATTAGTCAAGCCAAAAGGAACTACAACAATCTCATAATTCCCATACCTGGTCTTAAAAGTAGTCTTGTATATTTCCCCTTCTTTGATGTGTACCTGATGGTATCCTAACCTCAAATGAATCTTCGACAAAACCGTTGCTCTCTTCAAATGGTTAAACGAGTCATTCATATTTGGAAATGGATATGTGCTCTTGATCGTCAACTTGTTTAACTGTCTACAATCAATCCACAACCTCAGAGTGACATCCTTATTCTTCATGAACAATAATAGTGCTTCAAAGGCCATACTTGTGGCCTAATATATCCTTTTTCAAGCATGTCCTTCATCTGCAACTTCAACTATACTAACTCTGGTGTGGTCATCTTGTAAGGTTCCTTTGATTTTGGTGTCTCTCTTGGTACTAACTCAATATAAAATTTGACTTGCCTATGAGGAGGACACTCTAGAATCTTTGCTGGGAATAAATACTGAAACTGTTGCAAGACCGAATACCTCTTTAATATTTTTGCATCCTCAACATCCTTACCCTTGTCACTAGAAATATGAAATTCAAACATCCCATTTCCTTTCCTACAACTGTGCTTAGCCTGTATAGCGATGTCCATAATCACTAATGTAGGCCTCTTCTTTCCCTGCAAGATCCTCTTTTCCCCATTATCATTTAGCCACTCAATATCCTTGTCATAACAAACCACCTTAGTCCTATGAAGAAAAAGCCAATACACATCCAAAAGCATCACATATTATACTAATGGAATTACATTCACATTTGTTGTTGTAGGCATATCATTCAACTAGAATGCACAATATCTTACCAAATGATGAAATCTCTTCTTACTAACATGTAGCCAACTCCACCAACCAAGACTCTACATGCACTTCTTTTCTCAAGCCACACTTATACACTAGGTTAGGATTAACATAACTATAATTAATATAGGATCAATACACATTAGGGGAATTTTGAGGTCTAAAATGGGCCTACTAAGGAAAATGTACAATCAAAATTCACTTTATAAGAACCAATCACATTTTAGGTGATGACATCATCCCTAATGGTTGAAGTGGCATTTCTTGAGTTAAAGGTACTTACTTGTCACATTCTCAATGGTGGATAAAAACTCATGGTTAACCATGGTAGTGCTCTAAGTACTTTTAAAGTCAAAGTAAAATACTCATAATAAATGTCATTTCAAAATTTTTGAATAAAAATATATTATTGTCATTTCATATTTCTTGAAAGAAACAATCATATTTATACCCATAATGAATAGAAACAACTCGAAAACATAGCTTACCTTCCATCTCAATAATTGATTCCTGGTGATATGCCTACTTGTTGTCAAGAACTACGTAAATCTTAGGAATGTTATGGCCCACATCCCCAACAGTCTGTTCCTCCTAAGCATTATTTATGATATGACTTCCACCTTGGTACAATGGAAAAGCCTTCTTGTGATGATCTTTTCCACATATAAAACACTACAATGGTCCCCTACCATCACTTCTATTTTACTGATCTTCATGTTGTGACCCATGTCCCATCTCAACTACATTTAACTTCTTTTAGAGTAAAATTTTCTTTCTCACCTGCATCATGAGGTCTTCCCCACTTCGATGGGCACTTCTCCTTAATTTTCTCATTTCTCTTCAAATCACAATTCGGCTCATCCTTGCACTTTGACTTCTCATAACAATGCCTAAGTATCCTGATGGCCTCCTCCAACGAATTAGGCTCATCAAACTCAATATGTTATCTATATGTTGTTGGAAGCCCACTAATGAATATCTGAATCTTAGCCTCCTCATCGTTGAGATAAGCTACATACCTCAACAACTTCACAAACCTACTAGTATACTCATCATCTGTCATAGAACCTATTTGTAACCCATAAAACTCCTTAGCTTTGTCATCATAGTATCTTTCAAATAAGTACTTCTTCTTGAAGAGTCTCTCGAACTCATCCCAACTAAAATATTCCTCTTTAATTCCCTTGAAATTATTCACATATTCCCACCAAATATATTCTTTCCCTTTGAGAGTGAAGGTGTCTATTTTTTCTTTCATGTTCTCTGAATAGTTATGCAATCTGAATAATTTCTCCATCCCAAGCAACCATGCCTCTGAATCTTCTAACTGATTTTATATATCCATTAGATGGTGGAGCCTTTACTTTCTTTAAATCCTAAAGAAATTACTCACTCCTCTTCTAAGGATGATGACAATGATGATAATGATGATGATAATGTGTCTTGGATGAGGAACTAGAATGATTCCCATACATACTATTCCTCCTATCACATGCATCAAGTAGTTTGTTTCCTCTGATTGTTTCCCATATATCCAACGTGTATCCCCAGTGAGACCTGCTACCATAGTCTCCATTAGTATTCTCTTCCTTCTCTTGATTGATCCCCAATTGTCCCTGTCTCTTCAATTAAGACAAGCTCTAAAGAATCGCTATGTTGACTTCTACCTAATTATCATGAGCTCTTACAAGTATCTCCTAAGCCTCAACCAACCTGTCATTGTATTCTTTGCAAATTCTAACCTCTTCCCTCAAAATCTTCAATGTATCTACTATACCAGGAGAATACTCATGTTCTTGCTGCCCAACTGATCCGTAGGGAGAGTACTGGGAACTTTAGTCTACAATTTTTCTCGTCATATTTTATTCTCTTCTTCCTATGAGTAGGCCATGTCAGATAAACCAAATAGATACCAAAATAAAAGCCATACCTTATTGACGTTAAAGGTAGGTTTATCTTATTTGAAAAATATATCTACATTAGCAGGATACATATATAATAATAATCAAATAAATATAAAAACTGTCTAGTCAACTTAGTGTTCCTAAATTGATGTCTTAAATTTTCAACTAGGGATAGTAAACTGTTGAAGTGAAATGCACTATATGTGCCTAGGTATCTTCTTCCTACTTCGTTGTGCTTAGTGTTTTTCTAGTGTTTTTGGTTTTTTGTTTTTATGCTAAGAGGAAAAGAACTAAATTGTTGGCAAAGAGAAGTTACTGATCACACTAAAACGGAATGAAATCTACTCTAAAATATGAATGGCACCTAAGAACATAAAATGCTAATCCACAGACTGTAAAGCTGATAAGAAAAGTAACTCATAACATTAAAATTAGTCCAATTCATTTCATTAGAGGTATGTTGGAACAACTGAGAAAAGGATTAGTTTGATGTAATGAGGTTCTCTTTAGTAAAGAACAACTTAAAATATCATAGATAAAATCTCATTCGTTGTCAGAAATTTGTTGGAACATTTTGAGAAAAGATTATCTGCAACATAGTAAGGATCCTTATGCTAAAATAACTTGTGACACTAGAATTAACTCATTTTGCAACTCAAAATGTTACTATTAAGCCTCATTCAAAGGTTAGAAATTTCTTGGAACAACTTGGGAAAAAGGCTGTTTTGTAAAATTATGAGAATTTGCAGAACAATCAAGAACTCAAAATGATATAACTAATTCTTGTTCAGATGATAATGATGTGTTAGAAGAAGTTAAGAACAAGAGCAACTTATAAAATAATGAGGGTCTTTTAAGTCTAATTAACAGGACTAGAATGAAATTAAGTAATAAAAATGAAATGCAATGAACAAAACTGAACTAAAGTGCAATTAACTCAAGAGTACTACAACTATATCTCATTCACGCATTAGTGATATATTGGAACAACTCATGAGAACAAAATTGAGTGTAATATTAAATATAATTAAATGACATAAGCATGATGAAAGAAGATAAACTCAGAAAACTACCTAAGTTAAGAACAAAACAGAGCTAAAGGTCACTTATCTAGAAAATATGCACAAAGCCTTTCGGACAGTAGGTGCCCTCTAGCATCAAATTGGCACAAGAATCCTTAAATCCTTAAAATTTCTTCAGATCATGCATCAAAGTTGTACTTCTTTCATTAAAGTAAAAACGCTCAGAAACAGAGTAACACAGTCTTTGAGAACTAACAACAAAACATCAACTAACTGTCTCTCGATTCACCAAGTTATTTTTATAAGGAAATACATAACTGATATTGAGTAGAGATAGGCATAGGTGTCTTTTATAATCAAAATCGAACTAGAACTTCAGTTGAGGAATCGTATTCTGCTGAAGACACCTCAAGAGTCCTTTTCCTTGTAGAAGTCTACTTCTTGGTTTTGGCTTTATCCACGTGCATAGCCACTTCCATATTTGTGCTCAGCCCTCGTGAAGGACAAGGAATGATGCAGGAGAGTTTTGGAGTCTAACCATATATGTCTTTCCCTTAGACGACACATGTAACCTGTTTAAACACTAAAATCGCTGCGGAACGCCTGATTGGCTATGGAACGTCTATATTTTGTAGCTATTTTGCAAAAAATTATTAAAACAACAAAAACCATGAAAATACAATATGTTAATCAATTACATGTAACCTTTAAGCAATCCTAATCATTCTTCATTGATTTTAGGCTTATGAAGTGATAAAAGAATGATGAAATGAAGTGAAGGTTTGTAAAAGTGAAGGCAATTCTATGGCTCAACATACCCCCACTGCAAAACTAATGCATGTCCTCATGCAATTTTATCAAAACTTATTCCATGTGATCTGAAACATCTGTTAGAACATCCAACCTTATCTTTCTGCTTCTTTTGCTGGTTAGTGTCATTCTGGGTTTCTTCATGAGTAATTTAAAACTGAGATTTATGAGGGCTCTGTTCAATTTCTTATTCCTCTTTTTTTTAGCTTCCTATTTTCTTCATGCAGTGTCCCCATTTGCAGAGTGAGAGTATTATTCATAGCATCCTTCATTAAATTTTTCTCTCAATATTTCATTCTCATTCTTAATGTTTTTGTTCAATATCTCCAATTCATAATTATCTTTCTTCAGGGCTTCTATTGGAGGTTCTTGTGGATTGAGGGATCTTTCTTGATTGTATGAGGCCATTCTTTCCAAAGATTCCACATAATCATAAATTTTTTGTTGAGCTGGGTTTATATCAAGAGTTCCTAAGTTAGGGTCTTCTTCAAACTGATGTAAATGAGATCTATCAACTGGTGTTTGAACTGAAGTTTCTTCATCTTCAACATTTATAATTCCTGTTTCCTTAACCAATGTCTTTTTCATCATTCCTCTGAGTCTAGAACTTCTCCTTAACTTTGCTGGATTCTCATCTTCTTCATCAGTATACTCACTTTCTATCTTTTCCTTTCTTTTGGCCCTAATCTATTTTCTAATCTCGGTTAACTTTTCAGAAATTGGTTCTTCATCTTCCTCCTGTAGTGGAGTGTCAAGTTTATTTTCAATAACCATGTCATTTTTTCTTCTTCTGCTCCATCAAAAGATTTGGCAAACGATTTTGTAATATCCTTATGGAAGCCATCAAATTTCTCTATAAAATTTAACCTCCATGCTTGTTGTAGTAGCTCCTTGACTTGTGGATATCCTTCCAAATACTTGACTCCAACTGGTTCTGTCCTGACAATTAGCCACATTTCTCCTCTATGCAGATTATCTTCGTTTCAGAATTACTTTTCTATGCTTGAAGCTAGATTGAATACAGAGTCAAATGCTTTATTTTTGAAACTATATCTCTGTGTCTGAAGATGGATTAGTTGTAGAATGATGCTTCACCCTCAGAATTACCTCTCTATACTTAGAGATGGATTGGCTCCAAAGTGTAATGGAGATGAATGGATGGAGGTAATTAAGCTATAAGGGAAAATGAAGTGGCTATGGATCTGATGGAGAATTTATGATGAACTTGTGGTGAAATAAGTGAATGATAAAATCTTAAGGAGTTGTGGAATAGTAGGTTACGTTTGTGATTATGACTGTTAGCCATTAGTCAAGGTTTTAATGAGGATCGTTATGGAATGTTGGATAAGGGATATGGCCAAGATATGTTAATCAATTCGAATGATAGGTTGTTTAGGAAACATATGATTATACACATTGTATCTATTTCATGTTTTAACTTTTTGCTATTAAAATAATTTTCACAATTTACCTTAGAATTTTTACCTTGTTAATTGTTGTGCTTGATGTTGTTCCTTTGGTCCTCTTTTAGCATGTTGGTCTTCAAAACAGAATCCTTCAATTTCCTCTAATCATCATCTCTTTGTAGGTTGTACAATTCTGTCAGAACTGCTGAATAAGATGTGGCTACAACATGTAATCTTTAAAAAGAAATGAAGTATGGCTATGGAATATGGATGTGAAATGTAATGGAGTGAAAGTGGAATATGACTTGTGAAACGAAATGAAAGTGGCGTGAGATGGAATGAAAATGGAGTGAGATGGAGTGGAATTGTAAAATGAAATGAATTTTGAATTTCTCTCAAATGGTACATTAGAATTCCCTGAATTTTTTTTAAGGTTGTTACCAATATTATTATGCATCTTCCGATGAAAAATATCAGCCATTGGTTGCACAGATTGCCCGAAAAACGAGAAATGGCTGTAGGTGAAAGTGGCCAATTTCTTGAAGAATACACAATGAAATTTTCTGAAATTTTCTGTGTTTATTCACCCTACCTCAATGAATTTACCATAAACATTTCAGAACTAACGAATGCACGGTTTGAAAGTTATGATAAAATCAATTTCTGCCCTGTTTCACCCTTCATTCTGCCCAATGTTGCAACAAAAAAAATACGCCACGAACTCATTTTAAGGCTGAATTGAGTGATTCAAAACAGAAACTGTGTATTTTTACCTTTTCTACTACCACATGCTTTTAGAATTTCATTTTGATGAAGAAAAGGCACTGCTGTGTAAAAATACTGAAATCTGTCCTAATCTGTCCATAATGCTGAAAAATGAAAATCTGCCTTAAAAACCCATCTGAAATGCCCTTAAATTTTTTTTTTTCAAATTTTGTCCGTGTATTACTCAATTTATCATATTCTGAGAAAACCATAAAGCTCAAAATTTTTTATTTCTGCTCCAATCTCTTGCAATATTTGCGCCAAAACTACCTCTAGAAAAAGTTGCAAAAAACAAAAACAGGCTGCTACCACAATAGCTGCAGAAACTGCCACTTTCTGCAGCTGTTGTTGAATTGACAAAAATATGAACATGATACTACAAGAAACTAATAAAATTTACAGTTGCAAGTTGTTGTTGATTCCATAAAACCATTAGTCTTCATCAAAGCCAACATTCATGGTACAATTCTTACCATGCGAATAAATGTGTTGAAGTGGAGCATGGGAAGAAATCATTGGATTACCGATCAATAATGAAAATTGTTAACCAATGCGAGACAACTCACCGATAATGTAAATGAGTGTCAAGGTACCTCAGTGCATCTTGACAGGGACGAATGAATGTGTTGATGTCGAGTCGCCTGCAAGATTTGATAATCAAGAGACATTGTTGTATTCCCATTGTTATCAACGAGGAGGCTTTCCATTGATGAATGCAAGCTCCAAGGCACTCCAAATAATCTCTAATATTGATCCCAGATAAAGTGTTTAGGTCGATGGGACAAGATCTGTTGGAAGGTGGACCTTAAGGAATTCCACATCATCCAACTCGAGCATAGAACCAAAAATTATTTGAAGAACCATGAAATATTGAAACCATCATGAAATTGCAGAACTTATTGTGAACTTTGCTCGCCAGTTGCTTAGTTTTCAAGCAATGCTCATGTCCAATTGCGCCAGCAAGCTGGTTTTCACAATATGACCTATTTTTCTCTTTACTTTTTTTTTTTTTTTTTTTTAATGTCCTACTCTACTTGAGAAAGAAAATCTTGTTCAAGTATATCAATAATTCCAATGGAACCATGTCTGTAACAAGATGATAGATAAATTCATATGCAGGTTTGAAAGATACTCTTTGATATGTACCTGTATATGAGATGCCGACTATCTTGATTTATATGATGTCAGAAGATATTGAATAATTGAGCATTGGGATCCGATGACTGACTTGAACCAAGATTCAATGTAATCTTGTCTTCCTTGTCTTTCCTCTATCATGAAATGCAAGTCTTCAGAGATGTGATCTTCATTCATAGAATCTGGTGATAGGCATGCATGAGAATTTTCAATCTCTGGTTCCAATAACTTCTCTTTATCAACAGACATCCATGATTCTTGGACCTTATCTGAGTCTTCTTCTTCTGTTTGTTGTTCTTCAATGATAGCTGGTGAATCATTTTGCAATACCTCAAAATTGTAAGTTTATTGAGGTGTTTTATTGTTGGGGATATGAAATGGTTGTGCATGTAGTGGAGTGGGAATGGATCTTTAGGGTGCTTGTGTGGATGGTAATGGGAAAGGTTTAATTGAGGTCAAATGAGGGTGATATTGATGTTGTAGTGGAGGTAAATGGTATGGATAACATTGATCATGGTCTGGAGGATAGAGAGGGAAATATTGAGGAGAGAGTGGATTTCCTTTGTAGGGCCTTTGCTAACTTTGTTGCCAAGATTGGTTTTTAGGTTGGGATTGAGATGCCCAAGGTTGCCAAGGCAAGGGTGTTTTCCAATTACCTTGAGGTTGTTGTGCATAACCTTGAAACTGTGCATAAGGATATTGCATCATATTGGGTTGATGAGGCTACCATAGTCCTCTTGGAGCTACATAACAAAGTTGCTCTTGTGCTTTATTTGCTCCATTATCCTTCCGGTAAATTTCCTTCAACCCTGGTAATGATGGGAAATCTTCGGTAGTATGTGATCTTGCACAAATTTTACACATTTTAATGTTATCACGTGGACATTCATGCAAAGCATGTTTCTTTCTACATTTAGGGAAAAATATAAATGAAGCAACTTTTTGCTTGTTTTGCATTCTTAGCATGTCATTTTTTTCATTTAAATTACCAAGAATGTTTAGCAAATTGTTAGGTTCAGTTTGACTTACCAATCCTGATGATGACTTACTTAATTTTGCCATAAATGGATCTTGAGGGGACCTTACACACTTTGCTTTTCCTCTTGATATGTTCTTGCACAGTTCACAAATTTCTTGAAATGGAAATTGATAGACATCTCCTTTTCCCACAAGATTAAGAAGATCAATCCATTCATCCATTATAGCATTTAGTAGGATAGTTTTTAATGCATTTGATCCTAAATTATGCAATTTAGATCTTTTTATATTATAAGTAAATCTCTCTACTAAATCTTCTAGGCTTTCATCCTCTTTTTGGTTCATCTTAAAGACTTTATTTCTAAGGTCATGGTGCATGCAATAATCTTTATATTTTTCCAAAAATACTCTTTTCATATCATCCCATGTCCTTATAGTATTTTTTCCTAAAGTCATGAACGATCTAAGAGCTCTATCCTTCAATGTTTCCGGAAACAAATTCAATTTTTGAATGTGCAATGAATAGCCATAAGATCTACAAATTATTTCAAATTCAGAAAGAAAGGTTTCTGGGTCTTCTAATATCATACCTTTGAAGTTAGGAAGTACAGTTGGATGGATTTTCTTCATTTGAATGTTGATATAATTTTCTTGAATGGGAATTCCAAAAGGATCTTCCTCATTGTCATCATCTCCATCCATTTCTTCAACCTCCTTTGTCACCTCTTCTTCCACCTGCAAAAATATGAATTCATGATGTGGATGTGTGGCTCTTACTGCACCACATGATATAGTGGGTGTGGTAGGTGATTGAAGTTTCTTTTTTGGATGTAAGAAATAAGGTTACCTAGTGACACTTCCCCAGCAACAGTGCCAAAATGTCTAGTCAACTTAGTGTTCCTAAATTGATGTCATAAATTGTCAACAAGGGCTAGTAAAATGTTGAAGTGAAATGCACTATATGTGCCTAGGTATATTCTTCCTAATTCGTTGTGCTTAGTGTTTTTATAGTGCTTTTGGTTTTGTGTTTTTGTGCTAAGAGGAAAAGAACTAAATTGTTGTCAAAGAGAAGTTACTTATCACACTAAAACGGAATGAAATCTACTCTAAACTATGAATGGCACCTACGAACAGAAAATGCTAATCCACAAACTGTAAAGTTGATAAGAAAAGTAACTCATAACATTAAACTCAGTACAATTCATTTCATTAGAGGTATGTTGGAACAACTGAGAAAAGGATTAGTTTGATGTAATGAGGTTCTCTTTAGTAAACAACAACTTAAAATATCACAGAGAAAATCTCATCCGTTGTTAGAAATTTGTTGGAACATTTTGAGAAAATATTATCTGCAGCATAGTAAGGATCCTTATGCTAAAATAACTTGTGACACTAGAATTAAATCATTCTGCAACTCAAAATGTTACTATTAAGCCTCATTAAAAGGTTAGAAAATTCTTCGAACAACTTGGGAAAAAGGTTGTTTTGTAAAATTATGAGAAATTGCAGAACAGTCAAGAACTCAAAATGGTATAACTAATTCTTGTTCATATGATAATGATGTATTAGAATAAGTTAAGAACAAGAGCAGCTTATAAAATAATGAGGGTCTTTTAATTCTAATTAATAGGACAAGAATGAAATTAACTAATAAAACTAAAATGCAATGAACAGAACTGAACTAAAGTGAAATTAACTCAAGAGTACTACAGCTATATCTCATTCACGCATTGGTGATATATTGGAACAGCTCATGAGAACAAAATTGAGTGTAATATTCAATATAATTAAATGACATAAGCATGATGAAAGAAGATAAACTCAGAAAACTACCTAAGTTAAGAACAAAACAGAGCTAAAGGTCACTTATCTAGAAAATATGCACAAAGCCTTTCGGACAGTAGGTGCCCTCTAGCATCAAATTGGCACAAGAATCCTTAACTCCTTAAAATTTCTTCAGATCATGCATCAAAGTTGTACTTCCTTCATTAAAGGAAAAACACTCAGAAACAGAGTATCATAGTCTTTGAGAACTAACAACAAAACATCCACTAACTGTCTCTCGGTTCACCAAGTTATTTTTATAAGGAAATACATAACTGACATTGATTAGAAATAAGCATAGGTGTATTTTATAATCAAAATCGAACTAGAACTTCTGTTGAGGACTCCTATTCTGCTGAAGATACCTCAAGAGTCCTTTTCCTTGTAGAAGTCTGCTTCTTGGTTTTGGCTTTATCCACGTGCATAACCACCGCCAGATTTGTGCTCAGCCCTTGTGGAGGACAAGGAATGATTCAGGAGAGTTTTGGAGTCTAACCATATACGTCTTTCCCTCAGACAACACCTGTAACCTGTTTAAACACTAAAATAGCTGCGGAATGCCTGATCGGTTACAGAACGCCTGTATTCTGTAGCTATTTTGCATAAAATTATTAAAAAAACAAAAACCATGAAAATACAATATGTTAATCAATTGCATATAACATTTAAGCAATCCTAATCATTCTTCATTGATTTTAGGCTTATGAAGTGATAAAAGAATGATGAAATGAAGTGAAGGTTTGTAAAAGTGAAAGCAATTCTAGGGCTCAACAACAACATCATGCATGACCATACCACTTATATACTATGACCCCATGCATGACAACCATAACATTAATAACATCAAATTTTACCTAAAGAGTGTGCAACCCACTCGTAGAACACACTGTAACCTGCCACCTCACACATTTGCCCACTTTCACCAGTTTCCCTGGGGTAAAAATGAGTTGAGGGCCACTATTATAAGAATCAAAATCCTATATGATCTTAATGAAATGGAGTCAAAAATTTGATACTTTATTGACCTCCCTCATGTGCTACATGACCTCCAGGGGCTACCCAACCCCTTCAAGTGTCCAACCCCTAAGTTAACTCTCTTATTAATTGACCTAAAGCTTCAGTAACATGCAAAATCCCGCATCCATGTTACTATAACCCTCCAATCACTCCTATATGACATCTTGCCAATGATTGTAGCCTTTTCCATTATTTCTATGTATGCGACCTCGAATTCTGAGGCACTTTTTCACGGAGAGTACTCAATCCCCTACCCAAAACTAAATGAGACTTCCATAAATGATAAAAAAAAATAGTGACAATGTTTCCAAACCAAAACTTGAACAATGAATCGACTTGACCCATTCTAAACAGGACTGACATTCTATCAAAAAAATGCTGAACATGAAACCTTCAAGTCATGAATATATATCTGAACATAGGGATCTGAAACTTATCTCAGGTTTAAAAAGAAGGACGAATTCCCTCTCACAATAGGTGTCATAACACCAACTAGGTAATGTATTAATTATTTATTCATTTACTAATCAAAACATGATTAGATACATGACTAAGATATGTCATAACACGATGTTTATAACCAATGTATAACCAGATAGATAGAAATGATAGAAAAACCATTAAATAAACCTAATAAAAATTAGAATTACTCATCAAATATAATATAAACTTAGATCCTATTAACCATATGAAAAAATAAACCAAGTGAGGTAATTCCACGTACCACCGAAGCATAGATTGAGCTAAACAAAATCTCCCTTTCAACCAATCATCCCCATGCCATATTCGAAGCATGAATGTGGAATATCATGGGATAAAAAAATCCATAAGAAACTAAGGGAATCCAAAGGATAACCACTTCCAGACTCACAATACCATGATCTCACCTAAACTGGTCACAAGATCACAAAACAAAACTGAGTTTGGATGCCCCAAAATTCCTTCACCATCCATTGAGGAATTTTCTTTCCTCCACCCACATATTGAGGGACTCTCAGAGAAAACCATATCCACCCCAAACCCTTGGTATTTTCCTCAGAAAATGCCCTTCAAATCCAAAAACTTCTGGAAATCCAAATCTCAACCAAGAATGAACCCCATCACACCATGGTTATCTAGAAATGGAAAAAAAATACTAAAACCCACTTTCAAAACTGAGAAAAATCCATGCCAATGACAAAAAAATACCAAATATCCATAGTCATATACCATGCATGCCAAAACTAGCTAGGAATTCATACATGCAACTTGTTCCCTGCAAGTATTCCCATTGAAGTCTCTTTATCCAACCTTTCCTTGCTTGATCCTTTAATTCCTTTTCTTTCCTTCTCCCCCCTTTGCATTCCTTGTCCTTCCTTTCATTTCCTTGTCCTCCCTTTGCATTCCTTGTCTTTCGTATGCTTTCCTTGCTTGATATCTCCTCTTGCTGCTCTTCTCCTCTCTGAACTAATTCAAAAGCTAAACTGACAATATGTTACAAACTGATGCTTTGAATCCTTTTTATCATTCATGGCTCTAATTTCTTCATTTTCCTTAATTTTACTTCAACTTTATCCTCACATGCAACCTGTCACCTTTCACCTTCATTTTCCCCTATTTTCCTTTATTTTCATAAATAGATGTAAATTAATGCCTCTTTGCCTTTTCCAATTTCCCATTAGCCATAATAAACAAAACGAACATGAACTAGGATGTTTTTACCAAATTCAACTTGGAATATGTGTTCCATGAACTTGGTCTTATTTTTCCTTTATTAGCTTTATTACATGAACTTTTAACTTCGGGATGTTACAGGCCCACATAAATGAAAATGAATGAGACATAAGTTGTTATCATACATGGATATTTAAGATTGTGGAAAGAAAAAAAAATTGTATCAAGGAAATCACTACTGATTCAACTCCCGCCCCCCCCTCTCTCTCAATAGTGAATACATTTCCAACACAGGTTCTAATAGTTCCAAACTTATTTGTAGAAGAAAATGGTTTTGTATAATCAACAAATTTTTTTTTTGCATACCCTTTTGTTACAATTCTTTCTTTGTATTTTTCAAGTAATGGTTTTCCTTTTACTTAATTTTATAAACCCATTTATAACCAATAAGTGTGGTGCCAATAGGAGGATCCACCCACCTACAAGTGCCATTTTTAATGAGAGAACCATACTCTCTTTGCATTAGATCTTTCCATTAATCACAACTTGCAACTTCTTCAAAGTTAGAATGTTCATTAACACAAAATAAATTAAATTCACTATCATGAGAAATGCTACATGAACTTGAAGTAACATTTCCATCATTTCCTTCTTCTTTTTTTATAAGAACTCCCTATATCAAAATAATCATATTTTCTTGGAAATTTCCTGATACGTGTTGATATTCATAGTGATATTTGTGGTGGTTTCTCAATAATTGATTCCTGGTAATATGCCTACTTGTTTTCTAGAACTGTGTAAATCTGAAGAATGTTATGGCCCACATCCCCAATAGTTTGTTCCTCCTAAGCACTATATATCATAAGACTTCCACCTTGGTACAATGGGAAATCCTTCTTGCGATGATCTTTTCCACATATACAACACTACAATGGTCCCATACCACTACCTGTATTCTATTCATCTCTAGGTTGTGACCCATGTCCCTTCTCAACTACCTTAAAATTATTTTAAGGAGTAACATTTTCTTTCCCACCTGCATCCTGAGGTCTTATCCACTTCGGTGGTCACTTCCCCTTCATTTTATAATTTCTCTTAAAATCAAACTTTGGCTAATCCTTGTGTTTTGAATTCTCATAACAATGCCTAATAATCCTGATGGCCTCCTCCAACAACCTAGGCTGATCAAACTCAATATGTTCTCTATATGTTGTTGGAAGCCCACTGATAAAAGTCTGAATCTTAGCCTCCTCATCGTTGAGATAAGGTACATACCTCAACAACTCCATGAACCTACTAGTATACACATCATCTCTTATAGAACCTATTTGTAACTCATAAAACTCCTTAGCTTTGTCATCATAGTATCTTTCAAATAAGTACTTCTTCTTGAATATTCTCTCGAACTCATCCCAACTAAACTCTTCTTCCCGAATTCGCTCGAAATTCTTCACATATTCCCACCAAATATATTATTTCCCTTTGAGAGTGAAGGTGGTTATCTTGGCTCTCATGTTCTCTAAATAGTTATGCAATTTGAATAATTTCTCTATCCCAAGAAACCATGCCTCTGAATCTTCTAACTGAGTTCATCTCTCCATTAAATGTTGACGAGTTTACTTTCTTGAAATCCTCAAGAAAGTACTCACTCCTCTTGTAAGGACGATAATGATGATGATGATGATGATGATGATAATATGTCTTGGATGAGGAACTAGAATGATTCCCATACATACCAGTCCTCCTATCACGTGTATCCATTTGTTATTTTTCTCTGATTGTGTCCCATATATCCAACATGTATCGCAAGCCATAACTACTAACATAGTCTCGATTAGTATTATGTTCATTCTCTTGACTAATCCCCATATCCCTATCTCTTCACTTATGAAAAATTCTAGAGAATCACTGCGTTGACTTCTACCTAATTATCCTGAGCCCTTACAAGTATTTCCTGAGCCTCAACCAACATGTCATTGTATTATTTGCAACTTCTTACCTCTTCCCTCAAACTCTTCAATGTATCTACTATACGAGGAGAATATTCATTAGCATGATACATATAATAATAAGAATAATATATATATATATATATATATATAAATAATGCATGACCATAACAGTTGTATACTATGACCCCATGCATGACAACCATAACCTTAAAAACATCAAATTTTACCTAAAGAGTGTGCAACCCACTCATAGAACACATTGTAATCTACCTCCTCCCACATTTACCCACTTTCACTAGTTTTCCTAGGGTAAAAATGAGTCAAGGGCCACTATTATAAGAATCAAACTCCTATATGATCTTAATGAAATGGAGTTAAAAAAAAATACCTTATTGTCCTCACTTAGGTGCTACAGGACCTCGAGGGACTACCCAACCCATTCAAGTGTTCAACCCCTAATTTAACTCTCTTATTCATTGACCTAGAGCCTCAGTCACATGCAAAATCCCACATCCATGTGATTGTAACCCTCCAATCACTCCTATAGGACTTCATCCCAGTGATTGTAGCCTTTTCCGGTTATTTCTATGCATGTGACCTTGAATTCTGAGCTTTTTAAGGGATAGAACTCAATCCCCTACCCATAACTAAATGAGACTTCCATAAATGATAAATAAAATAGTGACAATGCTTCCAAACCAAAACTTCTAGAAGGAATCGACTTTACCCATCCTAAATGAGACTGAAATTCTGTCAAACACATGATGAACATGAAGCCTACAAGTCATGAATAGATATATAAACATAGGGATCTGAAAATTATCTGAGGTTTAAAAGGAAGGACTAATTCCCTCTCACAATAGGTTTCATAACACCAACTAGGTAATGTATTAATTATTTATTCATTTACTAATCAAAACATGATTAGATACATGACTAAGATATAACATAAAACCGTGTTTATAACTACTGTATAACCAGATATATAGTAATGATAGAACAACCATTAAATAAACCTAAAACAAGTATAATTACTCGTCAAATATAAGATAAACATAGATCTTATTAACCATATGAAAAATTAAACCAAGTGAGGTAATTCCACATACCATCCAACCATAGATTGAGCTAAACAAAATCTCTCTTTCAGCCAGTCATCCCTATGCCATATTCAAAGAATGAATGTGGAATATTGTGGGATAAAACAATCCATAAAAAACAAAGGGAATCCAAAGGATAACCACTTCCAGCCTCAGCATACCATGATCTCACCTAAACTGTTCGTAAGATCAAAAAATGAAACTAAGTTTGGATGCCTCAGAATTCCTTCACCATCCCTTAAGAAATTTTCTTGTCTCCACCCATATATTGAGGGACAATTGGAGAAAACCATCTCCACCCCCAACCTTTGGTATTTTCCTCAGAAAACGTCACTCGAATCCAAAACCTTATGGAAATTTAAAGCTCAACTAAGAATGAGCCCCATCACACCGTGGTTATCTAGAAACGGCAACGAAAGACTAAAACCCACTTTCAAAACTAGGAAAAATCAATGTCAATGACAACAAAAGAACCAAATATCCACATTCACATACCATGCATGCCAAAAATAGCTAGGAATTAATACATACAACCTGTTACATACAAGTATTCCCACTAAGGTCGCTTGATCCCACCTTTCTTTGCTTCATTCTTTCTTTCCTTTTCCTCTCGTGTCCTTCCTTTTCTTTCCTTGTCCCCCCTTTGCATTCCTTGTCCTTCCTTTGATTTCCTTGTCCTCATGTTGCATTCCTTGTCCTTCCTCTACTTTTCTTTCTTAATTTCTCCTCTTGGTGCTCTTCTCCTCTCTAAACTAATTCTAAAACTAAATTGAAAATATGTTACAAAATAATTCTTTGAATCCTTTTTATCATTCATGACTCTAATTTCTTCATTTTCCTTAATTTTCCTTCAGTTTTCTCTTCACATGCAACCTGTCACCTTTCACCTTCCTTTTCTCCTATTTTGTTTTATTTTCATAAATAACTGTAAATTAATGCCTCTTTGCCTTTTCCAATTTCCCCTTAGCCATAATAAACAAAATTAACATGCACTAGGACGTTTTCCCAAAATTCAACTTGAAATATGTGTCCCATAAACTTCATATTATTTTTCCTTTATTAACTTTATTACATGAACTTTTAACTTGGCACGATTACAAGCCCACATAAATCAAAATGCATGAGACCTATGTTCTTGGAAGCTCTACAAGTAGAGTTATGAAAATATTGCTTACAATGTTTCCCTAAAATACACACATCACATGGAGTGAGTTTTCTTGGAATATTAGGAAGCCCCTTAATGACTTGTTGTCTCATAATCTTGATAATATCATAATTTATATGAAAAAAAAGAGTATGTCAAAACAAACAGGAAGATAGAGTATCACTTTGTTGAGTTAAATGAGAAGAATTGAATGTAGAACATGAAATGTTGTTAAGTGTCAATAGTTTGTCTTCTTCAACACCAGTTATAACAATCATATTATCAGATGCTCTATGAATTTCAACTATACCATCAAATATATGTATAGAATTCTCTTTTTTCCTGATATGTATGAGAGACATCATTTTTCTTTGAAATTGAGGAATGTAAAGAACATCATATAAAACCGAATTACCAAGTCTTGATATTTTCATCCGAATAGGTCCAATTCCTGAAGGATTTACTTGTGACTTATCAAAAAAATAAAATACTCCATTAATAGTATCAATCAAAGTTTCAAAAAAATGTCTTTCAAAGGTTATATGACAAGTGGCTCCAATATCCAATATACAAGTATATGTCCTATCAGATAAAATAGTGTTAAAGACATCATTTATACTGAAATTAGAATAAGCAAAAAGATAGTGGGGAGACTCGGGTGATTTTCCTTTGTCAGGAGGTTGTTGCTATTTGTTTTCACTAAATTTTTCTCTCTTCTCAGTGATGGGCCTAATGGTTAAGAGCATGTGTTTCCTCCTAAGAGATCATAGGTTCAAAACTAGATGGGGGTAGAGTATGTGTTTCTTCATAGACTTAGCAGTCAAATAATTGTGCGAAGGTGGGCTCCTTGTCCCACAGACAAGGGGATCTCATACACCAATTTGGTGTTTAGCTTGGTCGTGACCTTACAATTGGATAATAATAATAACATTTTCCCAATGAGTGAAAAAATGCGGGGTGGTATGACCAAGTTTACCACACCTATAGCACTTAATAGTTTGTTTATCATTCTGAAATTGTTTATGTTTCTTGTCACTTTAATTATAACCCCTTTACCCATCACTTTGACTATTATAATCCCCCTGCCTCTAAATTGTTTCTTACCACAACCTGGATTACTTGTCAACTTTTCCAACAAGTTTATCAAAGTTCATTTATTTCATTTATTCACTAGCTTGAATAGATTAGAATTAGTGTCAGTAGGCATGGTGTATGGATTTAATGAATTCAATAAGTTGCAATCAAATTTAACACTAGTAGAATTGATATATTGATATACAATTTTTTTCTAAAGTTAACCTGATGGGATCATTTTCTTTCAATTCCAAAATAAATAAATTCATCAATAATTGTATGATTTCCAGCTTCGAATGGGAGTCATAAAGATATTTTAACTTCTTTAATTCCTCAAATGTTGTGGTGCTAGAAATAATATGGTGACTCACCTCTTCTGTTACAAAAGAAGAAAGAAAATAATATGCCTTTTTATCTTTACTCTTCTACGTCACAATTTGTTTGTCGTCTTTAGGTCATTCTGGTTTTCTCTGATCATTTCCTTCAAAAAAAGTGTCACACAAATCATTAAAAATAAGAGTATTTTTATTTTCATCAACCATTCTTGGTAATTTTCCTTTCCACTGAGAACAACACCTACAATGGATACCAAATATTTGAGACCCACAAAAATAATGTAGAAGAAAATAATAATTCTAGCGACTTAAAAAGTTTTAGGTTGCACTAGAACCCCTTAAACAAAAATGACAAATTTGGACTTAAAATTTCAATAATAAACCCCAGTCTCATACAATAATACAGAAATCAATATTATGGCCATAATGTTGTTACTTGATGCTCACAGTTTTGTTATTTCCATAATAAAAAAATTGATGGTCTGTGCCCCAAAACAACTATAATATGATAAAAACACAAATATAAACTACATTTCCAATCTGCGAATAAAAATATCGAAAGCCAACATACTAATTCGAATTATATACCATATGTCTACATTGTAGAACCCATCACTGAAAAATCAATAAAACATATGGCAACACAGTCTTGAAGTGAACAGAGCCTATGGGAAAATGTGAACAATTTGGCTTCATGGTGTTGAGTCATGCAGACACTGAAATTCTTCTAGTGACTAGAGTAAATACTGCTAATGAAACTCTCACAATCAAAATATATGCACAAAATTTTTCAATACGAGATAATATATTCATAAGACCATAGAAGAAGGGGTCTTATGCAATTGACCTGAAAATCGAATCCCCATTGTCGGCATACACAATGGTCTCATCGTATTGCATGCCTTTTCTGTGACAACCAGTGGCTCGAATCTCGGATTTGAAACTAGAAGCGAGTGTATTGACAACACTCCTCATTTATCTCAATGGTAGTAACACTTCCTCCTTACTATGAGAAGGGAAACTCTTCCACGGAGTGTAATCAAGTAGAAAATTTCTCATATATAATAAAAATCTATAACTATTGTGAATTAAAAATTAAATTTATATATATATATCTATATATTAAATATTTTTTTTTGTAAACTCCATAGGACCTGCTATTTTCTATTATTTAGGGCAAGTTGATAAATAAATACATCATTACATTGGTGCCTCAAACTGCCCGAAGGAAACCAGGTCTGTTGGCCACCTTAAAAATTTTAAATCCAACCAAAATTTGTATTGTTTCAGTCTATCTGTAGCAGCTAGTACTACTCTACTATGTCCATAATATTTGCAAATAAAGCAACATCTATAAGTGCTATTGACAAAATTCATGAAAAAATACTAAAAAGTAAGGAATATTATCCATCTAAAGAGTAAACTGGTGCTGGACCCTTAGCTGTAGACCCCGGAGTCTCCACTTGTTGCAGTGATAGCTACCGTTGCTCAATTTTCCCTATGCGTGCATTCTACTGCATTTGAGTCTTTGTCATTTCCATCATGTCTTGTTTAATTTGATTCAGCTCAAATAGAATGGATGTATGAGCTTCCTGTTGTTGCATGTTGATCAGAGATTTTGCCAATACACACTTAAACTTCCAATAGGTTTTGATATTTTTCTGAAATAAGGAGATTCTTCCGCTGGTGCTCCCAGGGTCTGTAATGAAGTCAATGTTTGCTTACTGTTCCTGGATATGCACCTCTTCATCGGTACTCTATTTTTCCTAGCCATGAATGGTTTGGCAGATATGATCAGGGGTATTTGTTGTATACATTTCTGTGAAATGCTCGAGAACCTGTTGATTATATTTATGACCTCTTTTATAAGGTCATGGATTAGCCTTAGGTTTGACATCCCTAGCTACCTGTTTCCAAATTGATGCCCAAGACCTTGTCATTTTTAAACCTGAGACTGCTGTTTGATGGAAATGGAAAAATAGAGCTTGCTTAGATACTAAATTTAAGATAATAGTCACCACATTCAGCGATTTTCGGGTAGCAGAGATAACATGTAACATGTTATGTAAGATGTGGCGTCGTCCATCGTATATCATAGAAGAAATTAGAAATATCTCGAATTGACCCAAAGAACTTTAAGCACGGTGGAGACAAAGAGACAGGGTAATAATATGAAGGTATCCCATTTCATTCAGGATGTGAAAGCCTATTCTCCCAATACCATACATGATATGAACCCCAGTGCACCTTGTGAGATGACTAGAAGACGTAATGCTTAAGTATATGAAAATTACCAGAGATCCATGAGACATAGCCAGAGATATACCGAGACTGGAGAGGAGGAAACCGGAAATTAAATCAAACTTTCCTACGAAACAGAGTTTTACCCTTACATATAGAACATGACAAGGAATTAAAACGTTGAAAACCTGATTAAAAAGGAAACGAATAGTCCTACAATTGAGGTCCGAGATTCTAAAACAAGGGTTGATTTCCAAATCATGATGCAAGTTCAAAATTGGAACAAACAGTAACAATATTGAAACCAACAACGATGATAGTTGCAATCCATGCGATTCCTCTGACATCGAAAGTAAACCTATTTGCAGAAGAAGGTAGAAATTCATAAAATACCACCAATTCCTGCTCCACCTGGTCTGAGATGGCGTTAGTTTCCCCTGCGTCCTGGGCGTATCTACAAATAGAGCTTTGCAATCACGGACTTGAAAAATAGGAGGGAAATCTTGCAAGCTACCAAAGATAATGGTTGCGAATGCTGGCATGCATTTAAGATAATTCATGTTGCAAGATTGCATCATTATTACCTTACATCATGTGCCCATGCAAAGGATGGGGCTCTTTCCAGTTATGTTGACAGCCATATTTAGGATTAATGAGTTCTGAAAGCCAGATGATCATCCGACCGCGTTTCTATGTGGCACCCTGATCGAGGGTCATCTCTCAGATCTCTGTCTAAAATGAGTTGCAAAAAATGAAGTTCAATATTCCAAGTCCTAGCTCTTGGAGTTATATCAAGATGTTTGTCAAGATTTTGACATCCTGAATTTGCAAGATAGTCAGCAGCTTCATTACACGCTCTTTGTATGTCAGAAGGAATAAGATAGTCAATTTGATTGACTAGGGAACCTATTTCCTGGATTAAGGATGCTGTGGGCCAACTTTTACTAATTTTCTCCCACTTTGTGCCTTGCTGCAGTTTATTCATGGCTCCTATAACCGTAGCCGAGTTTCCCTCTATGATTAAATGTTGTAAATTTTCTCTTTTCACTATGATTAGCCCCTGTTGAAGAGCGGTAAGTTTAGCCTCATTGTTTTTTGCATAGCCTAAACCCATTGAATACACTCTATAGACAACACCTTGGGAGTTTCTGAAAACACCGCCTATGCCTGCTTGACCTGGGTTACCTTTAGAGGCACCATAAAAATTTAGCTTGATGAAGCCCATTTGTGGAGGCTGCCAACACTGATGTAAATTTTGTCTAGGGACTCTAATTTTCCATAGATGAGGTGCAAGCATTTGAGATTTGAGATTTAGACTATTCAAGATTTGAGCTTCAATCCCAGCTACTTGCCAATATTCATTTGTCAATTTTTCTACAAGAATTGTTTCTCTTATATTTTCAATTGACTTCTCCCATGTATTTTTATTTGGGTTTTCTTCGCCTCTGAAAATTCGCTGGTTGCGTTCTTTCAAAATGTCCCAAATTAAGAAACCCGATGCTAGCTTCCAAGCTCGGTTTATAACTCCACATTTATATCCTCCTTTTCGCCAATTCAATATTATCTATATATTAAATATTAAATATCATTATAAATTTATATAAATTATAAACTCAAACAGAAACAACCTTGTATTGTTTTGTATATATTAATCGATTTGTTAATTTAATCTATTTTATTATTGTACTGGCAGCATATATTCAAACCATTTTCAATATGTAAGAAATACCATCTATGATCTGCTTTGGTAACATGTCCCCACCCATTGCATTATTCGGAGTGGGGCTACGTTATATGAGGAAACCACAGATTCACATATAATATGTGAAATTACACACTTTGAAACTTTGTTAGGCTTATAATATTCGTAACTCGACATTGTTAAGCGAGGATAATCCTAAGCAGTTGGCAACGTAGACAGGTAAACGTAAATAAAAGAGTAGATAAAATGAAATACCTAATTGATTGCAATCACTGACATATAATTATGAATATACAGATAAATGATTCCATGAAACTATACTAGGTTGTAGAATGAACATCTCCGCTCAATAAATTGTATCAGATTTTATCAAATTATCAAGGTAAATATATGAAATTTATGCTGAACTAGAAATTGCACGACATGTTGCAAAAGAAACGCCATAAGAAAATAGCATAGGAAAGAGTACCCTAGAAGAAATAAGACATTGTAGATAAGAAGCCATTATAGAGGAATGAAAATCAAAATTTTCTTCCATGGAAGTAGGTAGTGAAATCTTAATGCAATACTACTTCCTTGAGCCTTACAAATCATGAGGCCTATGTTGAAGTTAAGTTAAATACCTTGTCTGACCATGCCAACATGAATTCCTCGTGAATATAGATCGTGATTTTCTACCTTCAAAATCAAATGTTGTTTTGGTCCAGTTCCTCCATAATTTATCTTGATCAATTCCTATCGAGTCACCCATGTATTATTTCCTTCATGATCTTCGAAAATATTAAAAATATCACATTGTTCTTTACCATTGATGTCCCTCGTGTCTGCCATGTTCTTGTTTTTTCAGTATCGCTGATATGAAGTTTGTTTTTTTTCTTATTTGTGCAGACAGTAAAAGATGTATGGAGATGTGGCTTTTAGCACTTCAAGAGAAGTAAAAATAAGGCGATTAAGAAAATCACTCCAACACCGAGAGATATTTGGTAGCATTTATGGAGTTGGCGAACATGTATTTTTCTGTGGTGTTGCCTACTCAGCATAGCTTTCTTGATCTTGTGTAGAAGAAATAAATTTTTATTTATATTATATTACATTAACCATGAAATTACCAACATTCATGGCACGTTTCCATCACATTTGTATGAAAATTATAACAAAGTATAAAACTTTTCTTATCAGAGCTAAATGCTCCTATATGAAACAACGATGAATTTCATCACTTAAGAGCAGTAAAAACAAGTTTTTGAGAAAACAAATCCAACACATTTGTAGAGAAAATTATAACACAGTATCAAAATTTTCTTATTAGAGATAAATGCTCCTATATGCAACAACGATGGATTTCATCACTTAAGAGCAGTAAAAACAAGTTTATTGAAAAAACAACTCCAACACATTTGTATAGAAAATTATAACACAGTATCACACTTTTCTTATCAGATCTAAATGCTCCTATATGCAAGAATGGTGGCTTTCATAAGTTCAAGAGCAATAAAAACAAGTTTATCGAGAAAACAAGTCTAGCATTGAGAGATATTTGGAAGCAACTGTTGAATTGGTGAACATGTCTTGCTCTATGGTGTTGGATATTGGGCATATCTTTCTTGATATTGTATACAAGACTGTAAATTTGCATGTAGCTTATACGACATCAACAATGAAATTTTCAATATTTAGGGCACATTTTCCATCACATTTGTAGAGAAAATTACAATAGAGTATCACATTTTTCTTATCATACCTAAATGTTCCTATATGCAACAACTACCTTGTGCCTCATAGTTTAAATTTGTGGGAGGAGGAGGAGCGGAAGAGTTTCAAGGTGCAAGCTATACTATGAAGAGAAATACGAATCTTGTTTGGGACTTGAGATAGACTCATTCTATGCACATCTAGAGTAAATCTTAATAAAACAAAACTCACCATACTTTGAATTTTTTAAATAAATATCTTAAAAATTAGAATATCAATTTAATGCATTTTACTCAATTACACATTTAACAATATTCATTTAAAAAATACATATACGAAATATTATTTTAAATAAAAATAGTACAACACATTTAACAATCTTCATTTAAAATAATAAAAATACAAATTACTATTTTAAATAAAGATAGTACAAATAATCACATTAATTACCTCGCCCTCATGTACCTTCCTCTTATTACTTTTTAAATACCCAATGTTTGTAACTTATTATTAATCAAATACTGTCAATTTTGTAAAACTATAATATACAAGTCTCACTTTTTATAGCTTTGGTGGAAGGCTAGAGTATCTAAATTCCCTTACCCTTTAAGAACCGTCCTCAATTAATGTACCAACCATCTCGACATCTTAGGTTATTCTAAATTGATCAAGAGTATATAATTTTTATGGTGGTTTTCTATGTGCACTAAAATTTTGTTGAGGTCCCTCACTATGTATGGGGTTCATTGCAACCTTGGATATATTCTTTGAGTTGTTGTGATTTTTTTCTTGTGGCTACAACTTAGTTTTGTTTATCACCTATTTATCATGATTAAAAACTTTTTTATCACCTCAGATCCTTATAGGGCTAGATATATTCTGTGAGCTAATGTGATGTTTTATTTTTCACAATGATTAAAAAATAAATTATTATACCACAATATTGACTTTCTCGTTGTTTGTTTTGTTTATGAACCCTTTAAAAAAAACAACAAGAACATTTGATTTTACACTGTGATCTCCCCAGCATGGGTGGGGGTTTAAAAAATTGGAGAGTAAATTGAGCGATTATTGTTAGAAATTGTTGTATAAGATGGAAAATTTGGATGATTTGAAGACAATATGGATCTCATAAGATATATCTATTTTGAACTTTTCAGTGTCTCTGGCCACCATGCATCCAATAGGATCCATTTCAAATGAGAAAATCAATAAATCATTGTGCGAATGATAACTTGTGACATCTCTAGCCATTTTATTTAATTGTGGATCAAGTTATAAACTAATAACTTGTGAAATCCATAGCGATTTTATTTGATTATTGATCAGGTTATAAATTAGAATATACTCTCTCTTTAAAAGACTCTACAGTAAATATTGGATGGAGGGAAAGGTTATGACAAAACTTATACAAAAACCCATTAGGGTTGTCTCAACTTACTCTATTGTTAACTACATAGTGTCAATTTTGTAAAACTATAATCTACAGTAAGGATTGAGTGGGTTTTTTCTTTTGTAATTTTTTTTGGGAATTGAAAAATAAAAAAATTATAAAAGCTAAATTATGTAGTAAAAAAATTGTTTAAAAGTTCAGAATAAAAAGTTGAGTAAGTTTGACATCATATAATATGAATTTTTTTTATGATTATAAAGTAAAAAACATGTAAGATTTTTTTAGCTATAATTAGGTATATATATATATATATATATATATATATATATATATATATATATATATATTTGAACAAAAGAAATTTGATATTCATTAACCAAAAAAAAAATTAAAGAGTATGTATGTAGTTACAAACTGTTATGTAATTAGAAACTATTACAATTAAGTAATTAAAGGTAAATTTGGTGTTATTTAAGAAATGAGAATTATGAACATTCATCATTATTGCTCAAGATAAATCATTTCCTATGAAATAATTTAGAAATTTAAAAAGATCACATATTTTAAAAAATTTCATTATTAATTTAATTTTCTATATATTAAGAAATACTACTGATGAATAATAAAATAGTTGTAACATAAATAATATATAACAAAAAAAACCATGTATTTTTTGAATAAAAAAATAGTTGTAACAAAAATAATATAGAATAAGAAAAACTATGTATATTTGGATGTATGAAAATTTAGATACCTTCTATTAGGTAAAATTTTAAAATAATAATGGTTATAAAAGAGGTTTACATATCAAGACATATGATTCTTCTTGGCTCTTGGTAGATGTAGAGTTAAGATTGGTCTAGGCCATCTTAATTTCCCTCTTTAAATAAACTACATTCCACATGAATATCATGGGTTGTTTTTATAGTTTATTATTATTTTATTTTATTTTATTTTTATTTTATTGTTTTTTGACCTAGTTAAAATGTTTTTTTTACTCTAAAAGTGGTTTGCATATCAAGACATATGATCCCTCTTGGCTCTTGGTAGATTGAGAGTTAAGATTGATCTGAGCCAATTTTAAATAAACTACATTCCATATTAATACCATGAGTCAGTACCATGGGCTGTTTGTATAGTTTATTATTATTTTATTTTATTATTTTTATTTTTTATTGTGTAATGACCTAGTTAAAATGTTCAGTACATTATGTCAATCATTTTATTTAATTTACATTTATTTTTATTTTTGTGTAATTTGACATAGTCAAAATGTGAAATTAAGGTTAAAATCTAACAAATTTTTAATAACAACATTTTAACTTAAAAATCACCAAAACCTAAATTCAATCTAACTTATTAAAAAGAAGAAAAAATAACTAACACTATAAAAAACCATATAGAAAACTATTTACTTGTGAATCTAATGGCCTAAAACAATTCAATCATCTAACATTTGATCCAATAACTCAAATATGAACATAGTGACACCTAAGCTAATTGTTTTCAAATAAAAACATATATACATTATTCTTCATCATTATTTTATCAAATCATTATTTTATCAAATTATCAAAGTAAATATATGAATTTTATGCCAAAATATATGTACATTATTCTTCATCATTTTTTTCAAGGGGTGAGAGGTAAAATAAAACAATTTCGTGCTCGCCTTTGTGATTCAACAAATTTTCAGTCATGATATTCCTCTCAGGGATTCTAAAAAATAATTAGAATACGAATTTTCCATATAAAAATAAACATGAAGCCTGATAGTGGAAAACATCAACCATTTCTTTCGAATAACGACATTTCATGGTGCTTAAAACAACCATTCCATAAAATGAACAGTAGACAGCGAGGGAAGATTCATCCATATCCGTGAGCAATATATATATATATATATTAGACAGCGAGGGAAGGTTCGTGCATATCCGTGAGCATATATCTATATATCCGGGGCTTGAAGACTTTTTGTCGAGCACGGCAGGTGGAGCTTGAGAGGGAAAGACTAGTGGCGTGCAGGAACAGGGTTATGGCTATGGCTCCCGTCATGGCTTACGTGAAGGTGCACAGTGGCTCGAAATCAATGGAAAAGAAGAAATGGAGGAGGTGGAGGTAGGTTCAAAATCAATGGAAAAAAAGAAATGGTGGAGGTAGTAAGCTAGCATTTTACCATTGGTGATAAGGGAATAATAATAGTTGCACCCCAGCTTTTCCTTTCATTTTCTTATGTTTTGCAGCCAAAAATCAAATGTGCTTTTGCTCTTCTCTTTGCTTTTCTCATGTTTTTGTTGGAGAAGGCGAAGATGCCCACCCGTTTTCCACCGACTTGATATACCTAAAGGACTTCAACGATGACTCCTGGAAATCAAAATTTCATTAAGATACACCCTTCGCTGCAGGCACATGGTATATCCAGAGAACCCATCCCCTCACCAGACGCTGTGGGCGGTGGTGATGGTATAGTAATATTATGGGACGTTTTAGCTCTATAGCGGGGGTCTTTTGGTGATAAGAAAGTGGCGTTGTCAATGTTACCACCTGATCCAGCTTCCATTTTATGTAGCCAGAGCCGTAGTACTCAGATCATTGTGCATAGGGACAGACAAGGACAATATTACATTTTATTTCACGCTTGCTTCGATGAACTCTATATACCTATTCCTCTTGATAAGTTTTAAAAGGGCTAATTAATCTCTTCAAACCCCTAGCATTCTCCGAGCATGTGTCATTAAAGTCATGGTATATATGTTTCATATGCATATTGAAATTATTTTATGATTTATGTGTGATGATATCCATTTTTAATATGGAGTTAATATGAAATTGACATGTGTTTTTTAGAATAAAAATAAAAGTTTCTAAATATAATACAATGTCACTTATAATAAAAATAGAAATGAATAAATATGTTTACATGTGCCTGATATAAAATAAAAATATAATATTTTCTAAATATAATAGCAATGTCACTTCTAATAAAAATAGAAATGAATAAATATGTTTAGTGAGTTTTAATTACAAATATTATAAAAAATTAACAATCACAAGTTCACTATAATTAGTCACTTCTGGTTGAGATTACAATCTATTATGGTATGCATATTTCACTCATTCTGAGTCATAAATAAAATATTTAGACAATATAACCTACTATAATTTCATATGATGTTTAAATAGAGATAAAATAATTGACAGTAATTTTTTTTTAATAAAGCATTTAAACCTTGTGCTTTTGAAAAACATTTCAACATAGAATTTAAATCAAGTTAACTTAACTTAAAAATCTAACTTAACTTACTTATATAGATAGATATATATATGAAAGTGAAACATTAAAGTACGTTGTAATAAGAATAATAAGAGAGAGATGTGTAATTCATTCAATTCTAAATATAAATTTATATATAACACTTAAAATTTATTAATAACAAAAAAAATCATTTTAATATGGATAATGCATTTCATCAATAAAAGATCTCAATGCACATGTTATGTAAAATATTTTGATGTCAATATATATATATATATATATATATATATCATAGGAAGGAATTGAAAAAAAGAATTGTTTTTATGGTTAAAATGTTTGAAGTAATTAGATTATTTTACAATTTGATTTTAGGTATTTATTTTTTAATTTTCTTTGAAATCCATCAAATATTTTTTGGAATTGCAAGTTTATACAATTTAAAAAATAATATATATATATATATATATATATATATATATATATATATATATATAGTTAAAAATGTGACAACAAAAATGTAAAATTACAAATTACCTATGTAGTTGGAATAACGAAATGTAGGTTGAATAACAAGATGTAGTTAGAGTTACGAAATATGTCTACGTTTAATAAGATGGCCTACGAGGCTTGTAAAAGGCACAGAGAATTTGATCAATAAAGTTTCAAAGTGTTTTATCCTTCAGTTATCCAATTCAGTTACATTTCTCCTATTATCTTTCTCATTTCTCATTTTCCCCACAACAAGTGGTATCAGAGGGAGGTTTTGATTGCAAAGGTGGCCTAGAGGATCCATTGTATTAAAGATTGTTTAATCTGCCTTCTAAGAACCATGTGAGTCAGCTATATCCATCGAGGGAGAACGTTGCTGCTCAGAAGTCGTAGAGAAAGACCGACTGTAAAACCGTCCACCATTGAAGTGAGTCAAAGGAGTCGTCCACACAAGAACTGTCGGGTTGAGCAGTGTGCCAAGGAGACGGGTCGAGCGGTGTGTGAAGGAGACTGTCTAGAAGCAGTCAAAGGAGCCGACCACTAGGATAGAGGTCGTCCGCATAAGAGCTATCTGCTCGTGGAGATTGGGGTTCACCGAGAAAGAAAGCCGCTCCAAAATCATTAGCCTACGTGGAGGAGAATAAGGCCTGCCAAAGAGAGGACAAGGCTGACTGTCAAGAAAGCTGCTGGTTGAAGAATTTTTTTTTGCATTATCGAAGCCAAGCATTGCCCTAGCCACTGTCAACAAAGAGAGTGTAGAGGGAAACCTGTTGTTGCATTACTAAGAAAACAGGTACTGTTTTTCTTGAAATTTTCCGTGTTCAGAAACTGTGCTTTCTTTTGCTGTGGGAAGAAATCTGAAGAAATTTAAACTGTGCTTTCTTTTGCTGTGCGAAGAAATATGAAGATTTTTTTTTTCTTTTTGCTGCGAGAATAGATATATTATTTTGGTGCTGCAGGAATATATTTTTAAGGAGCCATGGATGAAAGTTGGTTTTTTAATCTGTTGGTTAAAGAAATTGGTAGAGGAGAATAGGGTTTGAAATATTTTGTGAGATTTCTTTGAAGAAATAGTTGGGTTTTGTTTTTTAAGAAATTGTGGAAATTTTTTTTAAAAAAGGGGTTCAGTTTTTTTTTTCAAGAATTGTTTTAATTAAAGAGGTGGAAATTGTATTTCTTTAACTAGTAGAAGAAGAAATCTGAAACCTTTAAAAACCCTAGAAGAAGAGTGGAAATTGTTTGATTTGTAACCCTAGGAGGGAGGGGAGAAATGGCGAAAATGACAAACACAAGATTTGAGGTGGAGAAATTCACTGGGAAAAACAATTTTTCTCTGTGGAAACTGAAGGTTAGGGATTTTCTTGTGCAACAAGGGTTGCACAAGGCATTAGATAGGGTAACTAAAAAATCAGCAAGCATGTCAAATTCGAACTTGGAGGACTTGGATGCTCGAGCTCTCAATACCATTTGTTTATGTTTGGCAGAAGAAGTACTCTTCAATATTGTTGGAGAGAATACAACCGTAGGGTTGTGGAAGAAATTGGAAACTCTCTATATGACAAAATATTTGACAAACAGAATCTATTTAAAAAGACAACTGTACATCCTTCGAATGAAGGAGGGTACGAAAATTGCAGATCATTTAAATGTTTTTAATACGCTTATCTGTCAGTTGTCTGATATGGAAGTAAAGATGGAGGAAGACGACAAGGAAATAACCTTGTTGTGTTCCCTACCTGAGTCATGGGATCACTTCGTGACCTTAGTCAGTTTGAGCACTCTTGATTCATTAAAACTTGAATCTGTCGTGGGTGCTCTCTTATCTGAAGAGGTACGAAGACAATCTAGCATTGAGGCTTCTGCACCTGAAGCGATGGTAGCTAGAGGTCGGTCAAAGGAACAAGGGGAGAAGACAAGAGGTTCTTCCAGATCGAAGTCAAAGGGAGGCAAGAAGTGTAAATAAAAATGTTGGTACTGCAACAAACCAGGACATCTGAAAAAGGATTGCTGGAAACAGAAGTAGGAAGAAAACAACAACAAGGAAGCAAATCAGGTCGATTCAAGTATGGATGATGAGGTTTTAATTGCTGAAGCACTCCCTATTTGTAATATCTCACAAGATGTTGACTACTAGCTATTATAATGTAGTGCTTCTTATCATATGAGTCCACACCGAAATTGGTTTTCATCATATGAAACTGTAGATGGTAATTCTGTATTCATGGGAAATAATGCATCTTGTTAGACTGTTGGGATTGGAAATGTGAAAATTAAAATATATGATGGTACAATTAAAACCTTATCTGATATTAGGCATGTACCTGATCTAAAGGAAAACTTGATTTCCTTGGGTGTTTTGGATTCGAATGGTTACAAGCTTACAGGTCAGAATGGAGTGCTGAAAGTCTCAAAAGGAGACTTGGTTTTTATGAAGGAAGAAAAGGTCGAAAACCTGTACAGACTCAAAGGAAGCACTAAAGTTAGTGAAGCAGTGATCGTGTCAAATAAAGCAGAAGAAGGTTCTCGTCTATGGCATCAGCAGTTGGGTCATATGAGCGAGAAAGGTCTTCAGGTACTGATGAACCACAAGCTACTTCCTGATTTGAAATCATTGAAGTTGGATTTTTGTAAATATTGTGTGTTTGGCAAACAATGTAAACAAAGATTCAAGTCTGGAAATCATAATAGTAAGCAGATTTTGGACTATATTCATTTTGATCTATGGGGACCATCTCCTACTGTGTCCTATGGAGGTGCCTTGTATTTTCTAACCTTTATTGATGATTTCTCTAGAAAATTTTGGCTCTATATTTTGAAAAATAAAGTTGATGTGTTTAATGTGTTTAAACAATTTAAAACAACGGTGGAAAAGAAAACATGAAAATCAATCAAATGTTTAAGAACTGACAATCGCAGTGAATTTACCTCTTTATAATTTGAACAATTTTGTAAGGAGGAAGGGATAGTTAGATAGAAAACTATTTTTTATAGTCCTTAGCATAATGGTGTTGCTGAATGGATGAATCAGACTCTTATGGAAAGAGCCAGAAGCATGATTAGTAATGCTAATCTACAAAAGGAGTTGTGGGCAGAAGCAATATCTACTGCTTCTTATTTAGTTAACAGATCACCTTCGGTTGCAATAAAATGTCAAATTCCTGAAGAAGTTTGGTCGGGTCAGTCTTGTGATTATTCGCATTTGAATATTTTTGGTTGTGATGCCTATTTTCTTATTCCTAGAAATCAACATTCAAAATTAGATACAAAATAAAAATGTTGTGTCTTTGTTGGATATGATTATTCAGTGAAGGGATATAGGTTGTGGGATCCTACTTCACGGAAGATAGTCATTAGTAGAGATGTAACATTTGATGAATCATCTCTTTTAAAATCAGATGTTGAAAAAGTTGAACAGAAGCAGGTATTGCCAGGTCAGCAGATTCAATTGGAGATAGTACCTTTTCCAGAAAGTCGAAAGGAAGGACATACTTCTGAAAAAGGTGGAGATGCAGAGGACACTGGAGAAATTCCAAAATCCAGTTAGCAACTAGTCACTCTAAGAAGGTCTACGAGGGAAATAAGAACACCAAAAAGGTATGAAGACTATGCTTCATTATTTTCATTGATTACTAAAGATGGGGAACCATCTTGTTATCAGGAAGCAGTTGATAATGCAGATAGCAAGATATGGAAAAAGCCTATGGAAGAAGAAATGGACTCCTTAGCCAAGAACAATACCTAGGATCTTGTAGAAATTCCTAAAGGGAGAAGCGTTGTTGGGTGCAAATGGGTCTTCAAGTTGAAGATAAAATTTGATGAAAGTATCGACAGGTATAAGGCGAGACTGGTTGCAAAAGGGTATTCTCAGGTTGAAGGTATTAAATTTCGTGAGATATTTTCACCAGTAGTTAAACTTGTTTCTATTCGTACTATGTTAGCACTAAATGCTTTAATGGACCTTGATTTAGAACAGTTAGATGTTAAAACAACCTTTCTTCATGGTGATTTGGACAAAGAGATATATATGGATCATCCAGAAAGTTTTGTACAAGGTCGCAGCAGAAGATTAGTTTGCAAGCTCAAGGAATCATTGTATGGCCTGAGGCAGTCACCTAGGCAATGGTACAAGAAGTTTGATTCCTTCATGGTGAGCTAGAATTTTATCAGAAGTGAGTATGATCATTGTGTATACTTCAAAAGTTTCAATGGCATATTCATTATCTTGGTGTTGTATGTTGATGATATGCTTATTGCAAGAAAAAGCATGGAAGAAATCAGTAGGTTAAAGGCTCAGCTATCTAGGACGTTTGAAATGAAGGATCTTGGAGCGGAAAAACATATCTTGGGCATGGAGATACATAGAGACAAGAAGAATGGTAAGCTTTGGTTATCACAACAAAATTATGTGGAGAAAATACTTGAAAAGTTCAGTATGAACAATTTGAAACCTGTTAATGTTCCATTAGCTTCCCATTTTAATCTTTATTTGGATTTAAGTCCTAGAACTAATGAAGAAAAGCAGTATATGTCTCATGTACCATATGCAAATGCGGTAGGCAACTTAATGTATGCGATGGTATCTACAAGACCTGACATTTAACATGCAGTTGGAGTTGTCAGCAGGTTCATGGAAAATCTAGGGGAAGAACATTGGCGAGCAGTGAAATGGGTGCTTCGGTATTTGAGAGGCACAAGAAACCATTGCATCAGCTTTAATGGTCATGAAGGTACAGTCTGCGGATATGTGGATGTTGTTTATGCAGGTGATTTGGACAAAAGGAGGTCTACTACAGGTTATGCTTTTACTCTTACAGGTGGAGTAATCAGTTGGAAGTCAAAGCTTCAAGAAACAGTTGCTTTGTCCACTAATAAAGCAAAATATATAGCTGCTTCAGATTCCTGTAAAGAGGCAATCTTGTTAAAAGGTCTTCTTGATGAGATTGGAAGGAAGAAGGAGAAATTGAATGTGTTTTGTGACAGTCGGAGCGCTATTCATTTGGCTACAAATCCAGCCTATCACAGCAAGACCAAGCACATCGATGTAAGGTATCACTTTGTGAGACATGTAATCAAAGGCGACAAAGTAGTCCTCAAGAAGGTCCGCACACAAGAAAACCATGCATATATATTCACGAAGCCAGTTTCAGTAGAGAAGTTGAGATGGTGTCTCACTTCTCACAACTTGTATAAAATATGATGAATGGGCATTAGGAAAGTTGTTGTCAAGGTGGAGTTTGTTAAAAATGTGACAACAAAAATGTAAAATTACTAATTACCTATGTAGTTGGAATAACGAAATGTAGGTTGAATAACGAGATGTAGTTAGAGTAACAAAATATGTCTGGGTTTAATAAGATGGCCCAAGAGGCTTGTAAAAGGCACAGAGAATTTGATCAATAAAGTTTCAAAGTGTTTTATCCTTCAGTTGTCCAATTCAGTTACATTTCTCCTATTATCTTTCTCATTTATCATTTTCCCCACAACACACACACACACACACATATATATATAGATAAATGAGAATTTATTGAAATGTAATAAAATATGAGAGGTACTCTTTTTTTTTGAGTTTTATACTTTAAAAATAATTTCCAATTAAATAAATTTTAAATATTTAGGGGTTTTTGGAGTGCATTATATTATATATCATTTTTTGGGATTCAACTAGGTTAATTAGGTCATTCATCTATGACCATTTAAGGGCTTGCACTAGTTAACCAGGACCTCCAGGGATAACACCCATCCCAGATTGCATCTGGCTCAAGCACCTTTAACTGTGGAGTTTCCCCCACAATCAAGCCCAGTTAGCTTGCTACCCCATTTCCAAAATGATAGCAAGTATTGTGTCTCATGAACCATTCAGGTAGAGCCCCCTTCACTCTTTGTATTTAAGTATTGAAGGGTTTTTGCACTTCATTATATTAGATATCATTTTTTTGGATTCAACTGCTTTAAGTAAGTCATTCATCTATGACCATTTCCATGAGAGGTAGACCTAACCCACTAATTTCTCATGATTTTTGGATATTCCACTTAGCACTGATTGCCTCGGGTGATGCTCACAAGGGTGAAGAAGTGGGATTGAAACTAGTGAAATGAATCACTGTAACACACGTACTCAAACAAATCATGGTAAACAAATGTTACGTTATTGTATTTTTAACTGTTTTATCAAGAATTGGTTGAAAACCGAATTCTTGAATTGGTTGAAAATGAATAGGTGCTGCATTATTACATTCTATGATGAAAATATGCGGATACACTGCTTGTTATATAATTAAGTGGCGTGAGGGCTGTGGTAGGTAACTACACAGGTCGATCAGCCTTCTCTAAGTCGGTTCTTAGATTCCTTGGACAGCGGCTTGGGAAATTTAGTCAGCCTTATGTCTATTCTTATATTTTTTTTTGGCTGGTAACTTGCGAGTTGGCTACGGTATTATTTTTTGTGGGTAAATCAGTTTTGTAACCTACTGGTTTTATAAATGAATCGATTCTTTACTATGCTAAGCAGAAGAATAATGTTGTTCTTTGATTTGGAACGTCAATATCGATAAAAGAGAAGTGGCATGAGAACGACTTATTATTATGTCATGTAACTGCTTTTTAAATCCATTCTGCTAACGTCCTTTGTTTGCATATGAGATTTGTTTATGCAGAGAACACTCGTCTCTTGAGACGGTCTTTCAGTTAAATATTTATATTCAAGCCATGGTTCAATTCGGAGAATGGTAAAGTGATTAAAAAACTTAATGAGGGGAACTTAAAGTGGGAAAAGCTGAGAGGTGGAAGCTGGCTATCCATTCTTGAATTTGTATTGAACTCTCTATTGGGTACGTAAAAATAATCTTCAACTTTTTTTCCTTTTTCTTTATTGTAATTATTGCAATATGAGAGTAATAATGTAGTCAGACGGTTGAGGTCTACATTCTTGGCGATTAAGGGCATTTATCCCCTTTCCTTTAAGAAAGGCTGTGATGAAGTTGAGGGACGTTCCACAAATGCTATTCATCTTCTTTTATAAGAGTCAAAATAAGTAATATTTTCTAATTTCTTTATTATATAATCTTTTTCTTTCTGAGATGAAATATATAAGTAAATATTATATATCATATAGTTTTTCTGCAAAAAGATTATTAGAAAATAGAAAAAAATACTAATGATCTTTCTCATATTTCTTGAGATAAGTTACATATACCAAGAAAATGGTATTTCATTATTTTATTGGGGTTTGATTGAAAAAAAGATTCACTGTTGACTATTTTCGAAAGAATATGTTATCTTGGGAGTAGAAGATAAGCCCATTGTGTTAATTCCTTTGCAAGGGTTTGCAAAGGTTACATGTTAAATTGGTTATTATTTTAAAGGTCTATCTAGCTCTTATGCCCAAATAAGGGTTAGTTATGGTACTTTATTTTTAAAAGAGATTTTCTTGATTAGATTAAAGAGGGTAACTCTTTAATAAAAATATTTACACAATATTGTATAAGCAAGAAAATAGAAGATTAATGCTCTTATTTTAAAAGAGATTTTGTACTCATTTAGTTATGAAGTGATAACAAGTCCAAAATATTTTCTTGAATAGATTAAAGAAGGTAACTCTTGAAAATATCTTTATGTGCGATGAAGAAGAAAAAAGAAGTTTTCTCAGACTAATATTCATTAACCATGTTGTAAATAGTAATGAATTAATAAATCCATGGATAGTTTCATAAATCTATGGGTAGTTTTCCATGGTGTTGATGGAGATTAATTATTTCATAAAACCATGGGTAGATTACCATGGTGTTTGCAAATATTAGTTATTTAATAAATCCATGAATAGATTACCATGGTGTTGGTAAAGTTAAGTTATTTAATAAATTCATGGTTAAAGGAACATCATTTATATTCCTTTAGATGAACAAACCAAGTGATTACTTTTATATTATCATGATTTTGATGTTAATTCCTTTTGGAGGAAGATCATGCATAAGCATGCAACATATGTATTAACTTCTATTGAAAAATAATATACATATTTGTATGTAGAAAGATAGCTTGTAGTATTAAACTACATTGAATATGATTGTTTAGTATAATCTTTGGAAAATAAGACATGTATTTATATTCTTAATTGCATATTTTTACAAAAAGAAAACGTATGTTTACATTCTCACTTGTGTTGAAATTTTCTTTGGGAAGACTCATGAAGGAGGTTATGTGCTTCGTTGTGTAAGTACACCTTTAGGGAGACTCTTTTGGAATCGATATGCATTTGCATGCATGGGAGAAACATTTGTTATGTTAGCTTGCATTCCATGCACTAAAAGTGATAGCTTAAGGGTTAGCTATTTTGAATAAATTTATGTAAATCA